>JAMLFY010000020.1:3432202-3664680 GCA_030441495.1 Dalbergia oliveri
TAATTAATCTAGAGTCAAAATAATTTATTAAGGTTAATTAGAACCTAAGATTGCTTAGTTAAACTCTAATTGCATCTTTAATTCAAGATTCCTAGTCATGGAATCTTGAATAGTATTTTCTCCAATTCCTTAAATTAAGGAATTGTACCCATACCTCATTTGACCAAAAGAATGATTTTAAATTGTTAATCTAGCAAGATCACCCTCCTAATCAAGTCTTGACAACCTTAATTAGCAATTTTCTCGCTAAACACTTTCTTAAAAACCCCTAATCAAAACCTTAATCAAAGAAACATCTAAACACATCATTAAACCACACATGAAATCTTCCTCCCCCTGGCTCTGAAATATTAGCCGAAATATCCCTCCCATGTGTAGCACATGGTGAGTTTGTTTCACTCAAAGGCCATACTTCAAGCCATGCTTTGCCCATACTTCACCATGCTTTCAACCATGCTCACAACCATACCTTTGTAAGAGATATTTCCTCCTCTTCCTCTTCCAAAAGGGGCGTTTATTCCTCTCCAATCAGCTCCACATTGCAAATTTTTTATAAATATCAAGCATTGGAAGACTTGGTCTGCTCTTTGGGTCATTTGCCAAGTTCAAGCATTCTTGCATTTTCTCTCATTTCCTCTCAAATTCCCTCAACTTGGCTGATTTCTTCCTTCAAGTTTCAAGAGTCTTTTCCTTCTCCATTTCATCAAAGAACTCAAGCTTTCTTTCATATCTCTCAAGACTTTAATTGGTAGGGGTTTTATCTTCAAGTTTCTTTACTTTCTTTGAGAAAAGTTCTAGATTTCTCTTGGTTTTAAAGCTTTCTTTCTTCCTTTTTATTTTCGGCCTTGGAGCCTTTGCAAGAGAAAAACTTTAGCTTGATGATGAGGTTTCAAGATAATGACTTGTTGATGTCTTGTGAGAAACCTCTAAAGCTTGGAAAACTTGGTCTTGGACCATACATGTTCTTATTTTTTTCCTTTCTTTTTCTGCTTAAGTTTCAATTTTCCTTTTCTTTCCCTAGCTAGAATTTCGTTTCTCTTCCTTTTTCCCTTAAGATTTTTCTTCTTCCTTTGTTTTAACAAAGTTTGCTAAAAATGTCAAGTAGATCACAAAAGTTTTGCTAAGAAAATTAATTACATGTTTTCAAAGAGCTCTAAGCTTACCCTTGCCAACCTTAAAGTTGGTCGGCCATTCTAAGAGTTTTACTTAGATTGAAGCCCATGAGCAATAAAATAAAGAACATGACTTAGTTCTTTGTATGTTTGTTTAGACAAAATGTTGAGCTTTGTGTACATTTTCTTGAGCTTGATGATAAAGTTCAAACCAAAGGCTTCTTTGAAGTCTTGGTGTTAGAACTCTAAAGCTCACTTTATGTTGTTAAGGTACATATTGGGTTGAGGTTATAATGTTCCTTTAAAGTCTTATAAGAACTTTAGCTAAGATAAAATGAGAGTGCATACATGTTTATGTTTATGCCTTGCATAGCATATTTATTTTGATGCCATCACTAACTCTCAAGAATAACTAAATGGACTTGCATTATCATGTTTAAATTTCCAAGCTTGCATTTCATGTTTATTTCAAGTCCTCACTAAATCTTTAAAGATAATAATGAAGTTGCATCTCATATTTATTTTATGCTCTCACTTTTTTTATAATGAAGAGTAAAACAAGTGCATATCATGTTTAAGTTTATGCCATCACTTAAATTTCCTAGAGCTCAAAGACTTGCCCAAGTACCTTGCATAAAGTTTTAGAAAATTGGAGGCATTTCAAGAATGCCATTTCGGCCTTGTGATGATGATGATGGACTTGGATGAGTTCATCTAATCACAAGTGCACATAGTCTAAGTCTTGGAATTTTCTAAGCTAGATGTACTCAAGGAACTTTATGAACAAAGTTTTATGTTTTAAATCCATTCCTTGAGCTAAATAATTTAGCTACTGACCTAGCATATATTTATATGATTTCAAAATGAGATTAATTGATTTCTAAAAGAGTTTTGAGTTCCTAAAATGATTCCAAGAAACTAGCAACTTGTATGCACTTTAATCCATGAGATTATATGATTTTATGGGCTTTACATTTCCGCTCCCTCTTATATTGGCCACTGTATAATTTCTGTTTTATGGTGTTAAATGTGGAAAATTATGTTTGAGTGAAGCAAAAGAATTCAATTTAGGAAGTTAGAAAAAGAATAAGTAACTTGAAGGATTAAAAATGAGAATTCTAGAACACTTAAATGCACAAGATATGCATTATGTTCCAGTATGTTTAAAACTAAGTAAAGTGGTTTATAATTAGTGAACATGTGTAGTAATCCCTCATAATTGGTTTAGGAGTTAATTATAAAGCCGTAGGCCAAGACGGATCTTAAAAAGGGTCTAAAATGGAAATCCTAGAGTTCTTAATCATGAGCTAAATTTTCTACCCAAATTACATAATTATGTTTGGAATTTTTAGTATGCCTAAATCTTAGTGAGAATTATAGGTAATGATCCCTTAGGTGTTATAAAAATCCATAATGAAGGTTAGGATAATTGGAACATAAGTTTAAGACCCTAAGGGCCAAAGCATAAGACACCATGAGGTAGAAGGTGTGATGTGAGTTTGAGACCGATGGGTATACTCATAATGATGTGAATATGTTAATATCATGAACTTAGGCTATATGTGTATTTGTGGCATGTTGCTGTGATGATGTGGTATGCTATGTTTACAATGCATGGGAATATATGATATGTCATATAGTTTTTTCTTAACACTTAATAATTAACCCAATACACCTAGGCAGGTCCAATTAATTACTAGAATTACTCTTTGCTTCAGTTCCTTAATCATGCTTTGAAAATACTTAGTGAAATTATGAACCATTTTTTTTTTTTAAAACATAATTGAAAACGTGAGTCGCACATAACGTGAACGATAATCGAGATAAAGCAAAAACGAAGAACATATCATGAAGAACACATCATATTGGCTCCATCATATAACATCCATAATTACATTATATAGATATTTTGCCTACCAACAAGTTAAACTAGATGTAGGCAATCAAACAAACATAAATAATATATGGATGGAAAAACATCCATAAACGGCACCTATAATAACACTTTAGAGATAGGAATAGATATCCAAGGTCACGTCAAAGTTTAGCGATACGTTCCTCAAGGATAATAATTGTTCACCAGATCAAGTACATCTACCAGGTGAGAGCATCAACGGAATCACGAACATCACCATCACTTTCTGAAGACGAGATGGAAAGAAAAGAAGAGGGAGTGAGAAACTTATAAAAGAATCTCAGATGGGACTCACCTCATATGCATCGTGTCATCATCATCGTTCTTAGGAACCTCGGGTTATTATGAAATAGTGAGCATGCTAAGATTGATTTATTAAGTTCGAAAATATACTTTGCCGAGGTTCGTTGTTTTAATCATGCGTCTTATAATGCATCATAAACTTAGCATGTCATGTTTATAATGAACTTTTCCTTTCATATATAATAACATACTTATGCATAAAATCACATCATATTCCTCATCCTCATTTCATAATACTATGCATAGCAGAACATCATATTTCTCATCATCATCTCATAAATACTATGCATAGTAAAACATCATATTCACATAATGCATTTACTAAGGTGACTTAAAGTTACTTTCATCATCATTTTCCTGGGCCACCCTATACTCCACCCTTTTGGGAGTAATCTAGGTTATGAGCTCATACCTTACTAGTTGTCACTAGCATATACTTATCCCTTTTGATAAGTTAATTCCAACTCTACCCTTTTGAGAGAACGGTTAGGGGGCAAGAATCACCTTTTCACCACCTATAGTCCATGGGTCCAAAGGATCATTTCCTTATAAGTTTAAGTCACCATTAAGTCTTTGCATGTTATATCATAATACAATTCTCAATTCATAATCATTCATAACATTTTCTCGTTTATAGTCTTATTTTGGAATATATATACCAACTGGAATCATGCATCTAGGAGATTCCAGGAAGAAGGTGGGTCACAATGGACACGTTAAATACTAAGTCTTTCCTAGCCAGACCTTTCCAAATTACACTTTTACATTAATATACTTTCTTCCAGGAACAAGGGTAAATTTTTAAATGACAAAGAATATTTCATTATTTCATGCATAAGCATTCTCATTGTTTGCAACAGCAACTATAACATGCAAGCCTAAATCATTCAATGACGTCAAATACTTAATAAGCATCAAATCACTACATAGACTTATCATTTAAAACATCAAAGAGGCATCATCATAAATCCTTATCGAAAAGCTATCTTAAACAACCGAACTCAGAATTGGGCAACCTTAATTATTGAACAAATTAATTATGCATCTAAAGGGTTTATTACCATCAATTATAAGTCCTAAGAACGTTATTAGACTATATGGGCAGCATAGACATAAGTTGTTCTTAAGGTTTTACGGTGCTAGAAGTTGCATTTTTAACCCTTTCTTATTACCCTTTCCCTATGATGCTAAAATTAATTACTAAACCAATTATGAATCATTCTCCCTTATCTAAACATGATAAAAATCTGGTTCTTAAGGCTACTAAAGGCTTTGGATGGAATGCATAAATTTCATTCTCTAAAGTTCTAGAAATCTTACTTTTACGATTTCCTAGGAAGCTAGTTTTATCTCTAACATGCATAGAATCATTCCTTTAGCAATAAACCATAATTATCACAACTTCAAACATATTAAACCATCATCATATAGTAGTACTAAACTCAGATTAGTGGCTGAATCATGAACCTCACATAATTGCTTAAAATCACATTTTTAAGTACAAGATACTAGTATCCCATAAAATCTTTGCAAGGCCTTAAAACTCTTTTAAAAACTAATTCTTTTTGTTACTCTTGAAAGAAATTTTAGAACTAAATTAGTAGCTTATTTAAAATCACTTTAGGCCTATCTTAATCATGAGGTTGATTTATACATTGAAAGAATCTTTACAATTAAAATTTTCACTTAAGATAAAAGGAGCAAGTCTTGAGCTTTAGAGATTTAGGTGATAACTAGAATCATAAACATGCTATGCAACCTCATTTTAATCTTGTCTTTATAAGGTGATAACTTGGAATTATAAACATGATATGCAAGAAACTTGAGCTGGTAGTCCACACTGGACCATGAAGGAGAAGAAGAATCTTAAGAAACCGGAGCCCCTGGAGTCTACATCTGACCTGAAGAGAAGAGAATTCTTATTACATCTTATTAAGCTCCAAACTCAAGACTTCTTAAAGAATGAATTCTTTGACTCCAATAATCTTAAGGAAATTAAAAGTGAGCTTTAAAGTTCTTATTTCCATGGTTCCAACTTTGTTTGTGATACTTGGGCAAGTCTTTGAGCTCTAGGATCTTTAAGTGATGACATAAAATAAACATGTCATGTATTGATTTTTTTAGCCATTATAAAATTAAGTGAGAGCATAAAATAAATATGAGATGCATCCTCTTTATTATCTTTGAAGATTAAGTGACAACTTGAAACATAAACATGAAATGCAAGCTTGGAAATTTAAACATGAGAATGCAAGTTCATTTATTCATTCTTGAGAATTTAATGATGACATAGAAAGTAAATATGGTTATGCAAGGCATAAACTTAAACATGGATGCAAGTTCATTTTATTTCTTTACTAGAACTCCTCCAAGACTTTAGAGAAATATAAATTCAACCCAATATATCTTAGCAAGACAAAGTGAAAAATACATCTTTCAAGTTCTAAACTCAAGATCTTTATTTTTACATCATAAAAACATCATTCTTTAAAGTTTTGCATCAAGTGGAATTTTCAAGCTTTAGAGGCCTAACTTGTGATGGATTTACAACCAACACTCAAGGTCCTCATCATCAAGCTATCATCATATTCCCATATAGGCCTTATGGCCAAAATGTTCAAAGGAAAAGAAAGAAGAAAACCGAATGAAAAAGCTAGAGAAAGTCCATGAAATCATCATTTTGAATCAAGAACAACACTTAGCAAAGCATAGAAATAAGCTTAAAGACAACTCCATACCTAATGTGATTTGAAGGAAAGGAAGAGAACTTGGTTTCTTGGAGTGAAATGAAAGAAAATCCCTTTGAGAAATTGAAGAGAAGTTTCAGCCAAGGAGGAGGAAGAAAGAAAGTTTTTGTGCTTTGTGAAAACTAGAAATTTTGCAATTATGAGCAAGGCTTCTAAGACTCCTAAGCATGCCTATTTATAGAGATTTTGGAGCTCATGAATGGACAAGAAAAGGAGGAAAGTCTGACCAAATTTGAGGAGGAAAGGAAGAAAAATCATCTTGTTTGGTGGCTTAAAACATGGAATCATGTTTTCATACCTTGGTTTTTGTGCATTTTTTTACAAATTTTCTGATGCATTATGGACCAATAATTTCGTCATTACAGCCCATGAAGAGGAAATTTGTGTGTTCCATGTATTATTTAGGTGTAGGTAGGTATTCTTGAAATTAGAGAATTTACGATTAAGGGCTTAAGTGAATTAGTAAGCAATTTGAGTGTTTTTAAGCAATTTTGGGTTCTAATCAATCTAAATAAATAATTTTGACTCTAGATTAATAATTAGAATTTAATAAGTTTTAATTTGAGCCTAATATTGCTTAGGTTTCATTAGACGATAGAAAATCTCAAAATTCGTAAAATTGCACAAGAGAGGGGCAAAATGGTCATTTCTTAAAAACCCCCAACGTGTTGAACTTAACCAATGGTTAATCATAACTTAAAAACATGTTTTAAAACATTTTAGTGAGGTTCGAGCTTAGATGACACCAAATTTGAATTAAAATTAGGAGCGTTTTGGTCATTTCGCGTAAGCTAAAATTAGGATTCTTCTCCTCTATTAACACACATAACACAAACAATCCCTTATTATCATCAAAACATTCCCTTGAGGATGGGTGGGCCCACGATCCTCATTTTTTAGTAATAACCTCAGGGCATTTTGGTCATTTTACACGTACAGAAAATTGGGGTTTAACTCTCGCACAATTGCTCCTAACCTTCTTCTAATATTATATTCCTTTATTGAGGATTGTTCGGTTTTAATTATATAAAATTACCTAGGAATTCGGTAATTTCCAAAAGGTAAAACTTTACAAAAAATTGGGTGTTACAAGTTCTATGGTTGCATGCTCATGTTGCATTCGTACAAGATATGATAAAGAGGAAAATGATCCCATTATGACTTCCCAAGAGAATGTTGTACGGTTGATCCAAGGAAAGAGATATGTTTCCCCCTTTTACCCCGTATGAATCTAGCGATGGCTAGTTAGGATGAGCTCATTCCTAGGCGATGGGCGATTAGGAGTTTGGTGACCATGTTAATTGTTCTGGTCTGCATGTTGGGTGGATTTTGGTGACCATGATGAGGTGGAAAAGTTATGAAAGGAACTCACGGAGTTCCAGTATGAAAAGTAAAAGACGCACATGCATATGTTCATTAATGCTTTGATTAAGTGATAAGTGTTATCTACATGTACTCGTAATTTTAGTAATTATTTTATAAAGCCAAGTCAGTTTTAAAACGAAGCGTAACCGCTAAGACTAGTTGAATACAGACTTGACGTATTAGGTGAAAGTTAGGGTGTTACAAATACACAAAGCTTGACATTTGTCTAAACAAAATACAAAGAACTAAGTCATATTCTTTATTTTATTGCTCATGGGCTTCAATCTAGAGTAAAACTCTTAGAAGGGACCAACTTTAAGGTTGGCAAGGGTAAGCTTAGAGCTCTGAAAAACATAGGATTAATTTTCTTTAACAAAACTTTTGTGATCTACTTAATATTTTTAGCAAACTTTGTTCAAACCAAGGAAGAAAAACCGAAATCTTTAAAGGGAAAAGGAAGAGAAAACCAAATCCTTTGAAGAAAGAAAAGAAAGGAAACCGAAACCTAAACAAGAAATGGAAAAGGAAAACTCAAGCATATATGGTCAAAGACCAAGTTGTTTCAAGCTTTAGAGGTTTTTCACAAGACATCAACAAGTCATTATCTTGAAACCTCATCATCAACCTAAAGTTTTTCTCTTAAAAGGCCTCATGGCCGAAAAGGGAAGAAGAAGAGAAAAAGAGTTTTGAACCAAAGAGAAAACTAGAACTTTTCTTAAAGAAGTTAAAGAAAACTTTGAAAACAAACCCCTACCTAAAGAAGTCTTGAAGGGAATAAGAAAGCTTGGATCCTTTATGAAATGAGAAGACAAAATCTTCTCTTGGATGGCAATGAGGATTCGGTAAGGAGGATATAAGGAAAATAGATTTAAAGGTGACTTAAAATATACGAGAAAATGATCCTTTGGACCCAAACTATATGGAGGTGAAAAGGTGATTCTTGCCCCTAGTCGTTCTCTAAAGGGTAAAGACGGAATTTTTACTTATCAAAAGGAGAAGTATTGTCCTGCTATGAAGCAAGGATGAGCTCATAACCTAGATTACTCCCAAAAGGGTGAAGTATAGGGTGGCCCCAGGAAATAATGATGATGATGACAAGATTTTAAGTCACCTAGGACACTAAAGGAATGAAATATGTGCACCATGTCTTGTGCATAGCTATTATGGTATGATGTTCTTCTAAACATAGCATTTTGTGAGATGATGATGAGAAATATGATGTTCTTCTATGCATGTTATTATGATATGAAGATGAGGAATATGATGTGTTGATGAAGGAAAAGTTCATTATAAACATGACATGCTAAGTTTATGAATATTATAAGACACATGATTAAATCCGACGAACTCTGGAAGTATATTTTCAAACTTAATAAATCAACCTTAGCATGCTCACTATTTCATAATAACTCCGAGGTCCCTGGGGGATGACACAATGCATCATGAGGTGAGTACCCACCTAGATTCTTTATAAGTTCTCACTCCCTCTATTTTTCTTTCCATCTCGCTTTTAAACATAAGGAAGCGTTCATGAATCACATTGAGGCTTTCACCAAGTCTAACTTGATCCTCTTAGTTTCACTTGTATATTTCAAATATCTATCCCTATCCTTGGAGTGTTATTACTAGGTGCCATTAATTGATGTCCTTCCATCCATATATTATTTGTTTTGTTAGATTGCCTACACCTAGTCTTATTCCGTTGGAGGAACTATCTAGTGTTATGTAATTATGGATGTTATATGATGGAGCCAATATGATGTGTTTTTTATGCTATATCTGCACGTTATCGCTTTATTTCGATTATTGTTCACATTATGTGCGCACGTTTCCAATTATGTTTTAAAAAAATGGCTCATAATTTCACTAAGTATTTTCAAAGTATGATGAAAGCTCTAGCAAAGAGTAAAGTCTAGTAATTGATCAGATACTCTGTGTATTCGGTTAATTATTAGGGTGTTACATTTTGGTATCAAGCGGTCGGCCTTTATTAGCTTAGGATTGGGACTGCTATGCTTCTAAAGCATACTACGTTAGAAATGTCATGTGTATATGTTTATCATTAGGATGAGCTTGAGGATTAAAGATGCATGACTGCTGTATGTTGCACGTGCCATGGTAACTTGCTCACTTTGCATGGAATGTTGAGCCTGATCACCTCAATGTTGTTGTTTTGTGTGTATAGGGACCAATGGCATGTCGACAGATGGTTAACGCAGGAAAAAAGAACCAACAACAAAACTGCGAAGCACTCTCGTATGTGGCAAGGACAATGAGATGATGATGGATCGAATGGATCAAGATCGCCAAGCTAATGCGAATCAAGGCCATAAGATCTCAGAACATGCTCGTTTTGAGGGTTTTCTGAAGGCGAACCTCAGCTTTCAAGGGGACCCTCAATCCAAATGTTAAGCATGAATGATCGAATATTGAGAAGGTCTTTGCTATAGTCCCATGCTCAGGGAGCAGAAGGCCACCTTCGCTACCCATATGCTTGAGGTGATGCCGGCTTTTGGTGGACATGCCCGAGGTCCTGAGCGACCACATACATTGATTGGGAACTATTTAAGGTCCATTTTATGAGAAGTACTTCCTAGAGTCGGTAAAATGCCAAGGACATTGAGTTTATGCAACTTGTCCAAGGAAATATGAATGTGGCCCAGGACACTTGCGATTTGAAAACTTATTAAGTTGAAGGATGTATCAGGGTCTTTACGAGTATTGGAAATGCATTAAATATGAGCAAGGAAAAGGCCCACTTAATGTGGTGGCACATTTGGAGATTAGGGATTCTACCCTAGTTAACAAATGCCGCATTGTAGAAGGGCAGGAGAAAGCTGAGCACCTCAAAGTCCAATAATATCACCAGGAAGCTAACACCTCAAGGTCAGTTCAAGAGGTAGACCGACCCCTATTCTCACCTCAATCAAGACCACAAGGGCCACAAAGGAACTTTCAACAAGGAAGGCCGAACAACAACAACAACTGATAACAGCAACCACAACAACAACCCCAACAACAATCACAACAACAACAAGGGAAGAGCACCAAAGGAATCCAGGACCTTCATAACCCCACCATTCATCCTTACTCCCAAGTGCGAAAGAATCATGGGAGCATGCCATGTTGAGCTTGGAACAAATGTATGCTATCCGTGTGGAAAGCCAGACCACCTCTAGAGAATGCAGAAAGAAACCCACCAACCCCTAACCCCAAGCCACAGGACCAAGGAAGTCTTTACCGTTAATGCTGAGAAACGATGAAGTCACAACTCGTAGAAGGTAAGTGTAACATGCATGGTAAAAACTTAATTGTACTATATGATTCTAAACCTTGCATGGAAAACAAATGAGATCTAAAACAAATGATCTATTCTCAATAAATAAATGGCAATCTAAACAACATTTACAAGTCCTAACGGTTTTCCAGGAGGGTAGAAACAATAAGGCCAAAAGGAAGCTCAGTTATATGCAAGTTAAGGGTTTTAACACATTGAGTGGGAGATAAAAGAATGGGAAGCACCAGAATCATACAGGACAATTAAGTTTCTACCATACATATTACACTTACCTTCCACGAGATTTCCGTGACTTTGTCGTTTCTCCAGGATTTACCCGTAAATACCCTTCCTTGGTATTTGTTGGGATTTGGGTTGGCGGGTTCCTTTCCGTGATTCTCCTGAGTAATGACCTGTTTTCACAGGTAGCACACGTTTGTTCCGCTCGACATGGCATGCTCCCATGATTCTGCCGCACTTGGACATTCCATGGATGGCACGGGTCGTGGAGGTATGCTGGACCTCTTTGTGTTGCTTTCCCTTTATTGTTATTATTGTTGTTGTTGCGATTGTTGTTGGGATTATTATAGCGGTTGTTGTTGTTGTTCGGTCTTCCTTGATGAAAGTTCCTTTGTGGCACTTGTGATCTTGATTGATGTGGAATGGAGGTCGATTTTGCCTCTGAACTTGTTGACCTTGAGGTGTCAGCTTTTGACTGATATTCCAGGCTTCTAAGTACCCAGCTTTGCCCTTCTTCAATGATGCGGCATTTGTTGACTAAGGTAGAGAAATCCCTGAATTTCCAAGTGCGCAACTGCCACATTAAGTTCTGCCTTTAACCTTTGACTCGCATTTAATGCATTTCCAATACTCATCAGGGTTACCTTGGTACATCCTTGAGAACTTAATGAGTTCCTCAAATTCTGCAGGATATGAAGCCACATTCATATTCCCTTGGACAAGTTGCATGAATTCAATGTCCTTAGCATTTCTAACCGACTTTGAAAGTACTCTCATAAAAATGGACCTTGAATAATTCCCATCAATGTCCACTTCAATTGCCTCCAGGAGTCTTCGAACACCAGCCAACCAGAAGCCGGATCACCTCAAGCATTTGGGTGGCAAAAGTGACCTTCCTCCTCTGAACATGGAACTATGCAAAGACCTCTCATATTTGAATGCATTCACCTGCTACATTAGGATTCAGGGTCCCTTGAAACAGGTGGATTCGCCTACGAAATTCCCCGAAACGAGCATGTTTGGAATTTCATGTCCTTGCTTTATATTAGCTTGACGGTTCTGACCCATCCGTTCCATCATCATTCTCATGGTCCTTGCTACGCGCGAAGTGCTTCAGCGGTCTCATTATCTTGGTTATTCTTCGCTTCCTGAGTTGTTGTCGTCGTGCCATTGGTCCCTATACACTCAAACAGGACACTGAGGTGATCATGCCCAATATTCCATGCAAAGTGAGCAAGTTACCATGGCACTTTCAACATAGGAGTCATGGATTTCTAATCCTCAAGCTTATCCTAATGATAAACATCTACACATGACATTACTAACGCATTATGCTTTAGAAGCATAGCCAGTTCAATCCTCAGGCTCGCTGAGAATTCTAATCTCTGAGACCAAATGTAACACCCTAATAATTAACCCAATACACCTAGGAGGATCTGATTAATTACTAGACTTTACTCTTTGCTTCAGTTCCTTAATCATGCTTTGAAAATACTTAGTGAAATTACGAGCCATTTTTTTTTTAAACATAATTGAAAACGTAGCCGCGCTTAACGTGAATGATTTAGCAAAATTTAAAAGACACATAGGAATTTACAAACATCACATCATAATATATTGGCTCCATCATACAGCATCCATAATTACATATCATATAGATATTTTGCCTACCAACAGAATAAGACTAAGTGTAGGCAATCTAATAAAACATAAATAATATATGGATGGAAGGACATCCATTAATGGCACCTAGTAATAACACTCCAGGGATAGGGATAGATATCTAAATATACGAGTGAAACTAGCAGGATTCAAGTTCATACCCTGAGACCTCAATGTGATTCACGAACGCTTCCTTCCGTTTTTGAAGACGAGATGGAAAGAAAAATAGAGGGAGTGAGAAACTTATAAAAGAATCTCAGGAGGGTACTCACCTCATGATGCATTGTGTCATCATCATCGTCCCCAGGAACCTCGGGTTATTATGAAATAGTGAGCATGCTAAGATTGATTTATTAAGTTCGAAAATATACTTTACCGAGGTTCGTCCCTTTTAATCATGCGTCTTATAATGCATCATAAACTTAGCATGTCATGTTTATAATGAACTTTTCCTTTCATATATAATAACATAGTTATGCATAAAATCACATCATATTCCTCATCATCATTTCATAATACTATGCATAGCAGAATATCATATTTCTCATCATCATCTCATAAATACTATGCATAGCAGAACATCATATTCACATAATGCATTTACTTAGTTTCTTAGGTGACTTAAAGTTACTTTCATCATCATTTTCCTGGGCCACCCTATACTCCACCCTTTTGGGAGTAATCTAGGTTATGAGCTCATACCTTGCTAGTCGTCACCAGCACATACTTATCCCTTTTGATAAGTAAAAATTCCGTCTCTACCCTTTTGAGAGAACAGACTAGGGGGCAAGAATCACCTTTTCACCGCCTATAGTTTGATTGGTCCAAAGGATCATTTTCTCATATATTTTGAGTCACCTTTAAGTCTTTGCATGTTATATCATAATACAATTCTTCATTCATAATCATCATAACATTTTCTCATTTATAGTCTTATGCCGAAATAATATATACCAACTGGAATCATGCATCTGGAGATTCCCAGGAAAGAGAGGTGGGTCACAATGGACACGCTTAAATACCAAATCTTTCCTTAGCCAGAATCTTTCCAAATTGCACTCTTACAGGAATACACTTTCTTCCAGGAAGAATATGTCTTTATTTCATGCATAAGTTTTCATTGTTTGCAACAACAACTATAACATACAAACCAGGGAATCAATCAATGACACCAAATTCTTAATAAGCATCAAATCACATTTTAAGTACACATAAATTACTAGCTTCCCATAAAATTCTTACAAAGTTTTAAAACTCTTTTAGAACTAATTCCTTTTGTTAAACTTGAAAGAAGTCATAGGACTTTAGGCCTAAATTAACCATGGGACCGATTTATAACTTGAAAGAATGTTCATAATTAAATCTTTCACTTAAGATAAAAGGAGCAAGTCTTGAGCTTTAGAGATTTAGGTGACATCTTTGAATTATTACCATGCTATGCAACCTTATTTTAATCTTATCTTTATAAGGTGATAGCTTGGAATTATAAACATGATATGCAATTCCATTTCTTTATCTTTAAGATTTAAGGTGATAACTTGAAAATTAAACATGATGCAAGAACTTGTAATATAAACATGATGCAAGAAACTTGAGCGCGGAATCGCATAGGACCAGAGGAGAAGAGATCTTAAGCAACCGAGCCCGGAGTCCGCATAGGACCTGAGGGAGAAGAGAATTACATTTTTTTTTAAGCTCCAATTCTCAAGACTTCTTAAAGAATAAATTCTTTAACTCCAATTATCTCATTTCTTCGCTTATGATTCATAGGCAAGTCTTTGAGCTCTAGGATTTTTAGGTGATGACATAAAATAAACATGCCATGCATTGATTCTTTTAGCCATTATAAAATAAAGTGAGAGCATAAAATAAACATGAGATGCAACTTCTTTATTATCTTTAGAGATTAAGTGACAACTTGAAATTTAAACATGAAATGCAAGCTTGAAATTTAAACATGAGATATGCAAGTTCATTTATTTATTCTTGAGAATTTAGTGATGACATAAAATAAATATGGCTGCAAGGCATAAACTTAAACATGGATGCAAGTTCACTTGATCTCTTTACTAGAGCTCCTTCAAGACTTTAAGAGAATTATGTTTTCAACCCAATATATGTATCTTAGCAAGACAAAGTAAAAATACATATTTCATATTCAAACCTCAAGATAAAAACATTATTCTTTAAAGTTTTGCATTAAATGGAATGTTCAAGCTTTAGAGGCCTAACTTGTGATGGATTTACAACCCATATTCAAGGTCCTCATCATCAAGCCATCATTTCATTCCTTCCTAGGCCATTTGGCCGAAACCATGAAAGGAAAATAAGGAAAGAAAAACTGAAATTTTAGAAGCTTTGGAAACTAGTGAAACCTTCAAGTTTTAGAGATCTAACTTGTGAAAGCTTTGCAACCAACACTCAAGAATCTCATCATCAAACCATGGTCTCATCATAAGCTAGGCCATATGGCCAAAATACTTTAAAAAGAAAGGAAGAAGAAACTGAAAATGAAAACTTAAAAGAAAGCCATGAAAACATCATTTTTGAGCTAGAAACATAACTTGTCTTAGCATAAAATGAACTTAGAAACACCTCCCTACCTAATTTGATTTGAAAGAAAGGAAGAGAACTTGGTTTCCTTGAGTGAAATGAAGAAAATATCCTTGAAAAGCTGAAGGGAGAATTCAGCCAAGAGAAAGAAAGAAAGAAAGCTTTTGGTGCTCCTAAGACTAGAATTTGTGTAAGTTATGAACTAAGCATCTAAACTATCTTCAAGCATGCCTATTTATAGAGATTTTGCAGCTCATAAATGGACAAAGGAAGGAAGAAATCTGACCAAAAATTAGAGGAAAAAATAAGGAAGAAAAATCATTTTGTTTGGTGGCTTAAAACATGGAATCATGTTTCCATGTTTTCATGATTCTTTGTTTTCATTCTTTGGATTTTTGTGTAATAATTTTCTGACTTATTACTCAATAATTTCGTGCATTACAGCCTTGTGGAAGAGGATTTTGTGTGTTCCATGTATTATTTAGGTGTAGGCAAGGTATTCATGCAATTTAGAGAATTTACGGTTAAGGGTTTAAGTGAATTACTAAGCAATTTGGGTGTTTTAAGCAATTTTAGGTTCTAATCAATCTAAATAAATAATTTTGACTCTAGATTAGTAATTAGAATTTAATAAGCTTTAATTTGAGCCTAATATTGCTTAGGTTTCGTTAGACGAATCAAAAATCTCAAAATTTGTAAAACTGCACAAAGACAGGGGCAAAACGGTCATTTTACTTAAAAATTGCCCGAGACCAAAGCTTAACCAATGGTTAATCATGGCTTAAAAACACCTTTTAACACATTTTAGTGAGGTTCGGGCTTAGCGGCACGCAAATTGAGTTAAAACCTAAGGGCGTTTTGGTCATTTCGCGTCCGAGCTCAAAATTAGGATTCTTCTCCTCTATTAACACACATAACACAAACAATCCCTTATTAACATCAAAACATCCCCTTGAGGATGGGTGGGGCCCACGATCCTCATTTTCTGAGTAAAATAACCTCAGGGCATTTTGGTCATTTTACACGTACAGAAATTTGGGGTTTGCAATACTTGCACGAATTGCTCCTAACTTCTCTTCTAACGTTATATTCCTTTATTAAGGATTGTTTGGTCTCAAATTTTATATAATATTTACCTACGGTAATTCTGGTAATTCTAATGACAGTAAAAATTACAGGAAAATTGGGGCGTTACAATTAGAGTAAGAGATGAAGATATACCGAAAATGGCCTTTCGCACTTATATGGCCATTTTGAGTTGCAGCTAATGTCCTTTGGATTAACCAATGTTCCAGGATTTTTATGGATTACATGAATAGGATCTTTAGACCCTATTTAGATCAGTTCGTGGTTTCATAGAATGATATTCTCATTTACTCTAGACCCACGAGGAGCATGAATGCCACCTAACCATAGTACTGGAAATCCTAAGGAAAAGAAACTATATGCCAAGCTTTCTAAGTGTGAATTCTGTTGGATGAGGTGAAATTTTTAGGGCATGTAATTCTAAGAGAGGAATTGCTGGAGATCCTAGTAAGGTGAACCCGTGACCGGGAAAGACCAACCACGGAATTGAAGTAAGGAGCTTTTTGGGTTTAGCCCGTTATTACCGTCAGTTTATCAAGGGATTTTCCCATATTTCCCTACCTTGACCAAGCTGAACTAGGAAAAACATCCCTTCCCGAGTGTGAAAAGAGCTTTCAAGAGCTAAAACACAAGCTAACCTCAACCTTTGTTTTGGTATTACCCGACCCTAATGTGCCTTTCGAAGTATACTGTGATGCTTCAAGGAAGGGTTTGAGTTGTGTACCAAACAAGATAGGCAAGTGGTGGCCTATGCGTCAGGCAACTCAAGCCACATGAGGCAAATTACCCTACCCATGACCTTGAATTAGTCGCGTCATGTTTGCTCTAAAGATTTGGAGACACCATTTATATGGCATTAAGTTTGAAGTGTTCCGATCACAAGAGTTTCAAATATCTCTTTGATAAAAAAGAGCTAAACATGAGGCAAAGAAGGTGGATGGAAATCTTAAAAGATTATGATTTCGGTTAAACTATCATCCAAGCAAAGGTAACGTTGTAGCTGATGCCCTAAGTAGGAAATCCTTACAAGTATCCCATTTGATGGTGAAGGAGGTTGAGTTAATTGAGGTTTAGAGACCTAAACCTAGGGATGACCTTGACCACTAAGGGCATAAGAGCTTACCATCTTAGTATGACGAGTGAATTCAAGGAAAGAATTGCTCAAGCCCAAAGGAAAGATAGAATTTCAAGAGACCTTAGAAGAGTAGCTGAGAAGTTGAAAGGTTTTACCAAGGGAATGATAGTTTGTGGAAGTTTGAAGGTCGTATATGTATACCTGCTAGTGGTGACCTCCGAAAGGATATTTTGGAGGAAGCCCATAAGAGCCATTTTACCCTTCATCCCGTGCAACCAAGATGTATCAAGATTTGAGGAAGATGTTTTGGTGGCCAAGATTGAAGAAGGATGTGTGCACATGGGTGAGTAAGTGCTTGGTGTGTCAAAAGGTGAAGATTGAACACCAAAATCCTTCCAAAATATTGCAACCTTTGTCAATCCCCGAATGGAAGTGAGATATTGTCTCCATGGACTTTGTAATGACTATCGAGGACCCAAGCAAATCATGACGCCATATGGGTAATTGTGGATCGGTTGACTAAATCAGCCCACTTTTTACCTATTAAGGTGACTTATTCCTTGGATAGGTTAGCATATATATTCAGGAATAGTAAGATTACATGGAGTACCATCGACGATAATCTTGGATCGAATCCGCGATTTACGTCACGATTTTGGGGAGCTTTTCAGAAGGCATTTGGTTCAAAGCTTGTTCTAGACGGCTTATCACCCAAACGGATGGTCAATCTGAAAGAACTATCCAAACTTTGGAGGACATGTTAAGGGCATGTGTTTTAGATCAAAGAAGTTGGGATAAGTACCTGCCATTATCAATTTGCATATAACAACAGTTATCATGCAAGTATCCGTATGGCACCATACGAGGCCCTCTATGGACGAAGTGTTAATCACCTTTATGTTGGTATGAGCCCGAGAGCAAAGTCTACTTGGACCCATATTGTGAAGGATACGCAGAACAAATCAAGAAGATTAGGGATAAGATTCTCACCTTAAAGTCGAAAGAAAACTATGCGGACAAGCGGCGAAAACCACTGGATTTTCAAGAAGGGGACCATGTGTTCCTAAGAATCACCCCCACCACATGCATAGGCCGAGCAATGAAAGTAAAGAAATTGAGCCCAGACTTTCTTGGTCCATTTGAAATCCTTAGCAAAATAGGATTTGTAGCCTACCGTATAGCCCTACCCCGAGTTTGCCAACCTTCATGATGTTTTCCATGTCTCCCAGTTAAGGAAATATCATTCTTACCCAAGTCATGTACTAGAGCCAGAACATGTACAATTAAGAGATGACCTAACGTTTAACTTACCACCCACGAGAACGTTGACCGAGGAGTTAAGCAATTAAGGAACAAGGCTTGGACCCCTAGTCAAAGTAGCATAGGGACGAGGTGAAACCGAAGAAGTTACATGGGAGCTGGAATCAGATATGCAAGCATAGTATCCAAAGCGTTCTCAAGAACGAATTTCGAGGCGAAATTCTTTTTAAGGAGGGGAGTAATGTAACGCCCAATTTTTACTGGAATTTTTACTGTCATTAGGAATTACCGAATTACCATAGGTAAATATTATATAAAATTTGAGACCAAACAATCCTTAATAAAGGAATATAACGTTAGAAGAGAAGTTAGAAGAATTCGTGCAAGTATTGCAAACCCCGATTTTGGACGTGTAAAATGACCAAAATGCCCTGACCAAAATGACCCCGATTTTTAAGTAAAATGATCGTTTTGCCCCGTCTTTGTCCAGTTTTACAAATTTTGAGATTTTTATTGCTAAATTAAACCTAAGCAATATTAGGCTCAAATTAAAGCTTATTAAATTCTAATTATTAATCTAGAGTCAAAATTATTTATTTAAATTGATTAGAACCTAAAATTGCTTTAAAACACTCAAATTGCTTACTAATTCACCTAAGCCCTTAACCGTAAATTCTCTAAATTGCATGAATACCTTGCCTACACCTAAATAATACATGGAACACACAAAACCCTCTTCCATGAGGCTGTAATGCACGAAATAATTCAGCTATAATCATTAGAATTATTGCAAGATAATGCACTAAAACAAAATGCCAAAAAATTCCCTAAAACATGGCATAAAACATGCCTTAAACAAGAAATGATTTTCCTCCCTTTGTTCCCCATGAAAAATTCGAAAATTATGCCTCCTCCTCTTGTCATACATGAGCTTGAATTCCTCTATAAATATGCTTACTTGAGGAGCCTTGGAGGCCTTGCTCATAACTTACACAAATTCTAGTTTTAGGAGCACCAAAAGCTTTCTTTCTTCCTCCTCCTTGGCCGAAATTTCGCTCCCATTTCTCAAAGAGATTTTCTTTCATTTCACTCAAGGAAACCAAGTCCTATTCCTTTCCTTCAAATCAAATTAGGTAGGGAGTTGTTTTTAAGTTTATTTCTATGTTTTGCTAAGTGTTGTTCTTGGTTCAAAATGATGATTTCATGGATTTTCTCTAGTTTTTCCATTTGGTTTTCTTCTTCCTTTTCTTTAACAATTCGGCCATATGGCCTAGGTGGGACTAAGATGATGGCTTGATGATGAGGACCTTGAGTGGGTTGTGAATCCATCACAAGTTAGGCCTCTAAAGCTTGAAAGTTCCACTTGATGCAAAACTTTAAAGAATAATATTTTTATGATGTTTTTATGATCTTGAGTTTAGAACTTGAAAGATGTATTTCTCACTTTGTCTTGCTAAGATATATATATATATTGGATTGAATTTGTATTTCTATAAAGTCTTGAAGGAGCTCTAGTAAAGAAATCAAATGAACTTGCATCCATGTTTAAGTTTATGCCTTGCATAATCATGTTTACTTTCTATGTCATCACTAAAATTTCAAGAATGAATAAATGGACTTGCATACTCATGTTTAAATTTCCAAGTTATCACCTTATAAAGACAAGATTAAAATGGGTTGCATAGCATGTTTATAATTCTAGCTATCACTAAATCTCTAAAGCTCAAGACTTGCTCCTTTTATCTTAAGAGAAAATTCTAATCATGAACATTCTTTCAATGTATAAATCGGCCTCATGATTACGAGGCTTAAGTCTTATAATTTCTTTAAAGTTTAACAAAAAGAATTAGTTACTAAAGGAGTTTGAAGCTTTGCAAAAATTATACGGAAACTAGTACTTTATGTATACTTGAAATGTGGTTTTATGCAATTATATGAGGTTCATGATTCGGACTGATCTAAGTTTAGTACTACTGTATGATGATGGTTTAATATGTTCAAAGTTGTGATGATTATGATTTATTGCTAAGAGAACGATTCTATGCATGTTAGAAATAAAACTAGCTTCCCAGAAAAACCGTAAAAGCAAGATTTCTAGAACTCTAGAGAATGAAATTTGTGCGTTCTGTTCAGAACCTTTAGCAGCCATAAGAACCAAGTACTATTGTGTTTATATAAGGGAGAATGATTCATAATTGGTTTAGTAATTGATTTTAGCACCATAAGGAAAGCCAGGAATGAGAAAGGGTTAAAAATGCAACTTCTAGCACACGTGAAGCCTTAAATATAACTTGCTGCCTATGTTGTCCCATATAGTTTAATAATATTCTTAAGGCTTATAATTAATGGTAATGATGATAATGAATCCTTTAGATGCATGATTAATTAGTGTGATAATTGAGGTTACCCGATTCTAAAGTTTTGATGTTTAAGACAGTTTTGGTAAGAATTTATGATGATAGTTATTTGAAATTTGAAATGATAAGTCTATAAATTGATTTGATGCTTATTAAGTATTTGATATCATTGAATGATTTCTGGCTTGCATGTTATAGTTACTGTTGCAAACAATGAGAATGCTTATGCATGAAATAATGAAATATTCTTTGTTATTTAAAAATTTACCCTTGTTGCTAAGAAAGTATATTACTAAAAGTGTAATTTGAAAGGTTCTGGCTAGAAAGACTTGGTATTTAAGCGTGTCCATTTGTGACCCACCTCTCTTTCCTGGAATTTCTCCAATGCATGATTACAGTTGGTATATATATTATTCCAAAATAAGACTATAAATGAGAAAATGTTATAAATGATTATGAATTGAGAATTGTATTATGATATAACATGCAAAGACTTAAAGGTGACTTAAAATATATGAGAAAATGATCCTTTGGACCCGTCAAACTATAGGCGGTGAAAAGGTGATTCTTGCCCCCTAGTCCGTTCTCTCAAAAGGGTAGAGACGGAATTTTTACTTATCAAAAGGGATAAGTATGTGCGGTGACAACTAGCAAGGTATGAGCTCATAACCTAGATTACTCCCAAAAGGGTGGAGTATAGGGTGGCCCCAAGGAAAATAATGATGATGATGACAAGATTTTAAGTCACCTAGGACACTAAAGGAATGAAATATGTGCACCATGTCTTGTGCATAGCTATTATGGTATGATGTTCTTCTGTGCATACATTTTATGTGATGATGATGAGAAATATGATGTTCTTCTATGCATGTTATTATGATATGAAGATGAGGAATATGATGTGTTTATGAAAGGAAAAGTTCATTATAAACATGACATGCTAAGTTTATGATGCATTATAAGACGCATGATTAAACCGACGAACCTCGGAAGTATATTTTCAAACTTAATAAATCAATCTTAGCATGCTCACTATTTCATAATAACCCCGAGGTTCCTGGGGACGATGATGATGACACAATGCATCATGAGGTGAGTACCCTACGAGATTCTTTTTATAAGTTTCTCACTCCCTCTATTTTTCTTTCCATCTCGTCTTTAGAAACGGAAGGAAGCGTTCGTGAATCACATTGAGGCTTTCACGGTAGCTGAACTTGATCCTCTAGTTTCACTCGTATATTTCAAATATCTATCCCTATCCTTGGAGTGTTATTACTAGGTACCATTAATGGATGTCCTTCCATCCATATATTATTTGTTTTGTTAGATTGCCTACACCTAGTCTTATTCTGTTGGTAGGCAAACTATCTATGTGTTATGTAATTATGGATGTTATATGATGGAGCCAATATGATGTGTTTTTCGTGCTATATCTGCACGTTATTCACTTTATTTCGATTATTGTTCACGTTATGTGTGGCTCACGTTTTCAATTATGTTTTTTTAAAAAAAATGGCTCGTAATTTTGCTAAGTATTTTCAAAGTATGATGAAAGAACTGAAGCAAAGAGTAAAGTCTAGTAATTAATCAGATACAACCTAGGTGTATTCGGTTAATTATTAGGGTGTTACACACAAAAATTCACATCGCATTTAAAAAATATGCTTAGATAAATTTGTGCTGAATAACAATCAAATCAAGAGGAAATATCACAAGTGTTACTTGTTTTATTCATATTAGTGTATTTTTATAAAGGTCTTTATAACTAAAAATCAAGCTATTTTTTGTTTTGAAAAGTAGAAGCGATTCCTTTTTGGTAGTGCTCTAATATCTCTTAGAAAGTACTCTAAATAACTTTAGAAACCTCATGAAAAATAAAAATACTTCTAATTTAAGTCACTTAAGGCTATGAAACGTTTTTAACTCTACCTATATTATGCCTTAAGAAAAAGACTCTCTAAAAATCACATCATATGATGATTTGAAAGAATATTAGTTATCACACTATATATCCTGTTATATTTCTTTTAATATCTCTTCAAATGATTTTCTTCAAATTCATTTGTCATCATCAAAAGAGGGAGATTATTAGCTCCAAAACCTTTCAGAAAGCATTAATGCAAAATGTTTTGAGTGATAATACAACTAATTAAGAGAAAATATTTTTTAGAACGACTAATATTTCTCTTGAATTTCTTGATGAAGCAAATAGGTTCTTTTGTTGCCTAACATGTTTATGAAACGAAAATAATTTCACTTTACATGTACAAATATGATTTATCTCATTTAAAGAGATAAGAACTAAATAGAAGTGAAAATTAGATCAGGAAATGAACGTATACATGCTTAATGGATTGAAGAAAATCATCATGTACAAGAAACTAAGACTTGAATCTTAAGACAGAGCATAAGACTTTAGAAAGTATGCTTCAAATGAAGATTTCAAACCAACTCTGAAGCAAATGTGTTCTATAATCCTCAATCATCATGATCGCAATCATATCATCATCAACAAGATCTTATTAAAGTCTGGAAAATCAAAGATATATTAAGGAACTGATAATGCACATAGAAAGCTCACTTCACAGTAAAATGGTGCATTTTACAAGAAAATGAGGGAAATTTGACTTTCAAATTTAAAGTCAAACCCAGTTACTAATCGACGTGTCATCTCTTCTACCAACTTGGTCAACTACCCTAGCCTCTAGAAGGAAAAGTTTAGAAATCTCGTTCAAAAAGTAAATATAGTTTCTGAAGGTGACCTCAGAAACCTTTATCTCATAATGACTTCTAGAATAGCTCTGCAGACAATGAGCTACTTCTCTAAGTTGTTTTTCCAAGACACAAACGGATAATCAACACGTATCACTTGGACAACTGATCAAGGGAAATGGTCATAAATAGAGATGTTGTGCTTACAAAGAAGAAAATCTAGACATTGCATAAGTGCTAAAACATTGAAAATTTCTCCTTATCTCTTGTAAAGTTCATTACATCTTGTAATCAATTTCCTTGTTGAAAAATCTTCTTTCTATGTTCTTAGTATATCATACATTCTTCTTAGGAAGAATCTTAGAAATAAGTCATTTAAGTTTTTCCTAGATCTACTATTGTACATCTTACGAAAACTTGAGTGTAAGTTAGTTTGAGTGGCAAATCCAAACACAAGCCTTTATATCCTACTAGGATGCTCCTAGAGTAGATAATCCATAATATAATAAGAAAAGAAGGCTATCCTTCTGACCGACTCCTAAGAAGATCGCTCTTGGAGGGAGGAAAGTATTGAGCATGCATGCAAGATCAATAGGTGTAGCAAGGCGACCAAGAAATAGACGTGAACACCACGACACGAACAAGAACCTCCTCAACAAACAAACTTGGACTCCCTCAAAGGCGCGTCACGTAGTCTCCCCATCACTACCATTCCCCACCTCCACAGGGACCATAGGTACTGAATCGCTCGAGGAATGTTGGGAAGGTGGCCCCCAGATGGTTAGACCATGAAGCATAGGGGCAAGGTGGAAACCAGGGCAATACTCTAAAAAATCTCTCACAACACAGGCAGCAAGGCAAGCACAAGGGATCTCTCTACGCGAGGGCAAGCGCGCTCGAAGGCAAAATTGTCAATTTAGGGAGTGGATGCAAAGAACGAAAAGCTAGTAATCGGGTGCGTGAAAGGACGATCCAAGAACATGAAAAAGCGAACACAATGACCCATGAAGTGATATGACCAATTGCCCTGGTCATAGTGTATCTTTCAGGTAGGTGCATCAATGTAGATCATGAAGGTGGCCATAGACCTCTGAAGACAAGATAGAAAAGAAAGAGAAAGGGAATAAGAAACTTATAGAAGAATCTTTGAGGGCTTCTGCCTTCTAACACATGTCATCATCCTCGTCCTCAAGAACCTCAGCTTTCATTATGACAACAGTGGACATAAGTAAGCTTCATTTATTAAGTTTAAAAGTCATTACCCGAGGTCTATGTCTTTTAGCATGAGTACTAATGTCATGGATGCATCATACCATATTATGAATGCATGTCAATGCTTAACATAACTTGTCTTTCTTGTTCTCTTAGGTGACTTAACCTCCTTATCCTTTTCCTAAGGGGCCACCCTAATACTCTCTCCTCTTGAGAGTTCTAGCTTATAACATACTTAACTACTCATCACTAGTCTACACTTATTCTCTCGATAAGCAAATTCCCAGTCTGGAGAGTGCTGGATAGAGGGCATAGGGTCACCTTTTATAACCATTAATTCCTGGAGTCTAAAGGATCTTATTGGATTACCTCTCATAACCATTAATTCCTAGAGTCTAGAAGATCATTTTCTTGTGTCTTATGTCACTTTCAATCTTAGCATATCATTTAGAGATGCAAACATGAGTATATAATTATGGCCATCATCACAACTTATCATTCAACATTTCATGCTCAAATTTGGTGACAATCCAGCATAATGGCTGGAAAGAGAGTTCCCAAATTTGCTTCATGTCATACAACATATCAATCATGTATCTCAATTACTCATTCATAATCACCACATGCCATAGTTCATCATGTAATTGATCACATAAGCATGCATCACATTCTTTACATATATCCATAAGCATGTTAGCATCAATCTCGAAAATCAAGGACCGAACTTAGCTAATGCATATGCTATGCTCAACAGGATATATTCAACATAATAGAAATCATTACTTGCATAATTCAAGAATCAAGCATACATAGTCATCAATACATAATATTGCACAATTATTTCAAGTCATTTAATCTCCAAACAATTCATATGAAAATAGCCTCTAATACGTATAAATCACATCAATATCACCAACTTATTGATAATTACACTTCAGCCCTAAGACGAGTAAAAACTATAATTTCTAAAAGTTTGTGGGTCAAAGTGTAAATTTCCTAATTAATACGTTTTCTCAAAACTAATGATTCCCATAATTAATTTACACTTTTAAAAGACCCATAACACGTAGAAATCATTTAAATTCATTATAAAAACCATTTTAGGTCATTGGTCAAATTTTGTTAGATTTTAGGGGTCAAAGTGCAAAGTTTCACATTTTCTTCTAAAACTTATTCTCAACATCATAAATGGTATTTTGAATACATGAATACATTCAAACTCACTACTAACTCTAATCAAACTCATTTAACCAAAATTCCATAATGAGAAGTTCAAGACACAATTTTTTGCATTTTACAAAATGGTCCAACCTAACACTTGTAATTATCCTTTTAAGCACCTTAGACACAAAAATAATTTTTACAACAATTATCACTAATTTTTAAGCACCTACATGCCAAATAGTGCTCAAGATGTTTACAGGATTCAGGATTTTAATTTCAAAAGCTTTAGAAATTACATTTTTGACCCTTTCTAGTTACTAGTTTTTCATAAGATGCAAAAAATAATTTTTACAATAATTTTTAATAATTTTTAATCACATGAACAAAACATTTTCAAAAATTAAAATTTAGAAATTATATTTTTTACCTTTTCCAATTAGTAGTTTTTTCCAAAAGTCATTCTAAGACATCTAAGACACATGAAACAATTTTTAACACATTTTTTACTACATGAACAGTGTCAAAACTGGCAAAATTGAAATTACCAAAAAGCTTGGAAATTACATTTTTAACATTTTCTAATTACTAATTTTTCTCAAAAACTATTCTAAGACATTGAAACACATGAAATCATTTTATCCTCCTTAGAAATTAATTATTACCATTTAAATCAGTAGTCAAACTTAAAATTTCATAAATAAGGCTCTATTTACTTAAAATCACATTTTTACTTTTTTTGAGTTTCCAATTCTTTCAAAATTCCTTTGTACACTCAAGACACAAGATTCAAACATTAAAATAAAATAAAACTAACTTTAAACCCAATACTGTTGTATGGCCGATATATATACAATTATGTGTCCATGATCAAAATTTTCATTTAAGACTAGAGGGGCTAGTTTTGAGCTTTAGAGACATAGGTGATGGCTAGAATCATAAATATGTCATGCAATTTCATTTTAAGTCTTTAATAATATAAAGTGACAACTTGAAATATGATGTGCAAGGCTTAAAATTTAAACATAAGATGCAAGCCCATTTTTAAGTCTTCAAGATTACAAGGTGACAACTTGAAATATAAACATGAAAATGCAAGTTCATTTTTTAAGTTTTTAAGATTACAAGGTGACAACATGGAATATAAACGTGATATGCAACACATAAAGCATAAACATGAAATGCAATACTTGGAACATAAACATGAATGCAAGTTCATTTTTATATAACATTAGAGCTCAAAAACTCAAGACTTTAAAGAGAGAGACTTGCAATCCTATTAATCTTTAATAAAATTAAAATGAGCTTTAGAGTCCTTCATTCCCATGGTTCAAAGAACCTCATTTCTTGGACTCACTATCAAGCTCAAAAACAACAAAGAAACCAAATGAGCATTTTTTCTCTTCCTCTTTTTTTTTTTTAATTTGAAACCAAAGATCAAGCCTCAAGCTTTAGAGGTCATACACATGATGGTCTCACAACCATCATCAAGAACACTTATCATCAAGCTATATAGCTTTGATCACAACAAAAACAAAAGAAAAGAGTAGAAATGAAAAGAAAACTCTTATGAATAAAATCCCTACCAAGTGTGCTTTTTGGTGGAAAATGAAAATGCTTGATCCTTTGCAAGAAAAAGAGAAGAAAAATCTTCTCTTGGAGCAAGAGAAAGTCTCAACCAAAGCAAAAAGAAATGGGAGGAAGGATTTTTGTGTTGGTTTGATGTGTAGAGATGAGAACTTATGTGTTTTAGGGAGGATCTATGGTGGTGGTGTAGTGGTTTGATGTTTGTAGCTTAGATAAAGATTAAGAATGGAGGTTCTTGAAGGTAGAGGAGAAGAGGAAGAAGAGAGCTTGAGTTTAAAGAGAGCAAGAGTTTTTTGACACAACTTGATGGGCAAGTCTTGGCCAAAAAAAGTGGATAGTAAAAATGAGAGAGTGTGTGAGTAATTGTGTTTAAAAAAATCAACATATGAGAGAGGAAGGAGGTATGGTTGCTGGCGACTTAGGGGGTTTGGGGGAAAATTTTTGTTTCATTTGGGTGTGGGGATTAAGGTTTTTGGGTAATTTTAATTAGGGGATTAGTTAGAAATTGGTAATTTGGTGTTAGGATTAGTAACTTGGTAATTAAGGCTTTCAAGACAAAGTTAAGGTGTTGTCTTGCAAGTTTAGTTGGGCAAAGCTTTATTAATTCAAAATTCAAATCCTAACATGTTCCTAATCTTTAGGAAAAGAAGAGAGAGAGAGAGAGTACCTATGTCCTTTACTTTTTGCTTTTGGGTCTCATGAGTAATCTTTGAATAACCATGGGATTAAACCTTCCCTAAGCAACCTTGGGCCTTAATTAACTTCAAATAATTATTTTGACTCAAAATTAATAAATAAAATTAATTTATCTTTAATTAGGCCTAATATTGCCTATATTTCATTAATTACTTTAATTAAGCGTAATTAGCACTAACTAGGGAAAAATGGCAATTTTACATAGAAAATCCTGAGACCCATCAAGATATAACATATCCCCTCTAATTGGCATATCCAACTCCCAGGTGATGGGGTCCAGTCGTCACTTAATTATGCATTAAATTACCTCTAGGGGCATTTTAGTAATTTTATGCATGAGAAAAACTAGGAATTAAGACTTCTACATCTATTGCCATCCAAAACACATCTAGTCCCCTTTAAGCATCAAACTAACCCCTTGAGGATTCCGGGTTAAGCCCTTTATTTTCAAGCAAAAATAACCTTAAGAGCATTTTGGTCATTTTGCACATGGGAAAATTGGGGATTGTGATTTCACAGATTGCCTCCCAAACAATATACAATCTTATTCTAACATTAAAGTACCCTAATGAGGATGGCCTAGGCCCTCCTAATGCAAAAATGATCTCAGGGGCATTTTGGTCATTTTGCATAATAGGAAAAATAAGGGCGTTAAATTTCTCCCTCCTTAAAAAGAACTTCATCCTCAAAAGTTATTACCTGAATAGCTCAAGGTGCTATAACTTCATCTTCGATTCCAACCCCCATGCAAATTCCTCCATTTTTCCCTCTCGCCAAGCCACTTTGACCAAAGGTACGATCTTATTCCTTAACTATTTGACTCATTTGTCCCCGATCCTCATAGGCAGGAGGTAAAGGTTGGTCCTCCCTTAATTGTACTTGTTCTAGCTCTAACAAATGACCAGGGTCAGATTGGTATTTTCTCAATTGAGAGACATGGAAGACATCATGAAAGTTGGACAGATTAGGTAGTAAGGCTATCCGATATGCCACATTACCGACTTTATCAAGAATTTCAAAGGGACCAAGAAATCTGGGGCTCAACATTTTGACTTTCATAGCTTGTCCTATGCCTTCATGGGGGTGATCCTAAGGAATACATGCTCTTTCTCTTGGAATTCCATTGGCATTTGCCGTTTATCCGCATAGCTTTTCTGTTAACTTTGAGCAGGAAAGATCCTATCCTAAGCCTCTTGATTTGTTCTGTTGTTTCCCTTACAACTTCGAGTCCTAACATACTTTGCTCACCGAGCTCATACCAATACAAAGGAGATTGACACTTTCTTCCAACAAGGCCTCATACGGTGCCATACCAATGCTTGCATGATAACTATTATTATATGCAAACTCAATTAATGGCAAGTATTTATCCCAACTTCCCTTCTGACCAAAACTCACGCTCTCAACATATCTTCTAAGGTTTTTATAGTCCTCTCTGATTTCCCATCCATTTAAGGGTGGTACGCGTGCTCAAGCATAGCTTCAAATCAAATGCCTTTTGAAAGGCTCCCAAACGTGACATAAAACAGATCACAATCCAAGATTATCATCGACGGCACTCTGATAAGGGGCATTTATGTCACTTATCTTGCTACTAAACCTTAAATTTTTGTGTGAGTTTTATTGTGTTATTGATGCAATTAACAAGGATTTTGATTTATTCCCCATTGTATGATTTAAATAGAATTATTGGCTTTTGCACTATTTTGGAATAATTTGTAATTACACCCTGTTGTATTTAACTTATCTCTTTGGTTATGGTTTTGTGCATAAGATTTTTGGATCAAGAGCAAAGTGTCAAGAACAAGGTTTGGAACTCTCTGCATGAACCTTGTAGCAACAATCAATTTAGGAGAATTTGGGAGCTAAATAGAAGAGTTGTTGAGCTTATTTGAGCACATTTACAAAAACCATTGTAATAGAAACTTTGTATCTCTCTATAGGATTAGATTGAGACAAATAAAGATGTTTTAGAAAGCTCAAGAAGTCCTCTAAAACTCTCATGTTCAGCTCAAAACCCAGTTCTAAGAGCATCTTAGTGAAAATCAAGTTACAAAATTAAAGGTTGCTGATGTCCTGAGACTGTCCAACTTGAGCTCCAGTTAGTATTTTTGCAATATCTAAAGGTACATATGTCCGATTGAGGTGATTTTGGTGGATTTGGAAAGCTTATTTAAAGGGCTACAATCACTATTTCTGCCAAGGACAGATTCAGATGTTTAAGGGGCTAAAATTACCAAATACATGAAGACATAAATTCGTTCAAAGCGAAGCTGTCAATAGCACCCGAAAAATGATTTTAATCAGCATAGCTCACTACTAAGTGCCGTAGTGCTCATTTAGCGGTGCTTATGTGATGACATATAATAGCTTGTTAAATCAGTTTTTGGGCCCATTTTGGCCCATTTTTAGAGAGCAGTATTTAAGAGATTGTTACGACTTTTACCCAGGCTATGGACTCAGTATTAGATCTATAATTAGGTTATTATTTTCTCTCTCTTCATCTCTCTCTTCTTCTTCTCCTCTACTCTTATCTCTCTTAGAAATTCCATAGGTGAATTGCTTTGTTCTTGTGGGTGGTAGCAACGATTGTTGCTATTATTTCTAGACACTCTTCTCTCTTAGGAATTCCTCTAGGTGAATTGCTTTGTTCTTATGGATGGTAGCAAGGATTGTTGCTATTATTACTACTGTAAGGATTTCTAGATGGATTGGGATGATGTTTGAGAACCCCTTTTGATATTAAATGTATTGGTTTTCTTAATATTCCACAGTTTTTATTCCTATAATTATTGTGGTGATTACTATAATCTTTATTAGGATAACTAAACTAGTGATCATCATTTAGGGAAACCCTTTGAGCATAAATTAATAGATCTATTAGTTTATATTTGAAGGAGAACATTAGAATTAACTTTCCAATTAGTAGTTGGCCTACAACAATTCGTTCATTAAATTAATGTGATTTCTAAATAAATTGAGATCTTGTTTATTAGCTATTTACATTGATCAAATTCTAGAGGTCAATCGATCAATAATATAATTGCCAATAATTTATTACTAATAGCCACTAATGGGTTTAATATTTAGTCAATGATAATTAACTTTCAATCCTAGAAATATCTTGCACTAGTGCCTTCTTTCTTGTTACTATTAACTTTTAATTTAAATTGCTTGATTCTTACTCTTCAAAACTCCCAATTCCCCAACTAAGTATCGAAGCCTCCTTAAGAAACGACCTAGGTTGTGCCCTTTACTACACTTTTGGTGCAACTTAGCATTAAATTAATTTTCTAATTTGAGGTAGGCAACAACCTCCGTTCATACTCCATGCAACTTCACAATCTCTTAGATATACAACTAAGCCAACTTATCCAAGGAATAAGTCACTTTAATGGGTAAAAAGTGAGCTGACTTCGTCAATCCATCCACAACCACCTATATGGCATCATGGCCCGCTTGGGTCTTGGGTAGACCCGTCACAAAATCCATCAAGATACTATGCCATTTCCATTCGGAATCGAAAGGGTTACAATATTCTAGAAGGTTATTGGTGCTCAATCTTCACCTTTTGATAGACTAACACTTACTCACCCATGTGACCACGTCTCGCTTCAAACCAGGCCACCAAAACATCTTCTTCAAATCCTAATGCTTCTTGTTGGTACTGGGGTGAATGGTGAAATGACTCTCATGAGCCTCCTCCAAATTCTGCCTTCAAACCTCTATAACTTATTTGCTCCAAGGGCAAAACCTTTCAATTTTCCTTTTCCTATCAGCTATATAGTCTCCTTAAACTCTCTATCCTCTTGTTAAGCTTGAGTGATTCTCTCTTTGAAGTCATTTGCATACTGAGATGACACATCCTCATGCCCTCAGTGGTCAACGTCATCCCCAAGTTCAAGTCTCTAAACCTCTCAATCAATTCCACCTCCTTAACCATCATCTAATACAAGTGTAATGACTTTTGACTCAAGGCATTGACCACTACATTAGCCTTGCTAGGATGATAGTTCAACCCAAAATCATAATTCTTCAAGAATTCCATCCACCTTCTCTGCCTCATATTCAACTCCTTCTTATCAAAGAGGTACTTGAGACTTTTATGATCAAAGAACACCTCAAACTTTACTCCATACAAATGGTGTCTCCATACCTTCAAAGCGAACACTACAACTGTAACTCTGATCATGGGTGGGGTAGTTTGCTTCGTGAGGCTTGAGTTGTCTGGAAGCATAGGTTGTTGCTTGCCTATTTTTGCATTAACACACAGCCGAAATTTTCCCGAAGTGTCACAATACACCTCAAAGGGTGCATTAGAGTCAAGCAAAACTAACATTAAGGTTGTGGTTAACTTCATCTTTAGCTCTTGGAAGCTCTTTTCACACTTCGGAGTCCAAACAAAAAGGGCATTCTTCCTAGTAAGCTTGGTTAAGGGTAAAGAAATCTGAGAAAATCCCTTAATGAACCTAGTAATATCCGACTAATCCTAAAATGTTGTGTATCTCTGTCACCATGGTAGGTCTCTTCCAGCTCATCAGCCTCTATCTTACTAGGATCCACTGCGATACCTCCTTTTGACACTACATGTCCTAAAACTTTCACTTCCTCCAGCCAAAATTCACACTTAGACAACTTTGCATACAATGTCTTTTCCTTCAAAATCTCCAAAACCATCATTAAAATGATGCTTATGCTCCTCAGGTCTTCAAATAGATGAGTATATCATCTATGAAAACAACGACAAACTGATCTAAATATAGTCTAAAGATCCCATTCATGTAGTCCATGAACACATTAGGAGCATTAGTTAAACCAAATGACATAACTGTGAACTCAAAGTGGCCATACCAGGTCCTAAAGGCAGTCTTGGGTATGTCCTCATCCCTTCCTCTAATCTGATGATAACCTGACTTCAAGTCGATCTTTGAGAACACTCCTGCTCCCTTAACTAATCCATCAAATCATCAATCTTGGGCAAAGGGTACTTATTCTTCACCGTTACCCAATTCAATTGCCTATTGTAACACCCTCCTAACTACCATGTATTACTAACATAGTAACTAGAAGAGCATCACTTCCTGTTATTATCTATACTAGTTGAGAGCAATGAAAATAAAGTAAATTAAACTCAAATGTTGCAAAAACTCATATATATATATATATATATATATATATATATGTACATCATATACAAGTTGTCAATATATATATCATCCTGGGAGATAAGTGATTCAACTAGTTCAGCTACTAGGAACTAAGTTCAAAACCTCTCAGGGGTCTAGCCTAACTTGCTTAATCCTAAGGCCTAACAAAAAAGCATATACACATGGAAGGTTTAACAACCACTAGTAAAACTTTTTGCCAACTCATAAGATCCTAATACTAGGCTGTAACTATGTAGAGTAGTAGAGTCCCTGCATATCTGCTATCCTCCTAGTGGAAGTCATTTACCATTAATATGATAACGCCATCTCAGTGCGGTGAATCAATGGATACTATCACCAATGACATCTGTTGGATCTTAGTATAATACAATACACATACAAAAATATATGGATGAGAATATTATATAATTCTTAGTCGAGTACTCCATTAAACATAATCATAACATAATTATTTAATTTCACTCATACAAGTAATTCTATGCAAAAGTCATATACAAGGACAATAATTAGTTATGTGTTCACTCTTATAACAGTAGAACTCAATTTCATGCATTTTTCTCTTTTTATCAATATAGGGAAAACTTAGTTTTATACCCAATGGTATCTGCGTGGAGCACACAAGTTTATTCCTAGCCGATTACCGACTCAATAATTCTATAGGGAAGTTCCTTTTTGCCTTCCCCTTCACCCAACCTAAGTCTTGTTTCTGTTTTGCCCATATGTCAGAACATGCATAATTGAAGTTCACATATTCTTTGTTGTCACATATATTCATTTATCAACTTTTGTTTTTACCAATGCATGCTCTAATCACATATAAATATTCATTCACAATGTAATTCTCATTCATTCCTCATAAATCACTGTTTAAAGTAAATTGCATGCATTTATACTCATCATACTTGAATCAAAAGTCATTACATTACCAATTCAAGGTTTGGGTTCATTTCTAGCAATTTGGCATATTTCACTGCATTTATAGCCAACGCCACAATTTTCAATTTTATTACCTTATCAAATGATTATATCAAATCCTACAAAAATTTAGAGTTGGACTTCAAGATATCCTCAACACCCTGTAAAAATATCAAAGGAAAAATCAATCATTTGCTATGGTAACAAAATTAGCAAAATTCACAGCTTCTATTCCAACAATTCAGGCCACATAGGTATAGTTTTGGTTCATGAATTTTTAAAGCAGTAAAAGTATGAATCAATGCTCTAGAAAATTCGTGGAACTAGCTTAGGATGTTAGTTTCAACATTTAATTTTTCTAGCTCATAAAAATGCCTACAAATCCATCAGAAAATTCGTGATCATTCCTACGTATAAGAAACTGAAATTTCAGCAAGGTAATCCAACACTCCTTTTGACAAAAATGATTTTTTCTCAACACCAAACTACTCCACCTATGCAAATACATCAATATCTATGTATAACCTCACATTACAACCAGAATTATCAATTTAAAACAACCAAAATCTATAAGAAACAGAAATACACAAAATAAGACACAAAAACCCTACTTTTGGAAACTAATGGATTCTTGGCTCCAAAGATGCTCCAAGATTGATTCCCTTCACTTTAAAGCTCCCAAACTAACCCCAAACCCTTCCCTAATTAGTGAGCTATGAGGTATCAAGGTGCGGATTGGTGAGGAATTGAGATTTTACGGTTAGTTTGGTAGGTATTGAACAAGTTTGGTAAAGGAAGTTTATGGTTTTATCAAGCCTAGGGTAGGAGTTTGAGGTTTAAATCAAGTTTTTGATGGTTTTGGTGAAGAGAAATGGAGGTGGATGTTGTTTCTTCTTATGGTCGAACCAAGGAGGAAGAATTAATAGAGTTAGGTGACTTGAGTTTATCTTATAGCAAGCATAAATCATTACTTTATTATAAAGTTTAATTTCTTTATAAAAAGAAACTAATATGGATGGCTAGGATTTGATCTTGTTATTCAAGATTGAATCATAGTCATTCATTTGATTTAAATGGATATACATCTTCGTTTGTAAAGATCAAACTAGCTTTCAATATTAAAAATCACACACCAAAATTTTACCAAATGGGTAAAACTTCGTACTGGATAATCAAACATTGCCTGAAAATTAATTCCAGATATAAAATATTTATTTCTAACTATTTCTAATCTTAACCCCATCTTTCTCAATACTAGGCATTTTCTAGTCCCTGATCTAGTGTTTCGTTGTCCTGATGGTCCTGTAAAATACTATTCACATTTTTTTGTTTACACATCCATTGGATTGTCATCATCATTGCTAAAACTGCCAGATCTTTGAAATTTTTACTAATAAAGCTTAAACTAATTTTTAAATAATTTTTGGGGTGTTATATTATCACCCACCTTAGAAAAAATTTTGTCCTCAAAATTCATTTGAAATTGATTTTCAAAAGATAGTTTTTATAAACCAGACAAACAATTCATACACAGTTCAAGCAATTCAATCAAATCCTAAACGCTCCTACCTTAGATCAAATTTTTGGGTGGTGACATCCCAGCACTTATGGTAGAGACCCTACTCTAGTGTTGTGGCTCTGTAGTTAGTTTTGAATACTTTTCAGGACAATCTCATCTCTTATGTCTTGGTTTTCCACAATGATAGCATACGTATTGCTTAGCCAAATAAGGTTTGCTCCCATGGTTCTTCCTACATTTTGGGCAACCTTGCCACTTGGTTGACTTCTGGAGCTGTTTGTCCTAAGAAGGAATTGGTCAAAATTGCTTCTTTGGGCAGAGCCTCCTCATAGCCTTGGTCTTCAAGTATCAATCTTTTGCTAGAAATGTCATTGGCAAATTGGGTGATTGCTAGCCTCTTGTTGGAGTCCTCTGCACGATGGCATTTGTTTATCAAAGTTGCATAATCTTTGATCTCTAAGAGTCCCAGCAACTTCAATGTCCTCCGTAACCCTCCTTCATACTTCATGCACCTCCAAGCTTCATCAGGATTATGCTAATAGATAGTAGAAAACTTACAAAGCTCTTCAAACTTGGCTATGTATCTGCTATGCTCATGGATCCTTGCTTAAGTGCCATGAACTCCAACTCCTTTGAATTCCTCACAGAAGTAGGAAAATACTTGTGATAAAAAGCCTCCTTAAAAACTTCCCAAATAACTTCAGTTTGAGAAGCTTCAAACAATCCATTGGTGCCAACCTACTAGAATTCCACATCAGCTTCCAGCATGTAAATAGCAAAAGCCACTTTTTGGGTCTCAAGGGAAGAACCAAAAAAATCTTCTCCATAGCTTTGATCTATTCTTCTACTTTGTTTATATCAAAAGCTCCCCAGAACGGCAAAGGATTTGCCTTTTTGAACTCAATAAATTTCTAGTCCTTACATCTACCTCTATTCCCCGACACTCCTAACCTAGTTTCGCTCCTTATTTCAATCTAATCTTTCCATCATTCGTATGGCCACTGCAGCTTGTTCTCTCATAGCAGTGACCATCTCATGCAAGGTATCCATCATACCAACTTCGTCTCCTGCACCATTCCTAGTATGTCGATTTGAAGTCATTGATTCCTAGCACACCAAACAAGAAATATTGAGTTGATAAGGCTCAACACCAAGCTAAGTGTGGTAGCAACCCACAACATTCTAACTAGTAGTCACACACATATATAAAATCATAATGCGAGACTATTACTAAGGAAGCATAGCCGATCCAATCCTCAGGCATATTAGGATAGTCCGGCTCTTATTCCATAATCTAACACCCTCCTAACTACCATGTATTACTAACACAGTAACTAGAAGAGCATCACTTCCCATTATTATCTATACTAGTCGAGAGAAATGAAAATAAAGTAAATTAAACTCATATGTTGCAAAACCTCATATATATATATATATATATATATATATATATATATATATATATATATATATATGTACATCATATACAAGTTATCGATATATACACCATACTGGTATAATTGATTCCATTAGTAAGACTACTCAAGAACTAAGTTCAAAACCTATCCGGGGCCTAGCCTAACCCGCTTAATCCTAAGGCCCAACAAAAAAACATATACACATGGAAGGTTTAAGAACCAGTAGTAAAACTATCATCCAACTCATAAGATCCTAATACTAGGCTACAACTATGTATGAGTAGTAGAGTCCCTACATATCTGCTATCCTCCTAGTGGAAGTTGTTTACCATCGGTATGATGTCGCCATCTCCAGTTGGGGTAAATCAATGGATACTATCACCAATGACATCTGCAAGATCTAGTACAATACAATACACATACAAAAATATAGAGATGAGAATATTATATAATTCTCAGTAGGGCATTCACTCAAACATAATCATAACATAATTATTTAATTTCACTCATACAAGTAATTCTATGCAAAAGTCATATACAAAGACAATAAATAGTCATGTGTTCACTCTTATAACCGTAAAACTCAATTCCGTGCATTTTTCTCTTGTTATCAACATAGGGAAGACTTAGTTTTATACCCAATGGTATCTGTCGTGGATAACTCTACAATGGATAATCCATACCAAATGGGGTCTACCGTGGATAACTCCACAATGGGTAATAGACGCTATTAGGATTGAGCTCATTCCTATACATGATCATAGGACTTCATTTTTTTTCCTCTTTTGAATCACACACAGTTCTATTCCTAGTCGATATGTCTACGTCTCAACAATTCTATAGTGAAATTCCTCTTTTTGCCTTCCCCTTCACCCAACCTAAGTCTTGTTTCTATTTTGCCCATATGTCAAAACATGCATAATTGAAGTTCACACATTCTCTTGTCACATATATTCATTTATCACCTTTTATTTTTACCAATGTATGCTCCAATCACATATAAATATTCATTCACAATGTAATTCTCATTTATTCCTCATAAATCACTCTTTAAAGTACATTGCATTCATTTATACTCATCATACTTGAATTAAAAGTCATTACATTACCAATTCAAGGTTTGGGTTCATTTTCAACAATTTGGCATATTTCACCCCATTGTAGCACAAATTTATGTGCACATCAAACAATCAATTCAAAAGCTATAAAACTTATCTAAGACACGCCAATGTGTTCACAAGGTTCTATAAAACTTTTGTAGCAAGAATCATTCTCTAACTATGTTAACAAAATTCGACAAATTTGGAGGTTAGAAACCCCCTAATTACAAACAACAGCCATAGTTCCCAATTTTATTACCCTATCAAATGATTATATCGATTCCTACAAAATTCAAGGTTAGACTTCAAGATATCCTTAACTCCCTGGAAAATTTCAAAGGAAAAATCAGTCATTTGCTATGGTAACAAAATTAGTAAAATTCACAACTTCTATTCTAACAATTCAAGTAGAAGAGGTATAGTTTCGGTTCATAATTTTTAAAGAGGAAAATTAGTGAAACTAGCTTAGGATGTTAGCTTCAACCTTTAATTTTTCTAGCTCATAAAAACACCTACAAATCCATCAAAAAATTTGTGATCATTCTGCCTATAAGAAAACCGAAATTTCAGCAAGGTAGTCCAACACTCCTTTTGACAAAAATGATTTTTCCTCAATACCAAACTACTCCACCTATGCAAATACATCAATAACTATGTATAACCTAACATTAGAGCTAGAATTATCAATTTAAAAGAACCAAAATCTGAAAGAAACAGAAATACACAAAACAAGACACAAAAACCTTACTTTTGCAAACTAATGGATTCTTGGCTCCAAAGATACTCCAAGATTGATTTCCTTCATTTAAAAGCTCCCAAACTAACCCCAAACCCTTCCCTAATCATGAGGTATGAGGTATCAATGTGAGGATTGGTGAGGAATTGAGATTTCAATCGGTTAGAATGGAACAAGTTTGGTGAAGGAAGTTTGTGGTTTTATAAAGCCTAGGCTAGGAGTTTGAGGTTTAAATCAAGTTTTTGATGGTTTTGGTGAAGAAAAATGGAGGTGGCTTGTGAACACCTGATTTTGTCCGACCAAAAACAAAAACAAAAATAAAAAAATTTTGTTCAGTCCATTTAAAAGCTCTTAACCCATTTCATTTTGTTGTTGTTGTTGTTGTTTGTGTTAAGTCCATTTCATGTTTCAGTGTTTTTATTGAATTATTAGATTAACCCGTTTCTTTTTTTTAGTTAAAAAAAAAAGAAGAAAAGAAAGCCCATTTCCCTTTAGCCTTGTCCATGTTTGAAGTTGAAAACAAAAATGCAGCCCATTTTGTTTTATTTTCCTTTTCTTTTAATCTATATAAAAAAAAAAGAAAAGGAAAACCAAAGAGCATTCCCAAAAGAAAATGACAAAGAAGAATTCTGATAACAATTCATGCCTAGCAAAACAAGTTAGATGATGAAGCGTGCTAATTTGGAGAGAAAACAAACAAAATAAAAGCGGGTGTGCAAGCAGAAGTGAAGGAGGTGCGTGGATAGCCGAAAGAACATCATCAATGTTTTAGAAATAACGCACCAAGATCCCCTAAAATCTACAATAATAAGGATAAATTTCTCAAAGATCACATGCCATGGATCCAGAATGGTGTATAAATTCAGAAACAAATAGGGGACTTGGGATTTTTTTCATTCTTAAAATTTTGTTTTGAGACATCCAAGATACACAAACAGATCAGAGAGCTAATTTAGAACAAAGAGAGAGATCATCATATAAATAGAAAGAAAAATTGGTAGCAGATCAGGAAATTCAATCCAGCAATATTAGAAAAAGAAAAGAGACTAGCAAGGATACCATAGGTATTTTTTTTAATTTCCAACATCAGTACAAAAACAAAAATAAAAAATATATATACAATAAAAAGGGGGAAAAGGGAGGAGGCCGCGTTCTCGCCTACCACCACGGCCTTGCATCATTATCATCTTCACAATCTCCTTCCTTTCCTCTCCCCACTCACAGTTTCCCCTTCCTCTTTCCTCCATGAAACCTCATCATCATCATCCACCATCAAAGCCATGCACTAAACCCCTCAACCCCCCTCTCCATCCTGACGCCACCATCATCATCACACACAAAAAATCTACCGCCGCCCGCCACCAATGTAACATCCTCCCAAGTACAACCCCATCCTTAAGTCATGGTATCATACTCAAGAGTTGTTACTTATATTCTACGGACCTTTCATAATTATCTATAATAAGGGTCGATCGAATTGCGTGTTAACTAACTCGTGATTTATCGATATATATAGCCAGAAACAACTTATTTATTTAATACAAATCAAGTACAAAAGGAAGCTCTTCTAAGAGCTTTAAGTACATCCGTTATCTCTTATGTTTTCCAGACATATACATACACTTAAGTACAAAAAAACACAAGTTCTGCTACTAACTACTGCAAATCCACTTGATCTTCTCCTGATGCCTCACCGTCTTCTAAATCAACCTGGGGACGACAGGAAAAACAAATACATAGGGGTGAGAATTCTAACATTCGGAGGGCGTTCCCCAAACATATACTGAAGTTCATGTCATCGTTACCGCCCCAAGCCACTTCAATTTATTTAACAAAAGGTGATCATGCATTACATAATGACTATTCATTTTTAAAGTTCAAAATCTATCTTTTCGAAGTGGGTTACTTTTAAGAAAAACCAATCACTTAATACACCTCTACCGTCAGCTCATACTCATAGTAAGTTATGGCAACCAAGAAGAACCAATATACACAAATATGTACATGCCCAATGTAATGAAATTCATCTTTGATTTTCCTTGATGAATCAAAAGTATGACATCCCTCTCTATTTGCCTTCAACAAGCCAAAAGGATCTCAATCCACTCCATTTGCCTTTGACAAGTCAAAAGGATCTCGTGTGTCATTATTTGCCCTTGACAAGTCAAAGAGGATCTCATGTTTCGTTATTTGCCCTTAACAAGTCAAGAGGATCTCAAGTTTCTTGTGATCATAGAATTTAATTCAGTACATCATTCACGCATGCATAAAACACATACAGGCATCCATTCACAACGAAATTCTCATTTGTATCTTATAAATCAATCTTTTAAACTATCTAGTATACATTCATATGTCACAAGACATATAGCCAAAAAGGTAACATCAAGTACTCATGTCATTCTAGAACCAAAAATTCCATTACTTCATCAATTCAAATCATTGTTGCATTTCCAGCATAATGGCAGATTTTACACCATTGTAACACGAATTATGTTGCCCTTCAAACAATCAATTCAGAGGCTATAAAAATTTCACATGACACTTCAATATGTCTAAAACAACCTGTAAACATTTCAGGGCAATCAGAATTATATAACCACTTCAATAAAATAGGCAAATCTGGTGGTCAAAGCCACAAATTCATAGTCCAGACTTGTGTTCTCAAAATATTTAGCCCTGGAATTCGATGGAATCATGGTACAATAAAATTCACAGAGGTATTTCAACATGTTATTAGTCTTGTGTAAAAATTTCAGGAGCTATCTCAATCAATTGCTATGATTAAAAATTCGGGCAAATTTGTCACTTCAGTCTCAACAATTCAGAGCAATTACAATTCAGTTTCTAATTTTTTTGAGGCATCAAACCTTAAAATTAACCCCTAAGAAAATTCATGTGTTTAGTATAAGAGGTTAGCTACAACATATAATTTTCATGGCTCATGCAACCACCCACAAAATTTCCAGAAAATTCGTGAAAATTCTGATTACAGAATAGAAATCAGTCCAGCAACCTAGTTCCAATTTCACTTGAGAGAAAACCCATTTTAAAACCATCCAAACACAACACAAAAATTCATACATCAATATAATTATGTTAACCATCAGTATCATCAAAATTTTCGGAATTAGGGCAAGCCAAAACAGAATTGAAAAATTCCACAAGAAAGGCGCAGAAAACCCTACTTTGAGAGCTCTTGAGCTCTATGCTCCAAAGGATGCTCTAGAATGCTTTTGCTTCACTTCAAAGCTTCCCCACCAACATCAAACCCTTCTTTTAACCTCTGATTGTGTGCCCTCAAAGTTGGAAAAAGTGATGGATTAAAATTATAATCGGTTAGATTTGTAGGTTATGATGAATAGAATAAGTTTAGTGAAGAGAGTTTGTGGTTTTAGTGACTTTGAGCTAGGGTTTTGCAAACTTGAAGCTTGTTAATGGAGTTTGAGAGGAAGAACAATGGAGGAAGGGTGCTTAGAGAGGTCTAGCCGAAATTGTGATGAAGGGAATGATAAGATGTTGATATTTTGAGTTTAGGGCAAAATATATAGAATTTTCAAGTCCAAAATGTTTTCTTTGAAGATAATTAGTGTAATTTTGTGCAATTCCTATTGGTTAGTCATAAAGGTGTAATTGTGTGGCACATCTCAAGCCACACACTTGTCCTCCTTAGGTGGCAACTTGCTATGCAAGTTTCATTTGTGTAAGACTGCACATCGAAATCTCGCCAAGGGACACGTAACCGATTAACCGATATTACCCGAAATTAATTTTAAGTATAAAATTATCATTCTCAGATATTCCTAACCTCATTCCCATGTTTCCCTAATTTCAGGCACCTCCTGGCTCGAATCTAGGGTTTCAGTTCCCCGGCGTGGGGCCCACAAGGTTACTATTCACCGCCCGAAATTTTTTTTTTTTTATAGGTCCGTTGAGCCGCCTCATCATTACTAAACTATTATATTTTTAAAATTATGATTAATAAAGCTCAAATTAATTTTTAATTACATTTTAGGGTGTTACAACCAACAACCTCCTCCTCACGCCGCACGTGATCGTCCCCTCCTTTCAAGATCTAAAACATTGGATTCCCCACCACCGTGCACAAAGCCACGGCTTTCTTTCCCAACTCTCCATTATGCACCACCTGGAGAGACGCTACCTCCGCCAGCTCCTCCTCGTGGTCTTAGTCCGCGCGGACAACCAGCTTCCTCTCATTCCTTTCCTTTCTTTCCACGCTCTCTCTCTCCTCCATTATCGCTGCACCCCTCTCTCTCACTATTGTTTCTTCGTTCATCATGTCACATAATACTACCCGTTGCTTCCTTACTTTATTGTTCCCCTTTGGTCAAAGAAAGAAAAGAAAGAAGAAATAGGTGTTAGTGTTTCTTTACGTGTGCACATTTGTTTTTTTATTTTTTCTTTTCTGATATTGTGTTTGGGTCAAATGGTGTTGGGCTTGTTTTAAGATTTAGATTAGTTATGTTTGGCTCAATTTCTTTCTTTCTTTGATTCATGTCTAAAAAGTTTCATTTAGTTTGCGTCTAAAATAAATTTATAGATATTTTGTTTCATTTAATCAATAAATTGAATTTTGATGATAGTGTTAATTTAGCCGTGACGGCTTATTAATCCTATATTTTGAGAATATTTTAGCCGTGACAGCTTGGTATTTAAAATTCCTTTTTTAAAAATAAAAGCAATCAACCCATAACTATTTTATAAAGAACTACGTGACTTTGAATTCCCTATGCACAGGGATACGTAATGCGATTCCAATCCTGTCAAGTCAAAATTAATTTTTGTCTTCATTGTAAATAATTTTTCTAATGAATTTTTAATATGAGATATTTTATTTTATTTTATTTTCATTTCTTTGGGGGGAATATGTTTTATTTTGAATAAATAAATTAATTTAGCCGTACCTTGTTAATTCGATATTTTGGCATTTGAGTTGTGAAGGTTAATAATCCGAAATTTCCCTAAAATACATTTGTTCTCTTTTGTATTTTTTTTCCTTTATATAAAATCAAAATAATTTTATTATTTGTAAATATTTATTAATTCATAAGACATTTTATTTTCATGTATTCATTTTAATTTTGTTACTTATTTTTCAAATATTTTATTTCAAATAAAAATGTTAATTTAGCCGCGACCCTTGTTAACTCTTTTGGACATCTGAATCGCGACGATTTGATTCTCCAAAATTTCTCTTTTAAAAAAATATTTTTAAATTTTCTTGTAAATAAAAATAAAATAAATATTTTGAAGGTTTTTAATAATTTGCACAAATCAATAGGTACCGTCTAAGGACGGGTGTATTAGGGTGCGTAGGATTAAATCTCTACCCTTCTCTATGCATAACCGACTCCCAAACTTCAATCGGTTACAAAGACCTTTTCTTTAAAAATAAATGGTTTTTCCATGTTTTCCATTTTGAATAAACTTGGTGGCGACTCCAATTTTAACTAATTCTTTCGTCCGTCGCGATCCCGGTGCGACATGGCTGCCATTTCTTCTTATGGCTGAACCAAGGAGGAAGAATTAATGGAGTTAGATAACTTGAGTTTATCTTATAGCAAGCATAAATCATTACTTTAATATAAAGTTTAATTTCTTCATAAAAACAAACTAATATGGATAGCTAGGATTTGATCTTGTTATTCAAGATTGAATCTTAGCCATTCATTTAATTTAAATGGATATACATCTTCTTTTGTAAAGAACAAACTAGCTTTCAGTGTTAGAAATCGCACACTAAAATTTTACCAAGGGTAAACACCGTACCGGGTAATCAAACATTGCCTGAAAATTATTTCTAGGAATAAAATCTTCATTTATGACTGTTTCTAACCTTAACCCTCTCTTTTCTCAATTCTGGTTATCTTCTAATCCTGATCTAGGGTTTTGACTGTCTTGATAGGCACACAACCCATAGGACCCGTAAATACTATTCACATCCTTTTTTTTTTACACATCCATTGGATTGTCCTCTTCATTGTTAAAACTTAGATTTTTTAAATTCTCACTAATAAAGCTCAAATTAATTTTAAAATAATTTTTAGGTGTTACCCCTATAGTCCTCATACTCTTATATTTCTTTTGACAAACAAAATTGAGGCTCCCCAAGGTGATGCACTAGGTCTCATAAACTTCTTCAAACTCTACTCTAACTGAGTCTTCAGCTTGGTCAACTCTAAAGGTGACATCCTATAGGGTGCTATAGAGATAAGCCCTATCCCCAAGACCAACTCTATGAAGAACTCTATCTTTCTCACTGAAGGGAACTTAGGTATTTCATCTGAAAATATCTTAGTATAGTCTTTTACTACGGGTACATCATTAATGTCCTCTCAAGGTCTACATTGCTAGTAGCTAGGAGAACATATCCTTTACTCTCTTTCCGTAACATTTGACCTCTACAGCATTTAAGTAAAGATTGAAAGGTTTACTAGGTGTACTAGATATGGGGAGAAAATGACAAACTTTGTGTAGCAATCCAACAATACATGGTTAGTATAAAGCCAATTCATGCCAAGAATCATGTCTAGACCATGCATGGGTAAACAAATCAAATCTAAGACAAAAGGTCTACCTTCAATGATGAAATGACAATTTAAGCAACATCTACGTGTCCTAACAAGTCTACCAGTAGATGTAGAAAAGTAAGGTAAAAAGAAAGTTTTGACTCATGCAAATGCAAGGACTTGACACTGTCATGTGACATGAATCAATGAGTTGCGCTAGAGTCATCCAGTACAATTAAGGTCCTATTGTTTATTTCACGCTTACCTTCTATGAGGTCATCGGATTTCGCCAGTCTTTCGTATTAAGGGTAAAGACCCTTGCTTGATGTTATGGCCTAGTGGCAGGGGTCCTAAGGTTCTTCTTGGGCATTTCTAGCATAATGACCGGGCTTCCCACACTTATAACAAACTCCCTGGCCTATCCAGCAAGGTCAATCTCCATCTGAGGTCCTACACTTGGGACATGATGTAGTAAGTTCAGGCCTAGAGGTGCAACCAGGGTTCTCCTGGGGTGCCTTGCCCTTTGGACCACTCGCTCCTCGATGGTGAAAAGTTTTCTTGGGGCCTTGTGACTTGAACTCATCTTGAATTGTGGCTTAAATCTCGGAGCTTGTGATGCTAGCTTCTTAGTGAAGTTCTTAGCCCTTGACACGTTCAACTTCTTGTGGCCTTCCTCAATGATCCAGCATTTGTTGACAAGGGTAAGAAAGTCTGTAATCTCCAAATGTGCAATGGCAACATTGATTTCTGCCTTAGCCTAGCTTCATACTTAACACACTTTCAGCACTCGTCAAGGTTTCCTTGAAAAATCCTTGAAAACTTAATCAGCTCCTCAAACTTCGTAATGTACTATATGTTGCTCATCCCTCCTTAGGACGGTTGCATGAATTCCACGTCCTTGGTATTCCTCACAGATGCCAAAAAGTACTTCTCATAGAAGCAAGTCTTGAACATTTCCCAGTTGATCATGGTGCCAGATGCTTCCAATAGCCTTTGGGTGCCAACCTACCAAAATTTGGTACCTACCTCCAGCATATAGGCAACAAAAGTCACCTTCTGTTCCTCAATGCAAGTGATCACTAAGAAGACTTTCTCCATGCTCTTGATCCACTCATCAGCCTAGTTGGGATTCAAAACTCCTCTGAATAATGGTGGGTTCGTGTTGAGGAACTCTCCAAATTAGGTATGCTCTTGGCCATTAGTAGTGTTAGGACCACGACAGGATCGCCTTGCCAGTCCATTCATTCGAACATCATTTGCATGGCTCTCGCCATGTCCCAGATAGCTCCAGTAGTCTCATTACTCTGATCGCCTCCACTCGGAGTCCTATCCTGTCATGATTGTGCCATTGGTCCCTAAGCACACAGAACAACAAACACTAGGTGATTAGACTCAATACTTCATGCAAAGTGAGCTAGTTACCGTGGCACACATGCACATATCGGGGTCATGCATCTCTATCCTATAACTTATCCTATCTATAAAGCACTACACATGACATAATTATCGTATCATGCTTAAGAAGCACAATTAGTCCAATCTTCAGGCTTTGTGAGAACGAAACTCTGATACAAAAGTTTAACACCCTAATATTTAACCCAACACACCTAGGATGCATTTAAATTAATTATTAGATATTACTCTTTTGTTTCAGTTTTTATCTTTGACTTTTGGAAATCCTAGTAAAATCATGGGTAAATTTTTTTTGAACTTTAAAAGCAAAACATGAGCCACACGTACTACATAAAACACGTCATTCGCCTCATATAAAAAGAAAAATAAAGCACATCGCATGCATACATAAAAATCCAAACATAACCACATTATGAGCATAACAGGTCATCATATATATATATAGGTAATCATAAGTATCAACTGTTCCGTATCGCACACCAAAATAAAATACTAAATAGTATCATACCCACCAATAGAGGTTGAGCAAAGTACGGTAATCCAATAGAGAAAATATGAACAAAACATAAATAGCCGATATAGGGCCTACTAAAAACTTCCCTTCTCACTACTCCTACTTGGATGCGCCTAGAGTAGATAATGTAACATCCTCCTAAGTACAACATCAGTCTTAAGGCATGGTATCGAACTCGGGAGTTATTACTTATATATTAACAGACCTTTCTTAAATATCTATAGCAAGATCGATCAAATCAAGTAGTAACTAAATCGTGGTTCTATTAACATATATAACAAAGAAATAAAGCATTCATTTAATACAAAGTCAAGTACAAAAAGAAGCTCTTTTATGAGCTTTAATACACATCTATTTTCTACTATATTTATAGACATATACATATAACTAAATACAATAGATACAAATCTCTACTACTAAACTCCTGCAATTCCCATTTAATCCTTCCTATAGCAGCTTCATGGTTCTTTGCAACAACTTGGAAACGATACAAGAACACAAACACATGGGGTGAGAATTATACAATTCTAGTTGGGCATTTCCCCCAAATACACAACAATAAATGTCATCATCGTCATTTCAACCACTTCGATTTATTTATAAAAAGGATGATCATGCATTACATAACAATGGTTCATTTTTAAAGTTCAAAATCAATCTTTCTGAAGTGGGTAGCTTTTAGTAATCAATCACTTAGTGCACATATATCATAAATCTCAAACATGTAGTAAGTAATTCTAATCAAGCAATTAAATATGAAATGATTATGCATATGCTAAATGCAGTGAAATTATCTCAAAGTGACCGGTTTCACTTATGGCCATAAAACTCAACTCGGTGCATTTTCTCTGTTCATCGACATAGGAAAAACTTAGTTTATACCACGTGGTATTTATAGTGAATCACGTCTGAGCGTTTTGTATTGCCATCCCTAGTGTGGCAATAATGGGAAATAGACTACTTATCAGGACTGAGCTCATTTCTATACGTGATCATCGGACTTCATTTTTTCCTTTTCCGATTCTCACATAGATCTATTCTTAGCTGATATGTCTACCGACTCATAATATCTCTAGGGAAGTTCCTCTTTTTGTCTTCTTATTTGCCCAGCATAAGTTTTGTTTCTGTTTTATCCATATGTTAGAATATGCACGATTGAAATGTATACATTCTCTTTCCTCATATAACTACATCATGTACTTTTCTTTTCTCAAATGCATGCATAAGCCATATGTAGGCATTCATTTACAATGTAATTCTCATAAACCAATCTTTAAACTATATAGCATGCATTCATACTCATCATACTTGAATTAAGAGTTATTATATCACCAAATCAATACTTGATTTAATTCAACAATACAAGCCTATTGACAGATTTCACACTTTTGTAGCACAATTTAATTTGCACATCAAACAACCAATTCAGATGCTACAAAATTTATTTAAGACATTTCAATGTGTCCAAAAATTCCTATAAAAATTTCAAACAAGAATCATTTTCTAACTAGGTTAATAAAATTAGACAAATTTGGTGATCAGAGACCACTTAATCTCAGCTTAAACTAAAATTCCATAATTTTTAACCCTATAAATGACTAAATCAATTTAGAATAAAAATCATGGTTGAATCTTAAGATGTTTCTAACACCATGTAAAAATTTCAAAGGAAGAATCGATCATTTCCTATGGTAACAAAATTAGCAAAATTTATAGATTCAGACTTGGTGTAAGCAGAAACCCTAACCTGCTTCGGTTTATGATTTTTAGAAAATAGTAAAAATCATTTTTAAGACCCAAGGAAAATACTGAAAATAACCTAACATGGTACTTCATTATATAAAATTTTCAGCTCATGAATCCATCTACAAATACTTCACAAAAATCATGAACCATAACCTAGGACAAATGAGAATTCCAGCAACATGATTTAAAAGTTGTTTTGCCAAAATGGATCTTCTAACATTATCCAAACACTCCATCAAAATTATTACATCAATAGACATATATTGTCAACCAATACAACCAAAAATATAAAATTAAATCAGTGGTTAAAATAGAAAAATGAATTTGAAACAAAAGAAGTTCAAAATCCCTATTCTTTGGAGCTTTAGAGATCTTAGCTCCAAAGGATGCTCTAAAATGATTTTTTCTCACTTCAAACCTTCCAAACAACATCTAATCCCTCCCTTAAACAGTAAAGTATCATCTCTCAAGGTGGAAAAGGGTGATGGATTCGAATTCTAATCAGTTAGTTTTGTAAGTATTGATGAGTAGAATAAGTTTTGTGGAGGGAGTTTGTGGTTTTATCAAGTCTAGGCTAGGAAAATGGAGGTTTAAAACCTTGTTCATGGCTATTTGAGAGGAAGAAAAATGGAGATTGTGTGTGCTAGAAACATGGCCAAGAATGCAAGCTTCAATGACAAGCTTGGTGGCTTTTTAATACATCCTAAGTTAGATGTATTAATGATGTAGTCAAAGTATACTTCTTTCTAATAATAAAAAGAAAGGAATGACTAGGATTTAATCTTGTAAATCAAGATTAAATCTTAGCCTTACACTTGGCTAATAAGGATAATTTTATCCTATTGTTAAGATTTGACTATCTTTCGGTATTAAAAATCACACACCAAAATTTTACTCAACAGGTAAAACCCCGTACCCAAGTAATCAAACATTGCTCGAAAATTAATTGTAGGTATAAAATCCTTATTTCTAACTACTTCTAACCTTAACCCTCTCTTTTCAGTCGGGCATTTCTTGGTCTTGGATATGGGGTTTTGGCAATCCTGGTTACTATTCATGCCCAACATGGAATTTTTTTTTAACATATCTGTTGGGGCCCATGGGGCCCACAAGGTTACTATTCATACCCTTGGAATTTTTTTAACATATCCGTTGGGTCATCATCATCGTTGCTAAAACTATCAGATTTTTGAAATTATGAATAATATAGCTCAAATTAATTTTTAAATAATTTTTACGGTGTTACAAATAACCCATAATATAATAACAAAAGAATGTTATCCACGAGATATGCATAAGTGCTCCATGAGATCTGCTACGGCTCCTAAGAAGATCGCTCCGGGAGGGAGGAAGGTATCTGAGCATGTGGACAAAATCGGTAGGTATAATAAGACAACCAATGGGATGGATGTGAGCACCACAACTAGGACGAGAAGCTCCTTAACGATAAACCAGACTCCTAAGTCCTACGACATCGTAGTCTCCCTATCGCTACCACTTCCCACCTCCATGGGGACCATAGGTGTTGAGTCGCCCAAGGAATATTGGGAAGGTGACTCCTCAAACTGGTAGACCATTAAGCATAGGGGCGAGGTGGCGATCGGGGCACATACTCTGGAAAGTTTCTCACAGGCAAAGGCACCAGGAGAGCACGAGGGATCTCCTTTACGCGAGGGCGAGCACGCTCGAAGGCAAAATTTTCAATGTAGGAGTGGCAATGGAAAACCAAAAGCTAGTAACGGGTGCACGAAAGGACTATCCAAGAACATGAATAAGCGAACAACACAATGACCCATGAAGTGATATGACCGGTTGCCCGAGTCGTAGTACATCTCCCAGGTAGGTGCATCAATGTAGGTCACAAAGGTGGCCATCGACCTGAAGATGTGATGAAAAGGAAAGAGAAAAGGAATGAGAAACTTTTACAAGAATCTCAGGAAGGTTTCTGCCTTCTAACACATGTCATCATCCTTATCCTTAGGAACCTTGGGTTTCATTATGTAAATAGTGAACATAAGTAAGGTTCATTTATTAAGTTTAAAAGCCATTAGCCGAGGTCTTTGTCTTTTAACATGAGTCTTAATGTCATGGATGCATCATACCACATTATGAATGCATGTCAATGTCTTATGCAACATATCACAAGAATCATAATGAATTAACATGGCATAAGGAACATAAAACCTCTTAACATAACTTTTCTTTCTTGTTCTCTTAGGAAACTTAACCTCCTTTTCCTTTTCTAAGGGGCCATCCTAATACTTTCTCATCTTGCGAGTTTTAGGTTATAAGCTCACACATAACTAGTCGTCACTAGTCTACACTTATCCTCTCAAAAAGCAAATTCCCAACTCCCAGAGTGCGGGATAGGGGGCATAGGGTCACTTTTCATAACCATTAATTCCTAGAGTCTAAAGGATCCCTTATTGGATCACCTCTCATAACCATTAATTTTTTGAGTCTAGAGAATCATTTCCATGTGTCTTATGTCACCTTTAATCTTAGCATGTCATTTAGAGATACAAACATGAGCATATAATCATAGCAATCATCACAACTTATCATTCTCAACATTTCATGCTCACAATTTCACAATTTTTCTAAGTCCTAAAATTTGGTGGAAATCTAGCAGCATAAGCTGGAAAGGAAGTTTCCCCAAATTTGCTTCATGCCATAGAATATATCAATCATGCACCTCAATTATTCATTCATAATCACAACATACCATAGTTCATCATGTAATTGATCACATAAGCATGCATCACATTCTTTACATATATCCATAAGCATGTTAGCATCAATGTCTCATTGAAAGATAAACATGCTCCTACCCAGGATGCCAGAATTAAAGAACCGGACTCAGCTAATGCATATACGATGCTCAAAAGGATATATTCAACATAATAGAAATCATTACTTGCATAATTGAAGAATCAAGCATGCATAATCATCAATACATAATCTTGCACAATTATTTCAAGTCATATAATCTCCAAACAATTCATATGAACATAGTCTTCAATATATATCAATCACATCAATATTACCAAGTTATTGATAATTACACTTTAGCCCCAAGATAGGTAAAAATTGCAATTTCTAAAAGTTTGTGGGTCAAAGTGTAAATTTCCCAATTAATGCATTTTCTTAAAACTAATGATTACCACAATTAATTTATAGTTTTAAGAGACTCATAACATTTATAAATCATTTAAGTGCATCATAAAAACCATTTTGGGCCATTGGCCAAATTTTGTTAGATTTTAGGGGTCAAAGTGCAAAGTTTCACATTTTTTGCACTTAGCAAGTACCATCGCTTCTAAAACTTATTCTCAATATCATAAATAGTATTTTAAATACATGGACACATTCAAAATCACTACTAATTCTAATCAAACCCATTTGGCCAAAATTCCATAATGATAAGTTCAAGACATAATTTTTCATATTTTGCAAAATGGTCAACCTAACACTTGTAATTATCATTTTAAGAACCTAAGACACCAAAAATAATTTTTACAACATTTATCACTATTTTTTAGGCACATGAACAGTATCAAATAGTACTGAATATGCTAGAGGTATTAGGATTTTAATTTCAAAAGCTTTAGAAATTATAGTTTTGACCCTTTTCTAGTTACTAGTTTTTCCTAAGATACAAAAAATAATTTTTACAATAATTATTTATAATTTTTAATCACATGAATAGTATCAAACAATACTGACAGTGACGAACAATGCCAAACAATGTAAAAAATTAAAATTATAAAAGCTTTAGAAATTACATTTTTTACCCTTTTCCAATTGCTAGTTTTTCCAAAATGCCATTCTAAAATATCTAAGACACATGAAACAATTTTTAACATATTTTTGACCACGTGAATAGTACCAAACATGTCATATAGTGTTAAAAGTGTCAAATAGTGCCAAAATTGAAATTACCAAAAGCTTGGAAATTGCATTTTTAACATTTTTTAATTACTAATTTTTCACAAAAACTATTTTAAGACATTTAAACACATGAAATTATTTTATCCTCCTTAGAAATTAATTATTACCATTTAAATTAGTAGCCAAACTTAAAATTTTATAAATAAGGTTGTATTTACTTAAAATCACATTTTTACTCCTTTTGAGTTTCCAATTCTTTCAAAATTTCTTTGTACACTCAAGACACAAGATTCAAACCTTAAAATAAAATAAAATTATGTGTCCATGTTCAAAATTTCTATTTAAGACTAAAAGGGTAAGTCTTGAGCTTTAAAGACATAGGTGATGGCTAGAATCATAAATATGCCACACAAATTCATTTTAAGTCTTTAATAATATAAGGTGACAACTTGGAAACATAAATATGATGTGCAAGGCTTGAAATTTAAACATGAGTTGCAATCCCATTTTTAAGTCTTCAAGATAACAAGGTAAGAATTTTAAATATAAACAAGAAATGCAAGACTTGAAATATAAACATGAAAATGTAAGATTATTTTTAAGTCTTTAAGATTACAAGGTGACAACTTGGAATATAAACGTGATATGCAACGCATAAATCATAAACATGAAATGCAATACTTGAAACATAAACATGAATGCAAGTTCATTTTTATATAACTTTAGAGCTCAAAAACTCAAAACTTTAAAAAGTAAGACTTGCAACCCATTAATCTTAACAAAATGAAAATGAGCTTTAGGGTCCTTCATTTCCATGGTTCAAAGAACCTCATTTCTTGGACTCACTATCAAGCTCAAACACAACAAAGAAACCAAATGAGCATTATTTCTTTTCCTCTTTTTTTTTTTTTTGAAACCAAAGATCAAGCCTCAAGCTTTAGAGGTCATACACATGGTGGTCTCACAACCATCATCAATAACACTCATCATCAAGCTATGGCTTTGATCACAACAAAATCAAAAGAAAAGAGTAGAAATGAAAAGAAAACTCAAGAATAAAATCCCTACCAAGTGTGCTTCTTGGTGGAAAATGAAAATGCTTGGTCCTTTGCAAGAAAAAGAGAACAAGAATCTTCTTGGAGCAAGAGTAAGTTTAAGTCAAGGCAAAAAGAAATGGGAGGAAGGATTTTTGTGTTAGTTTGATGTGTAGAGATGAGAGCTTATGTGTTTTAAGGAAGATCTATGGTGGTGGTGTGGTGATTTGATGTTTGTAGCTTGGATGAAGATCAAGGATGGAGCTTCTTGAAGGTGGAGGAGAAGAAGAAGGAGAGAGCTTGAGTTTAGAGAGAGCAAGAGTATTTTTTTGACATAACTTGATAGGTAAGTCTTGGCAAAAAAAGTGGATAGTAAGATTGAGAGAGTGTAACATCCTCCCAAGTACAACATCATTCTTAAGTCATGACATCATACTCGAGGAGTAATTACTTATAAGTTTGCAGACTTTTCTTAATTATCTATAGCAAGAATCAGTCAAGCCATGTATTAACTAACTCGTGGTTTTATCAAAATATATAGCAAGAAACAACATATTTATTTAATACAAGTCAAGTACAAAAGGAAGCTCTTCTATGAGCTTTAGTTCACATATGTTCTTTACTACATTTAGACGTATATATATAACTATGTACAATAGATACAAGTTCCACAACTAAACTATAGAAATTACAATTTAGTCTTTCTTGTAGCCTTCACTATCCTCTGGAATCAACCTGGAGACGACATGGAAACACAACAAGCAGGGGTGAGAATTCTGAAATTCCCAATAGGGTATCCGAAATACATAATTATAATGTCATCATCATCGTCCAAGCCACTTCGGTTTATCAAGAAAATGTGATCATACAATACATATTAAGTATCCATTTTAAAGTTCTAAAATCATCCTTTCGAAGTGGGTAGCTTTTATTATTCAATCACACATCATACTACTCAATAGCATATGAACCCAATATTGCTAAATCACAACTTAACATATTGGCCTCAATATTGATACTAAAATTCTTCACTTAGCACATAAGATAAAAGACTACTTTAAGGTAATAGGCTGCATTTTCAAGATTGAGCTCATTCCTATATATAATCATTGGATTTACTTTCTCCAATTCTCATACAGACCTATTCCTAGTCAAGTTTACTTTCCCCGACTAGTTAAGTTTACTTCCCCGGCAACGGATTTACTTTCTCCAGCCCAAGAATTATAAACCTTATGTTTTTCTTGGTAGTCAGGTTTACTTTCCCCGACTAGTCAAGTTTACTTTCCGACAACTGGATTTACTTTCTCCAAGCCCAAGAAACATAATCTTATGCTTTTCTTTCGCATATGAGCAATTGTAATAAGCATTCAAACCTATGTGTGCCTAACCTCATCAATAATTTCACATGCTCAATTATTCATATTCATATTCTTGTGCTCATGCAATACTAGTACAAGATGCCATTATTTCATCAATTTCAAGCATCAATTCATTTTCAGCACAATGTTAGATTTCACATATTTATAGCACAATTTATTTGCACATCAAATACTTAATTCAAAGGCTATAAAAATTCTCAAGGACACTTCAAACAAGGTCCCATAAAAATTTCAAAGGAAAAAGACTTCTCTAACTATGTTAAAAAAATTGGACAAATTTGATGGTTAAAGACCACTTAACCTCAACTTAACCCAAAATTCATAATTTGTAACCCTAACAAATAATTGAATCAATTAAAAAAAAAATATGGTTGAACTTCAAGATGTTATCAACATTCTGTAAAAATTTCAAAGGAAAAATCAATCATTTGCTATGTTAAAAAAATTAGCAAAGTTTATAGCTTCAGTTCCAATAATCCCAGGACATAGTTCACTTCGGTTCCTGATTTTTTAAAGCATTAGGAGTCCAAATTAGAGCCCAAGAAATTTGTGGGATTAGCCTAGGATGTTAGATTCAACATATATTTTTTTAGCTCAAGAAAATACCCACAATTTTCTCAGAAAATTCGTGATTAATGCTGCCTGTAAAACTGAAAATCCAGCAACAAGGTTCAAAATCTCTTTTCACAAAAATGATTTTTGACATCATTCAAACACTCCACCAAAATTCATAAATCAATATCAATATATCATCAACCAATATAGCTAGAAATTTCAGACTAAGACCAATCAGAAATGTTAAGAATAAATTTGGGAAGAAAAGGCCAAAGAAAACCCTACTTTTGGTGTCTAATAGATCCTTGGCTTCAAGTTGCTCCAAGATTGATCCCTTCTATTTAAAGCTCCCAAATCAATCTCAAATACTTCCTAAATTAGTGAGGAAGCAAGGTATCAAAGTGAGGATTGATGGAGATTTGAGGTTTTAATTGGTTAGATTTATAGGTATTGAGGTGTAGAACAAGTTTAGTGAAAGGATCTTGGTGTTTTTTAGGGTTCTGCAAGCTTGAAGTTTGTTAATGGAGGTTTGAGAGGAAGAACAATGGAAGGCTGCTTTTCAAGGCCTCTTGGCCGAAAATGATGATGGTGGGGTGATAAGGTTGGTTGTGTTGTGTTTATCTTGTGTTAAAGTGCAGATATCATATAATATAAATGTGTAATTCTTTAAAGAAAAGGAAAAAAATGGATGGCTAGGATTTAATCTTAGTTTACAAGATTAAATCTTAGCCTTACGCTTGGCTTGAATGGATATACATTATCCATGTATAATGATTAAACTATCTTTCATGTTAGAAAGCGCACATCGAAATTTTCCGAAGAGATGAATATTGGCTTTGGAGTAAAATATAATAAATGAAAGATCAAGATTAAAACTTGCTTTTCAAGTTTTAATCCTTGCCATCCACTTGGCATAAAGTGGTTGATAAAGGTTACTGTACCACCAAGTAACTTGTACGGTGTTAAAAATCGCACATCAAAACTCTCCGAGGTAAAATACCGTACTCAAGTAATCAAACATTATCCAAAAATTAATTCTAGGTATAACTTCTCATTCCTTATCATTTCTAACCTTAACCCTCTCTTTTCTTTTCCAGGGCATTTCCTGCCCCGATTTAGGTTTTGGTTGTCAATGGGCAGATAAGCAGGTTACTATTCACCACCCGCTTAAATTTTTTTTTTAATACGTCCGTTGGGCCACCCTCATTATTGCTAAGCTATCAAATTTTTGAAATTATGACTAACAAAGCTCAAATTAATTTTTAAATGATTTTCAGGTGTTAGAGAATGTGTGAGTAATTGTGTTAAAAAAATCAACATATGAAAGAGGGAAATGAGGGTATGGTTGTCGGCCACTTAGGCTGTTTGGAGGGAAAATTTTGTTTCATTTAGGTGTGGAGATTAGGGTTTTTGGGTAATTTTAATTAGGGGATTGGTTAAGAATTGATAATTTGGTGTTAAGATCGGTAACTTGGTGATTAAGGCTTTTAAAACAAGATTAAGGAATTTTCTTAGGTTTAGTTTGGTTAAGCTTGATTAATTCAAAATTCAAATCGTAACATGTTAAAGAACGAGAAAAAGTACTTTTTGTCCTTATTTTTTGCTTTTTGATCTCATAAGCAATCTCTTAATAAGAAGGAGATTAAACCTTCCTTAAGAAACATTGGGTTTTAATTAATTTCAAATAATTATTTTTACTCAAAATTAATAAATAAAATTAATTTATCTTTAATTGGAGCCTGATATTGCCTATATTTCGTTAATTACTTTAATTAAGCTTAATTAGTACTAACTAGGGACAAAGTAGTAATTTTATACAGAAACTCTCAAGACTTTCAGGACCCATCCAGATATCACATATCCCCTCTAATTGGCATATCCAACAATTGGGTGATGAGTTCGTTGTCATTTAATCATGTGTTAAATTAAGGGGCATTTTGGTAATTTTATGCACGAGAAACTAGAATTGAGATTTCTACATCTATTGTCATCCAAAATACATCTAGTCCCTTCAAACATCAAACTAATCTCTTGAGGATGGACAGCATCCTAATTTCAGGTAAAAAATGGAGGGCATTTGATTATTTGTACATGGAAAAACAGGGATTATGATTTTCACATAGATTGCTACCCAAACCACATAGTCTTATTCTAACATTAAATTATCCCAATGAGGATGTTCTGTTGGCCGTCCTCAATTCTCATGCAAAAAATAACCTCAAGGCATTTGATCATTTCCAAGAGAAAAATTGGACGTTACACATATATCAATATTTAAGGATTATTTTATATATTTTTAAAGTAATAATATCAAAGCGTACAAAAATTAAAGATGAAAAGGATTTCTAGACTTTTTCCTAAAATTTATGCATACAAAATTTAATTAATTTTTTGTTTATCTCCCAACCGAAACACTCGTAAAGAAACAAAGCAAAAGACGCGCATTCGCTTCCGTCCGAAAACGACTGTGCAGTAAGCACCCGCCACCCGCTAACTCATTGCTTCTCTTACTACTTTTTAATTATTATAAATATATTATGATCTTTGCCGATAAAAACCCACAATGCTTATTCACTCTCTCATCTCCTGTTTCTTCTCAGTTCTCGCTTCACTCCCTATTCCTTTCGGTTTCTTGTCTTTTCTTTCCTTCGCTTTTCTTCTCTTCGATATGTCTGAGGTTACTGAAGGTGGCGACTCTGTTACCCTTGACATGCTTAAGCAGATAATGGCTCAGTTTGCCAAGGAGAGGGATTGGGAACGGTTTCATAGCCCAAGGAACCTTCTTTTGGCTTTGGTATGCTTCTTTTCCAATACCCAGAATAAAAAAAATGATTTTTTATTTTTTGTTTTAGGATCTCGTTGCACCTTTGTACGAACCTTGTGTGTTATGTCGTTTTTGAGGAATACCCATTTGTGTTGTTGCGTTCTTGTGATCCATGAAAGAAGGGAGGGTCAAAGGGGAGATGAATCACTTTTATTGTTATTTTAATTTATAATCTATTTTATTTATATGGTTGTTTGGAGACTGACTCAAATGATGCACATCTGATATGTGAGTGGGATTGGAACAGATTCTGAGTCTTTTTTAAATCTTTCTCCTTGCAAGTTGGCTCCTTTTTTTAGGTTTTTTTTTATCAACTTTCATAAACTCCAAGACAACCATATGATTTTGTTTTTTAAAGCTTTGACAAACCTGAGTCAAAAATCGACTTTGAAAACAGATACCATTTTGTTGTTACCGCACAAGACACATGTCAAATTTTTTCTTTTCGGTTACCTTGTCTTCGGGTCTGCTTTAACTTTTTTATTTTACTATTAGGATGCAAAAGCGGGGAGAAAATTGTGGTAAGCTATGTGCTCAAGCTGATATAAAATGTTGGCATCATAATTTTGCCTTTTTGTTTTTCCTTTGTGGTGATTCTGATAGGTGGGTGAAGTTGGAGAACTGTCTGAGATATTTCAGTGGAAAGGAGAGGTTCCAAAGGGGCTTCCAGATTGGAAAGAGGAGGAAAAAGTACACCTTGGGGAAGAGCTTTCAGATGTCTTGCTTTACCTTGTGAGGCTCTCTGACATCTGTGGGGTTGATCTTGGAAATGCTGCTTTGAGAAAGGTTCAACTCAATGCTATAAAATACCCAGCAACAGTTTGCCAAGATGTTTCCAGCAAGAAGGATCAAAACACCTCCGCCACCACCGTGACTCCAGCCACTATTGGTGGTGCTGGCACTCAATCTGATTATTGATGACAAGTGGTTTACGTGTTTTGCTATTCTTAGGGGCTGCTGTGGGAAAATGACTTTGGTGGTAGTTTACGGAATGGTTCGTGTCATTGCATGAAACTATAGTATAGTTGGCATATGTTTTGGACTCGGTACATTTATTCTCACGGATTTTATTACTGCTTTGTCAGGATCAAATCCCCTTGTGACAGATTTTTGATTTGGTTGAATCTCTATCCCTTTTTCGGTTTAATGACTTCTATATTTTGGGGAATATTTCAATTTAGTATTTGAAAATTATTATTTATCTTCGATAGGTGAGCCAAATGAATGGGTGTTAGTTTGTTGCGTGGAAAGTGAAAATAATCCTTTTCTTCTAGCTAGTAAGGATAAACTCAAATTAACATGTATGCTCCCATTGTCAAATAATGATATGAATAGCATTACTTTTGAACGAATGTGGATTCATTGAATGTTATTATCGCCTGTCAATAAATTATATGATGTTTTGATAGTAAAAAGAATGGTTTTATTGTGTAATACTTTTCATTTAATATATAAGACCACTATAAGAAAATTTAGCATTATCAAGAGTAATTTATGTTCAAAAAGATATGCTTGGTCATCAAAAACAGTTTTATTAACAATAATTTAATTGTCAAAAAGTGTTGAAAATGATATTGTTGAGAATAGAAATTTTGATACGGTTAGGTGTTTGGGGTGTAATTTTTAGTAGAACTTTTGTTTGATGTTTAGAACTTGAGTTGAGAGTAAAAATGGAGCTTCATGATGAAGGAGAAGAAGAGAGTTTGAAGTAGAAAGAATGAAAGAATTTTTGCACAAACTTGGTGCTAGGTTGTGACCAAAAAAAAAAAGTGATAGAAAGAATGAGAATGTGAATTTATCCGAAGTAGGTGTCTTTTGTACACGCATAAGGTTCAATTTTAAACTTCTTAACACTATTTATCCAAAGTGAGTGTCTTTTGGTATGGATCTTAATATCATGAATACAACAGATATCTCATATATGCATGACAATGCCTCATGTGCATAAGTAACACATGTAGATAACATAAGCATACTCACAACATGAGTTTGTAGCATTCAAATCTAAAACATAACATAAGGCTAAGTATATAAGCATGAGATAAGCTAAAAAATTAAAGCCACCTAGCACATAAAATATATGATTAAGCACACCAATAGAGCAATAACATAATATATATCTTTACTTTACTTTCTTAGCTGACTTGACATTCAAATTATGTGATTGAGTAACTAGTAAATGAATGCATGGCAGGACAAGCATGATGAGTCATATAACATTTAACATACATGGGAAGATTTTAACGCCCAATTTTTACTGTAATTTTTACTATCATTAGGAATTACCGAATTACCGTAGGTAAATATTATATAAAATTTGAGACCAAACAATCCTTAATAAAGGAATATAACGTTAGAAGAGAAGTTAGGAGCAATTCGTGCAAGTATTGCAAACCCCAATTTCTGTACGTGTAAAATGACCAAAATGCCCCTGAGGTTATTTTACTCAGAAAATGAGGATCGTGGGCCCCACCCATCCTCAAGGGGATGTTTTGATGTTAATAAGGGATTGTTTGTGTTATGTGTGTTAATAGAGGAGAAGAATCCTAATTTTGAGCTTCGACGCGAAATGACCAAAACGCCCTTACGGTTTTAACTTCATTTGCGTGCCGACTTAGCCGAACCTCACTAAAATGTGTTAAAAGGTGTTTTTAAGCCATGATTAACCATTGGTTAAGCTCGGGTGGTCTCGGGCAATTTTTAAGTAAAATGACCGTTTTGCCCCTCTTTGTGCAGTTTTACAAATTTTGAGATTTTTGATTTGTCTAACGAAACCTAAGCAATATTAGGCTCAAATTAAAGCTTATTAAATTCTAATTACTAATCTAGAGTCAAAATTATTTATTTAGATTGATTAGAACCTAAAATTGCTTAAAACACCCAAATTGCTTAGTAATTCACTTAAACCCTTAACCGTAAATTCTCTAAATTGCATGAATACCTTGCCTACACCTAAAAAATACATGGAACACACAAAATCCTCTTCCACAAGGCTGTAATGCACGAAATTATTGAGTAATAAGTCAGAAAATTATTACACAAAAATCCAAAGAATGAAAACAAAGAATCATGAAAACATGGAAACATGATTCCATGTTTTAAGCCACCAAACAAAATGATTTTTCTTCCTTATTTTTTCCTCTAATTTTTGGTCAGATTTCTTTCCTTCCTTTGTCCATTTATGAGCTGCAAAATCTCTATAAATAGGCATGCTTGAAGATAGTTTAGATGCTTAGTTCATAACTTACACAAATTCTAGTCTTAGGAGCACCAAAAGCTTTCTTTCTTTCTTTCTCTTGGCTGAATTCTCCCTTCAGCTTTTCAAGGATATTTTGCTTCATTTCACTCAAGGAAACCAAGTTCTCTTCCTTTCTTTCAAATCAAATTAGGTAGGGAGGTGTTTCTAAGTTCATTTTATGCTAAGACAAGTTATGTTTCTAGCTCAAAAATGATGTTTTCATGAGCTTTCTTTTAAGTTTTCATTTTTAGTTTCTTCTTCCTTTCTTTTTAAAGTATTTTGGCCATATGGCCTAGCTTATGATGAGACCATGGTTTGATGATGAGATTCTTGAGTGTTGGTTGCAAAGCTTTCACAAGTTAGATCTCTAAAACTTGAAGGTTTCACTAGTTTCCAAATCTTCTAAAATTTCAGTTTTTCTTCCTTATTTTCCTTTCATGGTTTCGGCCAAATGGCCTAGGAAGGAATGAAATGATGGCTTGATGATGAGGACTTTGAATATGGGTTGTAAATCCATCACAAGTTAGGCTTCTAAAGCTTGAACATTCCATTTAATGCAAAACTTTAAAGAATAATATTTTTATCTTGAGGTTTGAATATGAAATATGTATTTTTACTTTGTCTTGCTAAGATACATATATTGGGTTGAAAACATAATTCTCTTAAAGTCTTGAAGGAGCTCTAGTAAAGAGATCAAGTGAACTTGCATCCATGTTTAAGTTTATGCCTTGCAACCATATTTATTTTATGTCATAACTAAATTCTCAAGAATAAATAAATGAACTTGCATATCTCATGTTTAAATTTCAAGCTTGCATTTCATGTTTAAATTTCAAGTTGTCACTTAATCTCTAAAGATAATAAAGAAGTTGCATCTCATGTTTATTTTATGCTCTCACTTTATTTTATAATGGCTAAAAGAGTCAATGCATGGCATGTTTATTTTATGTCATCACCTAAAAATCCTAGAGCTCAAAGACTTGCCTATGAATCATAAGCGAAGAAATGAGATAATTGGAGTTAAAGAATTTATTCTTTAAGAAGTCTTGAGAATTGGAGCTTAAAAAATGTAATCTCTTCTCCCTCACCGGTCCTATGGACTACGCGCTCCGGTTGCTTAAGATTCTCTTCTCCCTCTCCTGGTCCTATGCGTACCCTCCAAGTTTCTTGCATCATGTTTATATTACAAGTTCTTGCATCATGTTTAATTTTCAAGTTATCACCTTAAATCTTAAAGATAAAGAAATGGAATTGCATATCATGTTTATAATTCCAAGCTATCACCTTATAAAGATAAGATTAAAATAAGGTTGCATAGCATGGTAATAATTCAAAGATGTCACCTAAATCTCTAAAGCTCAAGACTTGCTCCTTTTATCTTAAGTGAAATATTTAATTATGAACATTCTTTCAAGTTATAAATCGGTCCCATGGTTAAGTTAGGCCTAAAGTCCTATGACTTCTTTCAAGTTTAACAAAAAGAATTAGTTCTAAAAGAGTTTTAAAACTTTGTAAGAATTTTATGGGAAGCTAGTAATTTATGTGTACTTAAAATATGATTTGATGCTTATTAAGAATTTGGTGTCATTGATTGATTCCCTGGTTTGTATGTTATAGTTGCTGTTGCAAACAATGAAAACTTATGCATGAAATAAAGACATATTTCCTGGAAGAAAGTGTATTCCTGTAAGAGTGCAATTTGGAAAGATTCTGGCTAAGGAAAGATTTGGTATTTAAGCGTGTCCATTGTGACCCACCTCTCTTTCCTGGAATCTCCAGATGCATGATTACAGTTGGTATATATTATTTCGGCATAAGACTATAAATGAGAAAATGTTATGATGATTATGAATGAAGAATTGTATTATGATATAACATGCAAAGACTTAAAGGTGACTCAAAATATATGAGAAAATGATCCTTTGGACCAATCAAACTATAGGCGGTGAAAAGGTGATTCTTGCCCCCTAGTCTGTTCTCTCAAAAGGGTAGAGACGGAATTTTTACTTATCAAAAGGGATAAGTATGTGCTGGTGACGACTAGCAAGGTATGAGCTCATAACCTAGATTACTCCCAAAAGGGTGGAGTATAGGGTGGCCCAGGAAAATGATGATGAAAGTAACTTTAAGTCACCTAAGAAACTAAGTAAATGCATTATGTGAATATGATGTTCTGCTATGCATAGTATTTATGAGATGATGATGAGAAATATGATATTCTGCTATGCATAGTATTATGAAATGATGATGAGGAAAATGATGTGATTTTATGCATAACTATGTTATTATATATGAAAGGAAAAGTTCATTATAAACATGACATGCTAAGTTTATGATGCATTATAAGACGCATGATTAAAACCGACGAACCTCGGTAAAGTATATTTTCGAACTTAATAAATCAATCTTAGCATGCTCACTATTTCATAATAACCCGAGGTTCCTGGGGACGATGATGATGACACAATGCATCATGAGGTGAGTACCCTACTGAGATTCTTTTTATAAGTTTCTCACTCCCTCTATTTTTCTTTCCATCTCATCTTCAGAAACGAAGGAAGCGTTCGTGAATCACATTGAGGCTTCAGGGTAGCTGAACTTGAATCCTGCTAGTTTCACTCGTATATTTCAGATATCTATCCCTATCCCTGAGTGTTATTACTAGGTGCCATTAATGGATGTCCTTCCATCCATATATTATTTATGTTTTGTTAGATTGCCTACACTTAGTCTTATTCTGTTGGTAGGCAAAATATCTATATGATATGTAATTATGGATGCTGTATGATGGAGCCAATATATTATGATGTGATGTTTGTAAATTCCTATGTGTCTTTTAAATTTTGCTAAATCATTCACGTTAAGCGACTCACGTTTTCAATTATGTTTTTTAAAAAAAATGGCTCGTAATTTCACTAAGTATTTTCAAAGCATGAATAAGGAACTGAAGCAAAGAGTAAAGTCTAGTAATTAATCAGATACTGCCTAGGTGTATTGGGTTAATTATTAGGGTGTTACAAAGACAAGAGAATCTATTATACTTTACTTTCTCATAATTGAACTCTCAAGTTTTTTTCTTAATAACCACCCTCTTACATAACCATCCTAAACTAACCATCTCACCTCCTCGTCGATTTTACAATAACCACCAAAACTTTACCCCACCAATCACCTAGGATAAACTTAACCTAATTAGCTGTCACTAGATTTAATATGGGGTACTAGAGGGGGAAAACATCACTTTCTTACCATAACTTTCTTATCATGAGCATGCAGGACAAATTGAGACCTCATGAAAGTACTATAAGGCATAGACTATAGTTGTAAGAGATCTTGTATGTCATAATGAGACATTAAGCATGCACATGGTGATCCAATATAATAGTACAAGGCACATGAGCATTTATCACAATGTATCGTCAATTCTCATTAAAGTTAGACATACTCATATACTTCACACAAATTTTCTCTAAGTCAAAACATTTGGCAAAAATTTGACCATAACGGTTGGGAATAGAGCTTTCCCAAATTTGTTTCATGTCATTTAACATATGAATTGTAACACCCAATTTTTCCTTATGTGCAAAATGACCAAAATGCCCCAAGGTCATTTTTGCCTAGAATCGATGATGGGTTCAGCTATCCTCAAAAGGCTAGTTTAATGTTTTTAAGAGGACTATATGTGTTTTAGATAACAATCAATGTGAAAATCACAATTCCTGATATTTTTCGTATGCAAAATTACCAAAATGCCCTTAAGGTAATTTGATGCGGATTAAGTGACGACGAACCTAGTCATTACCAAGAAGTTGGATATGTTAATTTGAAGTATATATGATATTTGGATGAGTCCAGATGATATTTTGTGTAAAATTATCATTTGACTCATAGTTAGTACTAATTAAACTTAATTAAAATAATTAACGGCATATAGGCAATATTATGCTCAAATTAAAGATTAATTATTTTGAGTTAATTGAGGCCCAAGATTTGAGAAATTTAATCTCATTCTTAATAAAAAATTAGTAAGAAAGAGACAAAAAGAGCTTTATAAAATACAAAAGTAAAAGTGGGGTATAAAGGCACTTTATCACTTTTACTTTCCCTTGAAATTAGGGACCATGTTGCATTTGAATTTGAATTAATTAAGTTTAGTCTAATTAAACATGCAAGAAACCCCACACCTAAGTTTAAAGTGTCCTAAACACAATTATCATTTCCTAACAATTCCCCTAATTAAACCTACACCGAACCCTAATTTCCACACACACAAAACACAAAATATCTTCCATCAACTTCCTATAGGCCGGGCATGCTCTCCCCCATTCACCCTCTTATTTGGATTTTTTTCAAGCATACTCTCACCCACACTCATTCTTTCCACCACTTTTTTTGTCACAATTTGAGCACCAAATTTGTGTAAAAATCATCTCATCCTCTCCACTTCAAACCCTCGTCTCCTTCACCAAGAAACTCTATTTTTGTTATCACCATGAATCACACCCCAAACACCTAAGCTCTCACCTTCACCAACAAAGCCACAATAAAATCTCTCCTTCCCTTTTCCCTTCACTTGTCCAAAAACATCATCATCTTCTCTTTACAAAGAACAATTTTTTCATCCTTGAAGCAAGAAACAAACTTTGGTAGGGATTTATTTTTATGTTTTCCTTACTTTTTTTTTTTGGTTTTGTTGTGATCATAGCTATGGCTTGATAATGATGGTTCTTCATGATTGTTGTAAAACCATCATTATGACCTTTAGAGCTCAAAGCTTGATCCTTTGTATTTTTTTTTTAAAAGAGACAAAGAATGAACATTTTCTTCTTTTGGTTATTTTTGAGCTTGATAATAAGTCTAAGGAACAAGGTTCTTGGAAACCACAAAAGAGAGACTCTAAAGCTTATTCATGCCCTTTAAGGGCTAAAGTTCATCCATTGTTCATTTTTATGAGAAAAATCTTTGTTTTGTTGAGCTTGATAGTGTTAAAGTTCCACAATTTTTGATATCTTTAGTTCTTGAGGCTTTAATGTTATGTTTAAATGGCCTAAAATGATCAAGCATTGCATATTTATGTTTCAAGTCATCACTTTATATTTCTAATGAATTTAAAATGGATTTGCATTGCATATTTTATGTTTCAAGTCATCATTTTAATCTCCAATGGCTTAAAATGAGTTTACATTGCATATTTATATTCTTAGTCATCACCTTATATCTCTAATGCTCAAGATTAGCCCCGCACTATCTTAAATGAAATTTACATATACACATATTTTTCGCCAAACATATATAAGGGGTTTGAGATCAGTTTTATTTTGTTTAAAGCTTGTATCTTGTATCTAAGGTGTTCAAAGGAATCATTTAAAAGTTAGAAACCCATAAGGAGCAAAAATGTGATTTTTGAACAAATAGGGCCCTATGAATGTAATTTTGGGATAGTCAATGTTTTGGTGTCAAAAATTAATTTTTGTAAGTGTGAAAATGATTTCTTGTGTTTTAAGTGTCTTAAAATAGTTTTTGGGAGAAACTAGTAACTAGGAAGAGGTAGAAACCTTATTTTTAAAGCTTTTTATATTTTCAATTTTTGCACTGTTACTCACTATTTGCCATGTTTGCTACTATTTTGGGTGTTTAAAATGTTAATAATCATTGCAAAAATTATTTTATCATCCTAGGTGTCTAAAAGGATATTTACAAGTATTAGATTTGGGTAGTTTTGCAAATGTGAAAAGTTACATTTTGAACTTCTCAAATATGTGAATTTTGGTCAAATGAGTTTAATTCAAGTTAATAATGATTTTGGATGTATCCATGTGTTCAAAATACCATTTATGATATTAAGAATATTTTGGGAAGGGTTGACATTCACTAAGTGTCAAAAAGTAAAAGTTTGCATTTTAACCCCTAAAGTCTAACAATTTGGCCAAGGGCCCAAAATGATTTTTATGATGTTTAATAATGACATCACGTGATGTTGGGTCTCTTAAAAGTGTAAAATAATTTTGAGAATCATTAGTTTTGAGAAAAGTGTTAAGAGAAACTTGCACTTTTACTCACATAGTTATAGAAATTTCAGTTAACCCTCTTAGGGCTAAGGTCTAAATATCAATGACTTGATGATATTGATGTGAATGATATATTATGAGAGCTATGTTCATATGAATTGTTTAGAAATTGAATGATTTGAATTGCTTGGGTGAAATTATGTATTGATGAATGTGCATGCCTAGTCTTTGGATTATGTGATTGATGATTACTATTTACATTGTACATATCGTGTTTGAGCATAGCATATGCATTAGCTGGTTCGTCCTTGATTTCGACAACTAGGTAAGAGCATGTTTACCTTTCAATGAGATATTGATGATAACATGCTTGTGGGTATATACAAAAATGAGATGAATGCTTATGTGATCAATGACATAATAATTTGTGGCATGTTGTGATCATACATGAGTAATTGAGATGCATGATTGGTATATTATATGATAGGAAGCAATTTTGGGGAAACTTCATTCTCAATTATTATGTTGAATTTCTGCCAAATCTTGGACTAGAAGAATTATAAAGTTGTAAGCATGAAAATGTTAAGTGATAAGCTATGATGATAACTATGATTACATGCTTATTTTTACATCTCTAAGCGACATACAAAGATTAAAAGTGAGATAAGACCTACAAAAATAATCTTCAGACTCCAAAACTTCCTGGTTATGGGAGGTGATCCTTTAGACTCCATAAGATACTACTTATGAAAAATGATCTAAGCCCCCTATCCCGTACTCTGGAGTTGGGAAATAGCTTACCAAAAGGGATAAGTGTATGAGCTCATAACCTTAGAACTCTTAAAAGCAAGAGAGTATTAGGATAGCCCATTAAAAAGAATAAGAAAGTTAAGTCACCTAGGAAAGTAAAAAGGAAAGTATATGCTAAGATGTTTATGTTCCTTATGCTATGATAGTTTGCTATAATATGTATGGTATGTTGCATAAGGGACTGACATGCATCCATAATGTGGTATGATGTATTCATAACATTAAGACTCAGCTAAAAGACATGAACCTCGACTAATGCTTTTAAACCTTAATAAATGACCACTATTTTCATAATGAAACTTGAGGTTCTAGGGGACAGAGGTGATGACATATGTTTGGAGGCAAACGCCCTCCTGAGATTCTTGTATAAGTTTCTCATTCCCTCTCTCTTTCTTTTCCATCTTGTCTTTAGAGGCCGATGGTGACGTTCATCCTATATTTTAACCTGGGCAATCGATATACAACTGTAAGTCATTATGCAGTCTGCTTGTTTGTGTTCCATGATTGTTCATTCGCATACCTTGTCACTAGTTTCTAGTTTTCTATGGCTACTCCTTTATACGGATGTCCTTATTTTCTTCGCTTTTGAGTGTGCGTGCTTGCTAACCCATGTTGTCACTACCTCCTCAAATTAGAATTAAAATAGTAAAATTAAATTCAAATGCGAGATGCACCAAAACTTGTAGTTATGATACAACTCAGGTCATTCTCAAGGAGGCTATGTCACTTAGTTGGAAATTAGGGGTTTTGAGAACTAAAATTTAAATAATAAAAAATAATTAGGAATGCTAGAGAATTAAAAGCACTAGTGCAAGGTATTCCTTTGATTGGAATTAATTATCATTGACTAAGTATTGAACACATTTGTGGCTATTACTAAATATTTATGGCAATTATACTAGTGATCAATCAACCTTTAAATTCGACCAATGCAAAAAACTAGCAAACGGGATCCTAATTATTAAAAATTATATTGATTTAATGTACCAATTCCTATAGCGTAACTGCAATAGAATGTTAATTCTAATGTTCTCCCTTGGACATAAACCAATTGATCAATCAATTTATGTCTAACAGCTCCCTAAATGATAACCATCAATTTAGTTATTCCAATAAAAATTGTAACAATCGCAACAATAATTATAATAATAGAAACTCAAGAACATTGAGAAAACTAATCCATTTAATATAAAAGGAGGTCTCAAACACCATCCCACTCTATCCAAAAACCCTTACACTAGTAAGGAAAACTACTCCACCATCTTCTGAGGTTTACAACAATAAAATTTAAAAAGTACTTGAAGATAATAATAATAATCCTTGTGAAAATCTCCAAGAACAAATTCAATTCATCAAAAGAAACCCTAAAGAGAGAAGAGTATAGAAGAAGAGGAAGAGATAGAGAGAAAATCCTAGCTACAAAACTTCAGACTTCAAAACTAAGGTAAAAGTTTGTATAATTCCTTTAAATGTTGTTTTATAAGATAGCCAAAGTAGGGCCCAAAAAAAGTTAATTTCTCCAATTTCCATTAGTCAAACGAGTGTTAGGCGCTAAATGACATTGCGGCACTCGTCATGAGTTGCCTTTTATGTTTTTGTTCCCCTTTTGCAACCTTTTAACTCCAAGCTCCTTCCAAAGAGCTTCCAGGCTTGTTCTTGACATTTTGTACTTAATCTAAAGCTCCTATACAAAATTATACTCAAAGAGATAGGTTAAATGAAACAAGTTGTAATTATAAATCATTCCAAAATAATGTAGTAGTTAATGATTCTATAAAAAATGCACAATGAGGACCTAATCAAAATCCTATTTATTTATATCAATAACTCAGTTAAACATATGCAAAAAGCTAAGGTCTAGAAGCAAATAAGTTGCATAAATACCCTTATCAAACTCCCCCACACTTAAGCTTTTGTATGTCCTTATGTGAAAATGAAATCAGACCAAGGTATGGATGAGAAGTGGTATACAAGGAATTAAGATGCAATAGAACAAAGACTAGACTCCTAACTCTACTAAAAGTGCATGATGCGTGAAAAAAATTGATAGTACACCAATATAATAGACTTAGAGGCACAAACAATAAGTTTTAACACTAATAATTAAGAGGATCTCAACAAGCAAGGCATAAACAGAACACAGAACACAAGGTAAAATCCACATACATGGTGCATAGACCAAGTAAAAAATCCTCCCAAGGTCAGTGTTTGTTCAGTCATTTACTTAAGTGTTTTGGGTTTAGATGCACACTCAATCACCTTAATTGAAAATGCATTGCCATAGGCTTGCCATGGGTCTTATTCTATTTCTCATACATACATGCATACTGAATTAAGAGGACTTGTCTTGGGTTATAATGAGGCTTAGGTGAAGATGGGTAAATATATAGGCCAATAGAGATAAACCTCTAGTCAAAAAAGAGCAAAGGCATACACCAAGAGCATAAATGCTTAAAGGTACAATTTGTCTAACTTAATACGTACATAGGCCTTTAATTTGTAATATGGCACACCTAATCCAAATTTTACAACCTTTTTCTTTCCTTATCTTTTTTTTTTTGTGTGTTTTTGGTATGCCACTTCCTGAACTTTTTGGCCAGTCATTGATATAGAAAGACTTAGTTTATACCTAACGAGTATTTGCCTGTGGACAATTCCACAATAGATAGTGTATACCAAATGGTATTTATAGTGGATCACACCAGCAAGGGAAATAGATTACTTATTAGGACTGAGCTCATTCCTATATATGATCATCGAACTTCATTTTTTTCCATTTTTGAATCACACACAGATATATTCCTAGCTAATACGTCTACCGACTAAAATATTTGGGGAAGTTTCTCTTTTCAATTTCTTTCCCTTCATTCAACCTATGTCTTGTTTTTGTTTTGTCCATATGTAGAACATGCATAATTTAAGTTTATACATTCTCTTTTTCCTTTTCCAAATGCATGCATAAAGCACATGCAAACATTTCATTCACAATGAAATTTCAATCAAGCCTCATAAACCATTCTCTATTTCCTCTAGCATGCATTCATATGTCACAAATCACATGGCCAAATAATTAACATTAAATATTCATGTCATACTAGAACGAAAATGCCATTATTTCATCAATTCCAAGCATCATTGCATTTCCAGCATAATGGCAGATTTCACATGTTCATAGCACAATTTATTTGCACATCAAACCATCAATTTATAGGCTATAAAATTTCTCAATGACACCTCAATATGTTCATAAGGTCCTATAAAAATTTTGGAGCAAAAAGAGGTCTCTAAGTATGATAACAAAATTCAGCAATTTTAGTGGTTAGGGACCCCCTTATCAGTTCAGAACCAGATTCTCACAATTTTTAACCCTAGCAAACAATTGAATCAGTTCAAAAGAAAAATCATGGGTATACTTAGAGATGTTGAAAATATCCTGTAAAAATTTAAAGTATAATTCAATCATTTGCTATGTTAATAAACTTAGACAAATTTACAGCTTCTGTTCCAAAATTTCAGGCAGCATCTACACCATTTCGGTTATTGATTTTATTAAAGCATTAGGAGTCACAATCAGAGCTCAAGAAAATTTATGGAACTAACCTAGGATGTTGGCTTCAACATATATTTTTTCTAGCTCATGAAAATACCAAAATTTCTTCAGAAAATTCGTGATCAATGGCTATCAATACAAAAACTGAAAATCCAGCGCAAGGTTCAAAATCTCTTTTCATAAAAGTGATTTCTAACTCATCCAACCACACCACCAAAATTAATACATCAATATCAACATATTGTCAACTAATATAATCAGAAATTTTGGACCAATCCTGTAATGCCCCGATTTCCTGTTAGAGTACAAATGACCGAAATGCCCTGAGGTCATTTACCGAAAATTAAAGGGACAGTTGCCCGGCAACCCTCGAATGGGTCAACTCGATGTTTGAAGGGGATTATGCTGTTATGAATGATATTCGAGGGGGAACCTCGTTTTCTAAACTTTCGGCTCAAAATGACCAAAATACCCCCTGTGTCTACACGGGTAAAAGATGCCGTTTGAGCCCGAAACTTTTCAGGAAGTTTAGAATGATGTTTATGAGCAATGTTTGATGTTTAGTTGAGCAGAAAGGTCCCGCAGTTTAGTGCAAAATTACCATTTTGCCCCTAGAACAGTGTACAGTGCGCCTAATGAAGCAATTAAGAACCTAAGCAATATTAGGCTCTAATCGAAGATTAATTTATTTCGATAATTAATCTAGAGTCAAAATGATTTATTAAGGTTAATTAGAACCTAAGATTGCTTAGATAAACTCTAATTGTATTCTTTAAATTCAAGATTGCTAGTCATGGAATCTTGAATAGTGTTTTCTCTCTCTTTCCTTAAATTAAGGAATTGAGCCATACCTCATTTGACCAAAAGAATTATTTTAAATTACTAATCTAATAAGATCACCCTCCTAATCAAGTCTTGAAACACCTCAATTAACCATTTTCTCACCTAAACGCTTGCTTACAAACTCCTAATCAAAAAGCCTAATCATAGAAACACTTAAACACATCCTTAAACCACAATTACATGAACAAAAATCCCTTCCCCTTGGCTGATGAGGGCCGAAAATCTGTCCCCAAATGGTGCCACATGTTGAGTTTTGATGCACACCAAGCCCATGCCTTAGGCCATACCTTGCCCATGCTTCCAACCATGCTTGCCATGCCTAAGCCCATGCTTTTGTAAGAGATATTTTCCTCCTCCCTTGACCTTGAAAAGTCATCAGCCATTCCCTCCCCAAATCAGCCAACATGTCTCATTTTTCTATAAATACCAAGCCTTGATGAACCTTGTCACACTTTGGTTCACTTGGTAAGTTCACACTTCTTGCAAATTCTCTCATTCCTCTCAAATTCCCTCAACTTGGCTGATTTCTTCCTCAAGACTCCAAAAGGATTTCCTTCTCCTTCCATCTAGAAAACAAAGCTTTCTTACATCTCTTCAAGACTTCTTAAGGTAGGGGTTAAGTTTTGATGATTTTTGTTTGTGTTCTTCAAGAAAGTTCTAGTTTTTCTCTTGGTTTCAAACTCCTTTCCTTCCTCTTTTTCGGCCAAGAGGCCTTCTTACAAAAAGAATGTGAGCTTGATGATGAGGTTTCAAGATAATGATTTGTTGTTGTCATGTGAGAAACCTCTAAAGCTTGAAACAACTTGGTCTTGGACCATACATGCTTGGATTTCCTTTCTTTTCTTGGCTTAAGTTTTTGTTTTCCTCTTCCTCTTTCCCTTAAGGATTTCAGTTTTTCTCCTTTGGATTTGAACAAAGTTTGTAAAATATGTCTAGTAGATCACAAAAGTTTTGTTAAGAAAGTTAATCCCATGATTTCAAAAGCTCTAAGCTTACCCTTGCCAACCTTAAAGTTGGTCGGCCGTTCTAGAATCGCGCTAGATTGAAGCCTATGAGCAATAAAATAAAGAATATGACTTAGTTCTTGTAGTTTTGTTTAGACAAAGTGATGAACTTTGGGTCCATTTCCTTAAGCTTGATGATGAGTTCAAACCTTAAGATTTCTTTGAAGTCTAGGTGCTAAGAACTCTAAAGCTTGCCTTATGATACATAATGGGTTGAGGTTTATGTTCCTCTAAAAGTCTTGCAAGAGCTCTAGCTAAGACAAAAACAAGATGCATTCATGTTTAAATTTATGTCTTGCATCTCATGTTTATTTTGATGCTATCACTAATTTCACAAGAGTAAATGAATGAACTTGCATTACCATATTTAAATTCCCAAGCTTGCATTTCATGTTTATATTTCAAGTCATCACTTAATCCTTAAAGATAATAATGAAGTTGCATCTCATATTTATTTTATGCTCTCACTTTACTTTCTAATGAAGAGTAAAATAAAGTGCATGGCATGTTTAAGATTTTGTCATCACCTAAATACTCTAGAGCTCAAAGACTTGCCCTAAGTATCCTAAAAAGGAAACTCCATTCAAAAAGAAATGGATGAGTTTTGGTATGAACCAACAATGGTTTGATTTTGTAAAATACATGAATAATTTTCAAGGAAATGTTGGAAAACTGTTTTATGAGGTCTCAAGAGGTTTAAAATAGTTTGGAATGTGTCAAAATCATGTTTTCTCAATTTTAGGTTTGGTAATCGATTACCACCCATGTAAATTACCAAAAGTTTTGAAGGACTTTTGGTTCTGGTAATCGTTACCAGAAGGTGTAATCGATTACTACGGCTTTTCATGCCCAGAACCTTCTGGAAACCCTGTAATCGATTACATTATAAAGTAATCGATTACCATATGTCCTTTACTTTTCAAACATTAACCCTAAGTAATCGATTACCGTCGTATGTAATCGATTACCCTATGTTCTTTACTTTTCGGAAATAGCTTAACCCTACGTAATCGATTACCATTATGTGTAATCGATTACCGGTTGTTTTTGAAAACCCAGAATGAATTGAGCTCCTGGTAATCGATTACTAGGAACATGTAATCGATTACCAAACACCTTTTGTTTCAGAAACATTCCAAGAGAAAACTAGTAACTTATATGCATTTCAACCCAAGAGATTATGTGATCTTATGGGTTCATGATTTGGTTCTATGTTTGGCCTGTATAAATGCTGGTCTAAGGTGTTAAATGTGTAAAATTATGTTGAGTGAAGCAAGGATCGATTTAGAGAAGCTAGTAAAGAATAAGTAACTAAAAGGGACTTGAGATGAGAATTCTAGAACACCTTAATACAAAGAAGTGCAAATCTGTTCTAGCATGATTAATTCAGGGATAAATGATTCATAATTAGTAAGACATGTACAAGATCCCTTCATAAATGATTAGGTGCTAATTTCTAAGTATAAGATGATGATAAGAGATCTAAGTGGTTTATAACTTAGAGAACATGCCTAGGAATCCCTCATAATTGATCTAAGAATTAATTATGGAGCCTTAGGCGAAGATGGATCTTAAAAGGGTCGCGAATGGAGATTCAAGCCCCTTAAGCAAATGATATATATTTTCTCCCTTTTTTTTGTTGAGTGCTGAGTGGAATCTTGGTGAGTTCAAATCTTAGAGGAAAAGTTTAAGTGCCAACCCCTTGAGGGTAATAATAATGCAAATACAAGTTTAAAGCCCGAAGGGCAAAGCATAAGATACTGTGAGATAGGTGGACGAGAGAGTATGATTATGATGATGAACCTCGTGCACACTTATGATGATGTGATTATGTTAGTTCCTTGAGCATGAAACTTTATATGCATAATTTGATGAAATGTTGTGTTTGAGATGCATAATGTTTCAAAGATATGAATGAAATTGAGAAATATGCTCATGTGAACTAGAAAGTTGTGGCAATGAGAAAGTTCCATGAAAATGATGCATGTGACTGAAATTATGTGGCATGACTCAAATTTGAGGAAATTGGAGAGTAGCTGTTATGCCGCCGAATTTCCGTCAAATTGAGGGACAAAAAGAAAGTTTTTGAGAAATATGAAGTTTAAAGTTATATGCCGAGACGCATTTCTCCTTCTGAGGAGAAAGTAAACCGTGGGGTATGGACGTCGAACCATACCGAAGCGGACAAAGTTCGCTGGTCTTAACCGAGTCGATGCGTTTCGAAGAAGGAGAAAGTCCCATGATGGGTGATCCTTAGGCCCCCTACCCGTACTCCTGGGAGTCGGGATTATGATATTTATGATTCGCTTATCAAGAGGATAAGTAAGAACTAGTGACGACTAGTTAAGGTATGAGCTCATAGCCTAGCTTAAGGGGTGCGGTTACTATATTATTGGTGACACAAGTATGAGAAAAGGAAAGATGTTCAAAGAAAAGTTTCATGCCACACAAATGTTGTTTGAATTATCGTTTGATTTACCTAAAGTGCTACCATGCATCCATGAAACATTATGTTGCATACATGCATTAAGAATCATTATAAAAGACATGGACCTTGGACAACGACCTTTGTGAAAACCTCATAATGAACCTATGCATGCTCAACCTTTTCATAATAAACCCAAGGTTCCTGGGACGTAAACGATGGCACTAGGATAGAGGACTTCCCTACTAAGATTCTTTAGTAAGAATTCTCACCCCTCTCTCTTTCTTTCGTTACGTCTTCAGAATAAATGGCGTCGTTCGTGATTTTCATTGACCCGCCTACATGGGAGGTGCACTATGACCCCGAGCATCAGCCTACCACTTCAAGGGTCATTGCGAGGTGCGCGTTTTGCATATGTGGGACGCCCTTTTGCTTCCCCGTCTCCAGCTATCACTTCGATCCGACTTCACCCTTTGGCGACGACCTGATCTTTGAGAGGACATGACCCCGAGATGAGGACCCGTCGTGCCCAACCTTCCTCGTCGGAGGTACGCGGATATCCTGAGTATTCCCCGTCTCGACTAGGCTGATCCTTCGGAGGGATCTTCCCCTTCGTTCCCTATGGGTCACGAGGAGGTAGTGAGGACACGGTCACCGCCGAGGCATGCGAGGCGCGTTCGAAGCCCGAGAGGCGACCACGACGCGGAGGCCATGCTGTCCCTCGATTCCCATGCCTAGATCTCCGCTTTGTTGGGCTACATCCGAGGAGCTTCGTCAGTTCGCGGGCTACATCTCCCCAACGAGGACGTCACCAGTAGGCTTGGAGTGGGAGGGTAGTGATAGTTGGGTGTTTATCTTTTGGGATTATTACCATGTATTTGTCTTTATGTTTCCCATTGTCCTGCAAGCTCTGCCCACTAGTGCGGGTAAGACTTTATGTTTCTGTTATATTTCTTTGTGATGTACTAAACTATATTATCTAATGTAATGAGGAATGATGTTTATGATGGATGTGTTCTTTAATGTTTATATTCTGTATGTTTTATTTATTCTTCCGCTTCACGTTGTTTATGTTACGCGCAAAGGCTCGCACTTTGGTTTATATAAATCATTTCAAAAAAAAAATTTACCCGTATTTTCCGCTAAGTATTTTATAAATGAATTTAAAGAGAAGTAATAACTAATAATTAGCCTTGATACGTCCTAGGCGTATTGGGGTTAAATATTAGGGTGTTACAAATACCAATCAGAAATGTTCATAAATTTGGAAAGAAAAGGCCAAAACCCTACTTGGTGGCTTTTAGGGATCTTGGCTTCAAGGATGTTCCAAGATTGATGTTGCTCACTTCAAGGCCACCAAATCAACATCAAACCCTCCCTTCCATAAGAAGTGAGATATCAAGGTGAGAAATGGTGAGGAAATGAAATTTCAATTGGTTAGTTTGAGATTTGAGGAGTAGAACAAGTTTTGTGAAAGGGTCTTGGTATTTTAGTGACTTTGAGCTAAGGTTTTGCAAGCTTAAAGCTTGTTAATGGAGGTTTGAGAGGAAGAACAATGGAAGGGCTGTGTTTTCAGCCTCTTGGGAAATGATGGAGTGGTGGTGAAAGGTTTGGTGCTTTTACTTTATTTGGTATTAAATGTAGTCAAAATGGGTATTTCTTCCTTTTCAAAAAGAAATAATGAAATGGATGACTAAGATTTAGTTTGTTGGTCAAAGAATGAATCTTGGCCATCCATTTGACTCAAGATGAGTGGCTCACTTTAACTTGGGGAGCAAGTAGCTTTTTCGATGTTAAAACCGCATACCGAAATTCCATCGAACAAACGAGATATTGGCTTCCAAGTAAAATATAATAAATGAAAGGTCAAGATTAAAACTTAATTTTCAAGTTTTAATCCTTGCCATCCACTTGGCATAAAGTGGATAGTAAAGGTTACTTGGCCACCAAGTAACTTGTAAGTGTCAAAGTAAAATGAAACTCTACAAAACGGGTAAAACATTGTACCGGGTAATCAAATATTACCCAAAATTAAATCTAGGTATAATTCTCTTCCTAACTATTTCTAATCTAAACCCTATCTTTTCTTAGTCCCAGGCATTTTTTGGTCCCAGATCTAGGTTTCGGTTGTCCTGGATGGGCCCGCAAGATTACTATTCACCCCGGCCAGAAATTTTTTTTTTGCAGGTCGGTGGGCCACCCTTGTAACACCCTAGCTTCTTTAGAAATTAATTGAGGAATGGTGAATGGAAATATTGAATTTCTGGCAGGAGGTTGTGATGAGAATACCTCCATGAGGGAGTACAAAAAAAAAAAAAAAAACGTGAATAGTACTTTGCGGCCCGCAGGCCGCTGGACAGCCAAACCGGGGATTGGGACCCGGCCCGAAGTTAAGAAAATATGAGAATAAGATTAGAAAGGTGTGGGAATGATAATTTTATACCTAGAATTAAATTTCGGGTAATATCGGTTAATATGGTACGACGTTTACCCGTTCGATGAGATTTCGTGTGATTCTTACACGAAGACATTTCTAACATTATTGATAAATGATTTATAATGGATATTATCCATTTGAGACAAGTGGAAGGCCAAGATTTGATCTTGAAATCCAAGATCAAATCCTAGCCATCCATCATAGCCTAGTCACCAAGTCATCATGATTTCTTAACAAATATCTTGCTTTGCCATTAATACAAGCTTAGTCACCAATTTTCCTTGAAAAATCCAAGCATAAACTCGGCCAAACAGCAAGGAAACCAGAGGAGGAAGAGCTTCCATAGCCAAGAGCTTCACCTTGACTTCATCTTGCAAAAACCATAGCTTAGAATCAACAAAACCCAAAACTTCCTTCACTAAAGTTGATCTACACTCCCACCTCTACAATTCTATCCGATTGGAATTCCAAAAACCTCATCCTTTTCATCTCATCCATCACTGATTATAGGAGGATTTGGGGTGGTTTGAAGAGTTTGAAGTGAAGAGCAATCCTCTTGAAGCAATCAAGAGCAAAGGCACACTAGTCTCCACAAGTAGGGTTTTCTGCTGCCTGTTTTTGTGAAATTTTTCTAACCTGTTTGGACATGCCCTAAGTCCGAAATTCCTGATTGTTTTGGTTGATATCATGTTGGTATTGATGTGTAAATTTTGGTGGTGGGTTTGGGTTGTGTTAAAAAGGGGTTTTTATCAAAGAAAGTTTGGACTGGCAGGCTGGATTTTCGAACTGCTTGTAGGCAGTCTGGGATCTTCAATTTTCTGGATATGTTGTAGGTCTTTTCGTGAGCTGAAAAAAATGTATGTTCAACCTAACATCTTAGGCTAGTCCCATAAAAAATTTTTGGTGTTTATATTGAAGTTTGCTGCCTGAAAAAATTCAAGAACCGAAATGTAACTGGTGCTGTCCTGGGTGCTGAAACTGAAGCAACAAAATTACCCGATTTTATTATCCTAGAAATTGATTGATCCAGCCCCTGAAATTTTTATGAGGAGTTAAGGACACCTTGAAATGTCACTGTGAATTTTCTTGGGTCTTGAATCAGTCAATTCCTAGGGCTAAAAATTCCGAAACTAGAATCTGGACTGGGAATTTGTGGTTCTGACCACCAAACTTGTACATTTTTTTGATACAACTGTAGAGCTTGGTTTCCTCTGAAAATTTTACAGGTTACCTTGGACATCTTGAACTAACTTGTGGAATTTTTGTAGCATTGGAAATGGCCGGGTGATATGAAAATTAATTGTTGCACCTAGAATGGGAATGCTGTCAGGGTGCTGGAAAGTGATAATGAATGAAATTATGATAACTTGCTAGTTACCCCAAATCTATGGCATGTGACTGCACACTTATTGCTTAAATTTCTGACTTATGAACCTTTAATGCGAGTGACTATATAATTGTAAAGTTAGCATGCTATTGAGACAAGGAAGAGAAGTATGTAATGTAAATTGTGAAAAAGTGAAATAGCTTGTGTATGTGCTATTGTGGTATACTTGAGCATCAAAAAGCAAACAAGGCTTAGAGGGGATAGAGAGGGAAGGCAAAAAGAAGGACTTCCCTAGGAAAGTTATGAGTCGGTAACATATCGGCTAGGCATAGAACTGTGAGTGATCCGGAAATGGAAAAAAATGAAGTTCGGTGATCTCAAATAGGAATGAGCTCATGTCCTAGCAGTCTATTGTCCTTTATGAGATTGTTAATCATTGAGATGGCCCTATGTGAACTAAGCCTTCCCTATGTTTATAAACTGAGAAAGATATGTGGCACTGAAAATTATGGTTGTGCATGAATTATCATTGCATGGTTAGTTTAAATTTCCATGATCTACGGATTGAATACAGATGCCTATGATTTATATATGTGAACATAATATATATATATGACTTCATTTCTGTACTATGTATGGCACATGGGGGAAGGTTACCTCCTGAGAATTTTACATTATTCTCACCCCTACAGTTGTATGTATTGCATTGTTCAGATTCGCAGATGCCGTCCCTGATCTTTTTCCTTGACTCGCCACAATGGGTGTGGCAGGTATGACCCAGCCCTGGATGCTATGTATGCGGTTGGGTACTCGACATTCCGTATTTATATGTTCTTTGATCGGTCGTTTGGTCCTCTGTATTTGCTGCCGATTTCGACCCTACTTTCCCTTACGAGGGTGTGCCTCTCCATATGGCCCATCCAGACGTGTTCGAGGTTCCCTTGCCCCACTGTGTACCGGGCGGATGCACCCGCACCTTCATCCTCCTCTTCTGATTCGGACCCCTGGGAGGGCCCAGATGCTCCCGGTGGAGGTGAGGCCATTGCACCTATGGCCAATGGTTTTCTGTAGGAGGAGGCGAGGTCATTAGTAGTAGTCGACATATATAGGGTAGTGGTGTAGCGTTAGGGAATTACCTACCTCAGGTTAATGTACTTTTGGTTTCCTTTTGTCTGTTGTATATGTATATACGTCTATGCTATTTTGTCGCGAGTCCTAGCAGGTTAGGTCTGAGGTAGGGGGATTAGCCTCAGACACACCGAGTTCTGTACTTTTTGTGGCCGTTTCTCTAGTTTTCTTTTCTTTCTTTATCTTTATGATGTACAACTGCGGTATGATGTTCCTGTATGTAAATTTGGCTATGGAAATAGATGTATTACGACTTCCTTATCATGGATTATCCCGACTAGTATAGATGGTACTCCGTAACACTCTGCTAATTACTATATCCATACTCGAGGAATATGGTAAATAGGAGGGTGTTACATTATGGTATCAAGGGTCTCCTCTGAGCCTGAGGATTGGCCGACTATGTTTCCGTAGTAGTTGTCATGCATTACAATATATATGTGTATGTATGACTGGTTGGGAATGTTGTGGGTTCCTGCCATACTTGGATTGGTATTGAGCCTGATCAACTCAATATTTTATTTGGTGTGACAGGAATCAATGACGTAATCAGACTAGGAGTGGGGCAGGAAATAACACTGAGATGATGAACACTTTTCGTGAGATGGCCGCGGCAATGAGGGAGCAAGCAACAATTGCCAATCGCATGATGGAAAGGTTGAATCGCAATGAGGAGCAGCACCGATTGGTAACCCATGTGGGAATGAAGTGGATGGAGAATACAGAAATTTGCGGAATTTAGAAAGGCGAATCCCCGCCTTTCGAGGCGCTTTGACCCTTGCAAAGCGAAGAGTGGATCAAGGCAATGGAAAAGATCTTCTCAGTCCTACCCTACAGAGGTTCAAAAGGTGGCTTTTGCCACCTATATGCTAGAAGGCGGATCCTGAGTTTTGGTGGGTAGGTACAAGAGGGTTGTTCGAAGCGTCCCGCTGAGGTTACCTGGGATGTCTTTAAGGAAGCTTTTTATCATAAGTACTTCCTGCTCTCTGAGGAATGCAAAGGAGCTAGAATTTATGGCTCTTAGGCAAGGACCTATGAGTGTGGCAGAGTATCCTGCCAAGTTTGAAGAACTCTGCAAATTTTCTACAATCTATCAACGTGACCCGAATGAAGCCTGGAAATGTATGAAATATGAGGGGGTTTGCGTGAAGATATAGAAGCCGCTGTAAGCCTCCTGGAGATCCGCGATTATCCTACATGGTGAACAAGTGTCGCGTGAGGACTCTAACAAGAAGCTTGCTAGCTTCAGATATACACAAAACAATATCAGGAGAGGATTAGCACCCCAAGGCCCTCGATTTAAGCCTACGCACCAGTCTCAGGGAGGATTTCCACTTAACAACAACAACAATAACCGAGGGAAACAAATTCAATCTCCACGCCAGGAGACAAGGAGAGAATGCCCTAAATGTGGGAAGTTTCACGGGAATCGGCCATGCTGGACCACGCAGATTACATGTTTAAACTGGAAACCAGGACACAAGATATTCGAGTGTCCCAACAAGAAAGTTCATCGCAGTCCACCCTAGGCCACAACAACAAGGACGTGTTTTTGCTTGAGTGCCAATGAAGCTTCCGTCTCCCGAATCTCACCGAGGTAAATGCGAAATAAATGGAAATACTTTAGACGTCCTGTATGATTCGGGTGCCTCCCATTCTTTCATATCCTATGAATGTGTGCAAAAATTAGGATTATCTATGTTTGAATTATCGTATGACCTCCTTGTATCCACCCCTCCTGCAAGTCCTATTAGGACTTGTCAAGCTTGCATGACCATCTCCCTTCTTATAAATACTAGGAAATTTAAGGCTAATTTGTTTTGTCTACCTTTATCTGGCCTAGAAGTCATTTTAGGTATGGATTGGATGGTACCAAATTATGTACTTTTACATTGTCCAACTAGAACTGCTATCTTTCTCCTTATGTCTTCTTATGTTCCGGTGGTTCCCTTTTCGTTTTACTTAGACCTAGTAACACCTAACCTTAGTAAGGTGGATCGTCAGGAATATGTCCTCCTCTCGGCTAGTGAAGCCGAAAGTAACCATGATGTAAATACGATTCCAGTGGTGAGGGATTATCAGATGTATTTCAGAGGATATTCCGGAGTTTCCGCCAGCAAGGTCGAATTCTCCATTGAGTTGGTCCGGGGGTCCTATTTCAATTGCTCCCTATAGAATGTCCCCCTTGGAGTTGAAGGAATTAAAGTCACAAATTGAAGAGCTACTAGGGAAACACTTTATTAGACCTAGTGCCTCGCCGTGGGAGCCCCTGTTCTTTTGGTAAAGAAAAAGGATGGGAGTATGAGGCTCTCTGTGGACTATAGACAGTTGAACAAGGTAACGATCAAGAACAAGTACCCTCTGCCAAGAATTGACGACCTTTGGATCAATTACGTGGGGCAACTGTTTCTAAAGATTGACCTGAGATCGGGTTACCACCAAATTCGAGTTCGGGATGAAGATATCCCTAAGACTGCCTTTAGAACTCGATACGGCCATTATGAGTATAAGGTGATGTCGTTTGGACTGACCAATGCTCCCGGTATTCATGGATTATATGAACCGAATTTTCCGTCCGTACTTAGATAAATTTGTAGTTGTCTTTATAGACGACATACTTATTTATTCAAGGACTGAAGAGGAACATGCAGAGCATCTTAGGGTCGTGCTACAAATCCTAAGGGAAAGGAAATTGTATGCTAAGTTGTCAAAGTGCGAATTCTGGATGGGAGAGGTTAAGTTCCTTGGTCATGTGATATCGCGAGAAGGAGTTTCCGTAGATCCAGCAAAGTAGAATCCGTACTTAATTGGGAACGGCCAACTACGGTCATGAGATTCGAAGCTTTCTTGGACTAGCTGGATACTATAGGCGATTTATTATGGGTTTTTCCAGCTAGCTCTACCTTTGACCAAGTTAACTCGAAAGAATGCTCAATTCAAATGGACACCAAATGTGAGAATAGTTTTCAGGAGTTGAAGCAGAAGTTAACCACGGCTCCGTCTTGGTGTTCCCGACCCTCAAGGACCCTTTGAGGTTTATTGCGATGCTTCTGGTAAGGGTTTAGGGTGTGTGTTAATGCAGCACAGAAATGTGGTTGCTTATGCCTCTCGCAGTTGAGACCTCATGAGGTGAATTATCCAACCCATGATCTTGAACTTGCGGCTGTGGTTTTTGCTTTAAAGATCTGGCGACATCATCTTTATGGTGTACAGTTCAATGTCTTCTCTGATCATAAGAGTTTAAAATACCTCTTTGATCAGAAAGAATTGAATATGAGGCAGAGACGATGGATGGAATTCCTTAAGGATTACGAGTTCAGTCTGAATTACCACCCAGGTAAGGCAAACGTTGTGGCCGATGCATTGAGCAGAAAGTCCCTGAGTATAGCATGCATGATGATCAAGGAAACGGAACTAGTAGAAGACTTCAAGAAGCTTAGCTTAAGCTCCTGTTAGCCAGAAGGTGTGGTGTTAGGTCAGATTAGAATAACAAGCGAATTCAGGAACAAATTTTGGCTGCACAACCCGAAGACCAAGAGCTTCAAGAGATTTTAAAATCAGCTCACACTAAGAAGTTGCCGGAATTTACCACGACCAGCGAGGTATATGGAGGTACAAGGACAGGGTCTGTGTACCTCCAAGCGGTCTCAGGAATGAGATTTTGAAGGAGGCACACAAAGGCGAATTCACCATACACCCTGGGACTAGTAAGATGTATGCAGATCTCAAGAAAATGTTCTGGTGGCCTGGGATGAAGAGAGACATAGTGGAGTTCGTTCAAAGGTGCTTAACCTGTCAAAAAATCAAAATAGAACACCAAAAGCCGGGAACCTTACACCCTTAGAAATCCCAGAATGGAAGTGGGAAAGCATCTCCATGGATTTCGTAATGGGCTTACCAAGGACGTCATCAGGCTATGATGCTATATGGGTCATAGTGGATAGACTAACCAAGTCCGCTCATTTCTTGCCCATCAAAGCTAATTATCCTTTGGATAGGTTAGCTTCCTTATACATCCAAGAAATAGTGAGGCTACATGGTGTTCCTTCTTCAATAGTTTCCGATAGGGACCCCGTTTTACTTCAAGGTTCTGGGAGCCTTCCAACGGGCCTTTGGGACCAAGCTGTGTTTGAGTACGGCTTATCACCCCCAAACGGATGGGCAGACCGACGCACCATCCAGACTCTGGAAGACATGCTGAGGGCGTGCGTGATTGAGCAGAGAGGGAGTTGGGATAAAGTACTTCCGCTGGTGGAGTTTTCTTATAATAATAGCTATCATGCTAGTATTGGCATGGCCCCATATGAAGCCCTATATGGAAGGAGATGTCAATCTCCATTATGTTGGTATGACTTGGGGGAAACACGATTGTTAGGACCCGATGGTTAACCAACGACGGAAATCCAGAAAATCAAAGAGAAAATCCTCGCCGCAGAATCGTCAAAGAGCTATGCAGACAATAGAAGAAAGCCTTTAGAATTTCAGAGGGAGAACACGTATTCCTGAAGGTCACACCCACTACGGGAGTAGGTAGAGTCTTAAAGGTCAAAAAATTGTCACCTAGATTTATAGGCCCTTTTCAAATCCTTAAACGCATTGGGGCTGCTTATCAAATAGCCCTACCCGTCTTTATCCAATCTCCATGATGTCTTCCATGTATCTCAACTTAGAATGTATCATCAGACCCTACCCATGTCATTGAACCCGAATCTATCCAGTTCCGGGATGATTTGACGTTTCGAGCACCTCCCGTTAGATCGTGGATAGAGAAGTTAGGCAACTAAGGAACAAATCGGTGCAACTAGTCAAGGTAGCTTGGGGTGGACAGGACATGAAGATTTCACCTGGGAGCTAGAATCAACCATGAAGAAGGATTATCAGAATTGTTTCCAGGTACGAAATTTTGAGGACAAAATTTCTATTAAGGTGGGTGGTAATGTAACACCCTAGCTTCTTTAGAAATTAATTGAGGAATGGTGAATGGAAATATTGAATTTCTGGCAGGAACGTTGTGATGAGAATACCTCCATGAGGGAGTACAAAAAAAAAAAAAAAAACGTGAATAGTACTTTGCCGCGGCCCGCCGGGGACAGCCAAAGGGATTGGGACAGGAGGTGCCCGAAGTTAAGAAAATATGAGAATAAGATTAGAAAGGTGTGGGAATGATAATTTTATACCTAGAATTAAATTTCGGTAATATCGGTTAAATGATACGACGTTACCCGTTCGATGAGATTTCGGTGTGTGATTCTTACACGAAAGACATTTCTAACATTATTGATAAATGATTTATAATGGATATTATCCATTTGAGACAAGTGGAAGGCCAAGATTTGATCTTGAAATCCAAGATCAAATCCTAGCCATCCATCATAGCCTAGTCACCAAGTCATCATGATTTCTTAACAAATATCTTGCTTTGCCATTAATACAAGCTTAGTCACCAATTTTCCTTGAAAAATCCAAGCATAAACTCGGCCAAACAGCAAGGAAACCAGAGGAGGAAGAGCTTCCATAGCCAAGAGCTTCACCTTGACTTCATCTTGCAAAAACCATAGCTTAGAATCAACAAAACCCAAAACTTCCTTCACTAAAGTTGATCTACACTCCCACCTCTACAATTCTATCCGATTGGAATTCCAAAAACCTCATCCTTTTCATCTCATCCATCACTGATTATAGGAGGATTTGGGGTGGTTTGAAGAGTTTGAAGTGAAGAGCAATCCTCTTGAAGCAATCAAGAGCAAAGGCACACTAGTCTCCACAAGTAGGGTTTTCTGCTGCCTGTTTTTGTGAAATTTTTCTAACCTGTTTGGACATGCCCTAAGTCCGAAATTCCTGATTGTTTTGGTTGATATCATGTTGGTATTGATGTGTAAATTTTGGTGGTGGGTTTGGGTTGTGTTAAAAAGGGGTTTTTATCAAAGAAAGTTTGGACTGGCAGGCTGGATTTTCGAACTGCTTGTAGGCAGTCTGGGATCTTCAATTTTCTGGATATGTTGTAGGTCTTTTCGTGAGCTGAAAAAAATGTATGTTCAACCTAACATCTTAGGCTAGTCCCATAAAAAATTTTTGGTGTTTATATTGAAGTTTGCTGCCTGAAAAAATTCAAGAACCGAAATGTAACTGGTGCTGTCCTGGGTGCTGAAACTGAAGCAACAAAATTACCGATTTTATTATCCTAGAAATTGATTGATCCAGCCCCTGAAATTTTTATGAGGAGTTAAGGACACCTTGAAATGTCACTGTGAATTTTCTTGGGTCTTGAATCAGTCAATTCCTAGGGCTAAAAATTCCGAGAAACTAGAATCTGGACTGGGAATTTGTGGTTCTGACCACCAAACTTGTACATTTTTTGATACAACTGTAGAGCTTGGTTTCCTCTGAAAATTTTACAGGTTACCTTGGACATCTTGAACTAACTTGTGGAATTTTTGTAGCATTGGAAATGGCCGGGTGATATGAAAATTAATTGTTGCACCTAGAATGGGAATGCTGTCAGGGTGCTGGAAAGTGATAATGAATGAAATTATGATAACTTGCTAGTTACCCCAAATCTATGGCATGTGACTGCACACTTATTGCTTAAATTTCTGACTTATGAACCTTTAATGCGAGTGACTATATAATTGTAAAGTTAGCATGCTATTGAGACAAGGAAGAGAAGTATGTAATGTAAATTGTGAAAAACCTGAAATAGCTTGTGTATGTGCTATTGTGGTATACTTGAGCATCAAAAGCAAACAAGGCTTAGAGGGGATAGAGAGGGAAGGCAAAAAGAAGGACTTCCCTAGGAAAGTTATGAGTCGGTAGACATATCGGCTAGGCATAGAACTGTGAGTGATCCGGAAATGGAAAAAAATGAAGTTCGGTGATCTCAAATAGGAATGAGCTCATGTCCTAGCAGTCTATTGTCCTTTATGAGATTGTTAATCATTGAGATGGCCCTATGTGAACTAAGCCTTCCCTATGTTTATAAACAAAGATATGTGGCACTGAAAATTATGGTTGTGCATGAATTATCATTGCATGGTTAGTTTAAATTTCCATGATCTACGGATTGAATTAGATGCCTATGATTTATATATGTGAACATAATATATATATATGACTTCATTTCTGTACTATGTATGGCACATGGGGGAAGGTTACCTCCTGAGAATTTTACATTATTCTCACCCCTCCAGTTGTATGTATTGCATTGTTCAGATTCGCAGATGCCGTCCCTGATCTTTTTCCTTGACTCGCCACAATGGGTGTGGCAGTATGAGCCCTGGATGCTATGTATGCGTTGGGTACTCTACATCCGTATTTATATGTTCTTTGATCGGTCGTTTGGTACCTCTGTATTTGCTGCCGATTTCGACCACTTTCCCTTATGAGGGTGTGCCTCTCCATATGGCCCATCCAGACGTGTTCGAGGTTCCCCTGCCCCACCTGTGTACCGCCGCAGATGCACCCGCACCTTCATCCTCCTCTTGATTCGGACCCCTGGGAGGGCCCAGATGCTCCCGGTGGAGGTGAGGCCATTGCACCTATGGCCAATGGTTTTCTGTAGGAGGAGGCGAGGTCATTAGTAGTAGTCGACATATATAGGGTAGTGGTGTAGCGTTAGGGAATTACCTACCTAGGTTAATGTACTTTTGGTTTCCTTTTGCTCTGTTGTATATGTATATACGTCTATGCTATTTTGTCAGTCCTCAAGGTTAGGTATCAGGTAGGGGATTAGCCTCAGACACAGAGTTCTGTACTTTTTGTGGCCGTTTCTCTAGTTTTCTTTTCTTTCTTTATCTTTATGATGTACAACGGTATGATGTTCCTCTATGTAAATTTGGCTATGGAAATAGATGTATTACGACTTCCTTATCATGGATTATCCCGACTAGTATAGATGGTACTCCGGTAACACTCTGCTAATTACTATATCCATACTCGAGGAATATGGTAAATAGGAGGGTGTTACAACCCTCATCATTGCTAAATTGTTAGATTTTTGAAATTATGACTAATAAATCTCAAATTAATTTTTAAATAATTTTAGGTGTTAAAATTAACTTCATTCATTAATGTATAATTATTTATTTTAGCTTGTCTTGAATTGACCTAAACACCTAACATTTTACCCTTTTTCACTAATCTATCAATTCCTAACCTTTTATCTAAGTAATTAAACATCTAATACATGATCTACCCCTCAATATAATAAGCAAATCTGATCCTAAAATGACCAGAAAATTGCACTACTTAATGCCCCAAATCAGCCATGTTTTTTTAATTTTTCAAGAACAATACACTTGCATATATGTCCAAGCAATTCACTATTTGTTTCGCTTTCTTTTCCACAATTTAAGGCTATGTTTAATCTAAAGAAATCCCACTCATTTCCACTATAAGGTAATCAGCCACCTTTGTCTCCCATTAGCACCATATTTTAGAGTTTTCATTCATTATACATAAATAAAATCATTACCACCAATTATGCTTTCTTTCTTTAATATTTCCTATAATTAAAAATTGAAACAAAACCCTCCATTTGTGCAGCCAAGGAAGCGGGCATACAGCCCTTGGGAGGCTATAAATATGAGCTCTTCCATTTCCATATTGCATACACAAACTCTCTTAGCTTTCTTGATAGTTTTCTTACTCAAATTGTCCTCTAAGTTCTCAAATTCTCTCTAGAATTCAAGCTTTCTTCTTCTTTCTAATTCATACTCAAGAAACTCCATTCCAACCTCTAACTAAGCTCTAAACCTCAAGCATACACATTCCAACCATAAATCAACTCCTAAACATATAACCTTTCCATTACCAAACACAAAAACACAAGAAAAATCCTTCCTCCATGCTAACCCCACTTGGCTGAATCCATCATCATCACTATCATCAGATTTCTTTTCTTCTTAGTTCATATAAACTCAAGCTCTAGTTTTTACAAACAAGAAACAACTTGGTAGGGAGTTTATTTCATGTTCTTTTCTCGTTTCTTTGCTTAAAATTTCAGATTTTGTGGCTTGTTAATGACCATGGCTTGATGATGAGGAATCATGGTGGTGGTCGTGAATCCATCACATAATGGACCTCTAAAGCTTAAGGTTTAGTTTTTGTTGCAAAAATATTAGAGGAAAAATTGTTAGTTTTCTTTAAATTGATTCTTTTTGAGCTTGATGATGAGTTTATGAAATAAGGTTCTTGGAACTATGGAAATGAGAACTCTAAAGCTCACTTCTTCTTTGTTAAGGTTAATTGGAGTTAAAGAGTTCATTCTTTAAGAAGTCTTGAGTTTTGAGCTTAACAAGATATAAAAAGGAACTTGCATTCATGTTTATGTTTCAAGCACTTGCATATCATGTTTAAATTTCTAGTCTTGCATATTCATATTTACATTTCAAGCAATCACCTTAATTCTTGAAGATAATAATGGACTTGCATATCATGTTTAATTTCAAGCTTTGCATCCATGTTTATATTTCAAGTCATCACCTAAATTCTTAAAGATAAATAAATAAACTTGCATATCATGTTTAATTTCAAGCTTTGCATTCATGTTATATTTCAAGTCATCACCTAAATTCTAAAAGATAAATAAATGAACTTGCATATCATGTTTAATTTCCAAGCTTTGCACATCATGTTTAATTTGAAGCCTTGCATAATCATATTTATATTTCAAGCTATCGCCTAAATTCTAAAAGATAAGTAAATGGACTTGCATACCATGTTTAAAATTTCAAGCTTTGCATTCATGTTTATATTTCAAGTCATCACTTTAATTCTTGAAGATACTACAATGGAGTTGCATATCATGTTTATATTTCAAGCCTTGCATATCATATTTATATTCCCAAGTTATCACCTTATAATGACCAAGATTAAAAATGAGATTGCATGGTATGTTTATGATTCTAGTTATCACTTAAATCTCTAAAGCTCAAGACTTACTCCTTTTATCTTAAATGAAGATTTTCCGTGAATATATTTACAACATTTGACTTCGGCCTTATAATAATGATAGGCCTATAGTTGAGTTTTACTTTATGTTAAGACTTTAGGTGTTTCATTGTCTTGAGAGAATTTTAAGAAAATTTAATTACTAATTATGGATACTAATTTGGATTATTAGTTAATGTATAATGATGTGTTAGGAATGTCCTAATTGTGTTTGTGATAACCTTTGGTGCATTATGTATATCTTGTTGATGCATAATATGAGTATTAGTTGAGTTCGGTCCTTAATTTCTAGCAATTAGGTAGAGACATGTTTACTTTTCAAAAGAATGTTGATAATAGCATGCCTATGTGATTTATGAGTTGCAATTATGATTGAAGTCTTTGAGATGCATAATTGATGTATTCTATGAGTATGAAATGATGAATGATAAGTTATGATTATATGTTCATGTATTGCATCTCTAATATAAAACACATGGAAATGATCCTCTAGACTCCTTGAATTAAAGGTTATAAAAAGTGATCCAATAAGGTTAAGGTGACATAAAACATATGGAAGTGATCCTCTAGACTCCCGAATTAAAGGTTATGAGAGGTGATCCAGATAGGACCCTTTAGACTCTAGGAATTAATGGTTATGAAAGGTGTTCCTATGCCCCCTAACCTGCACTCTGGGAGTTGAAAATTTAGCTTATCAAGAGGATAAGTGTAAACTAGTGACAACTAGTTAGGTATGAGCTCATAACCTATAACTCTCAAAAGGGAGAGTATTAGGGTGGCCCCAAGGGAAAGGAGAATAAAAAGTTTAAGTCACCTAAAAGAATAAATTATGTTGGAATATATATTACATTTATTATGTTATGTTTATCCAATGCGTATTATATTACATCTTGCATACGATATGGACATACATTCATGGTATAGTATGTTGTATTCATGACATTAAGATTCATGTTAAAAGACACGGGCCTCGCTAAAGGGATTTGGAAATTAATAAATGAACTTTATGCATGCTCATATTTTCATAATGAAACTCAAAGGTCCCTAAGGACGATGATGATGTTACAATGCATTAGGAGGTGAAAGTGTAACATCCTCCCAAGTACAACCCCATTCTTAAGCTATGATATCATACTCAAGAGATGTTACTTGTTAGTTACAGACCTCTTCTTAATTATCTATCAGGCTGAATTTACGTACGAATAACTAAGCGTAATTCTATTAAAACATCTTACAAGTAAACATCAAGTTTATTAAACATACAGCTAAAAATACATAAGGAAGATCCTCTATGAGCTTTAGTACATATCTGTCTTCTAATACATTTACATACATACTCATTTCACTAAGTACGAGAATAAAATAGTAAGCTATGCTCCAGCAATCCTACACTCCTTTGCATCAGCATCCTCATCCCTGGCTTAACCTAGGCGACACGGAAACAAACACATAGGGGTGAGAATATTATAAAATTCTCAGTAGGGTAGTTTCCCATATACTACACACAGTAGGCATAAGCAATTCATGCATATACAATATTCATACAAAATCATATCCAGAAATCTTGAAAACCCGTCCAGGGAATAAGGATAATATCATAATAATCGATCAAGTAATAACATGTACAATCAGAAACTCCATTCCTCAGATCTTTCTCAATTTTTCAACATAGGGAAGGCTTATTCTCATAGAGAGATACATTCACACTTCACAATTTCACAGAGGACCATAACTGCTAGGACATGAGCTCATTCCTATTAGAGAATCACTAACTTCATTTTTTTCCATTTCGGATCACTCACATGTCTATGCCTAGCCAATACGTCTATCGACTCATAACTTTTCTAGGGAAGTCCTTCTTTTTGCCTTCCCTCTCAATTCTTTCTAAGCCTTGTTTCTGTTTTCCCCATATGCTTCAAAATATACAGGTAGATATGCACATACTATCATAGAATTTCAGTCATTTCCACATCTCATTATCCTGGCAGAATTGAAGTTCAGGCACAACAATTTATTACCCTACCAAACAACCATTCCAACCTTAAAGAAAATTTCACGTGACACTTCAATGTGTCTAAAACAACTTGTAAAAATTTCAGGGCAATCAGAGTTATATAACCACTTCAATAAAATAGGCAAATCTGGTGGTCAGAAGCCACAAATTCATAGTCCAGACTTGTGTTCTCAAAATATTTAGCCATAGAATTCGATGGAATCATAGTACAAGAAAATTCGTAGAGGTATTTCAATATGTTATTAGTCTTGTGTAAAAATTTCAGGAGCTATCTCAATCAATTGCTATGATGAAAAATTGGGCAATCTTGTTACTTCAGTCTCAACAATTCAACAGCAACAGTTACAATTCGGTTCCTAATTTTTTTGAGGCATCAAACCTTAGAATTAACCCCTAAGAAAATTCGTGTATTTAGTTTAAGGGGTTAACTACAACATATAATTTTCATGGCTCATGAAACCACCCACAAAATTTCCAGAAAATTCGTGAAAAATTCTGATTCCAGAACAGAAATCAGTCTAGCAACCTAGTTCTAATTTCACTTGAGAGAAAACCCATTTAAAACCATCCAAACATAATACAAAAATTCATACATCAATATCAATATGTTAACCATCAATATCATCAAAATTTTTGGAATTAGGGCAAGCCAAAACAGAATTGAAAAATTTCACAAGGAAGGCGCAAACCCTACTCTTGAAGGCTAGTCTCTCTTATCTCTAGCTTGCTCCAAGATGAGAGCCCTTCACTCCAAGACTCCCAAAACACCTTCAAACCCTCCTATGATCAGTGATGGATGAGGTGAATATGATGAGGTTTTGAAATTTTAATCGGTTAGATGTTTGGAGTTTGAGGTGTAGAACAAGTTTAGTGAAGAACTTTTGATGATCCAACAACTCTAGCTTGGAGTTTTTGGGCTTGGAACTGAGAACAAGCTCAAGGAAATAAAAATGGTGGCTGTTCTCTTCTTCCTCTTGCTGACCACGAAATTGTTTGGTTTGGAGGAGAAGAATTTGTGACTAGGCTTGCTTAATAAATGACATGAAGATATTTAACAAAGTAATGATCATTTAGGTGACAAGGCAATGATGGATGGCTAGGATTTGATCTTGGATTCCAAGATTAAATCTTGCCCTTCCACATGTCTTGATTAGGTGGGTATCATCCATTTGTGGTAATGAAAGTATCTTTCGGTATTAAAAAATCGCACACGAAATCTCAAGAACGGGTAAACGTACCCAATATAACCGATATTATCCGAAAAATTAATTTTAAGTATAAAATTATCATTTCCACCTATTTCTAACCTTATTCCCATATTTTCCTAATTTCGGGCACCTCAGGGGGAATCTAGGTTTAAGCTCAGGCGGGTGGGGCCCACAAGATTATATTCACGGCCCAAAATTTTTTTTTTGAGGTCCGTTGGGCCGCCCTCATCATTGCTAAACTATTATATTTTTGAAATTACGATTAATAAAGCTCAAATTAATTTTTAATTAAATTTTAGGGTATTACATTACCACCCACCTTAAAAAGAATTTTGCCCTCAAAATTCCTTTGAAAACAATTTTCAAAAGACAAATTCATACGTCAAACAAGGAATTTATACATAGGAAAACAAAAGATAACGATTAAATCCTAAACGTTCTTACCTCGAATTAAATTCTCGTCGTAAGGTCTGCTTAACTCCTAGTGCTCTGGTGCGGTGGGTTCTCAAGGTTTGGTGTACTTCTCTGGGCATTCCCAAATCTTATGCCCTGGCTTTCCACAATGGTAGCATACGTATTGTCAGCCCTACAAGGTCTACCTTCATGGTTCTTCCCACATTTTGGGCAATCTTGTCTCATGGGTAATCGTTGTTGTTGTTTATCCTCGTGCAAGTTGGATTGAACCTTCTTTGGGACGGGGCCTCCTCATAACCTCGGTCTTCAAGTGCTAGTCTCTTATTAGAAATGTCCTTAGGATTTGGCCATTGCTAGCTTCCTGTTGGAGTCCTCTCTACGTCGGCACTTGTTCACTAGGGTTGCATAGTCCGAATCTCTAAGAGACCCATAGCAACTTCAATGTCTTCACGTAACCCTCCTTCATACTTCATGCATTTCCAAGCTTCATCTGGGTCACGTTGATAAATGGTAGAAAACTTGCAAAGCTCTTCAAACTTGGCTGTATACTCAGCTACACTCATGGACCCTTGTTTGAGTGCCATAAACTCCAACTCCTTTGCATTTCTCATGGAAGGAAAATACTTGTGATAAAAAGCCTCCTTAAAAACTTCCAGGTAACTTCATTCTGAGAAGCTTCAAATAACCCCTTGGTGCTAACCTACCAGGAATCCTCATCCGCCTCTAACATGTAAGTAGCAAAAGCCACCTTTTGGATCTCAGTGCAAGGAAGGACTCAAAATTTTCTCCATGGCCTTAATCCATTCTTCTACTTTATGGGATTGAAGGCTCCTCGAAAAGGCAGGGGGTTTGCCTTCCTGAACTCTGCGAATTTCTAGTATTCCATGTCCACTTCTACTCTTCAGGATTCCCAACTGGATTTCCTCGGCATGTCGGTCCAACCTTTCCATCATCCTGTTGCTGCAAGTAGCTTGTTCTCTCATAGCTGCCGCCATCTCACGGAAGGTGTTCATCATTTCAGCGTTATATCTTGCTCCACTCCTAGTTTGCCGATTTGAAGTCATCGATCCTGTCATACCAAACAAGAATTATTGAGTTGATCAGGCTCAATACCAAGCTAAGTGTGACAGGCAATCCACAACATTCCGAACCGCAGTCATACACATATATAACATTATAATGCATGACATTTACTAAGGAAGCATAGCTAGTCCATTCCTCAAGGTCCTACAAGGATAAGCCTTGATACCATAATGTAACATCCTCCCAAGTACAACCCCATTCTTAAGCTATGATATCATACTCGAGAGATGTTACTTGTTAGTTAGCGGACCTCTCTTAATTAAAAAATAATGAATAGTGTTTCTCTCTCCAATTTCCTTAAATTAAGGAAACTTGTCTACAACCTTTTTGACCAAAAGAATGATTTTAAAATTGTTAATCTAGATTAGAACACCCCCTAAACCAAGCCTTTGATGACCCTAATTAACCTTTATTACACCTAAACACTTTCTCACAAACACCTAACCCAAACCTTAATTAATGAAACACCTAAATGCATCATTAAACCACAATTACATGGATGATTTTTCCCTCCCTCTTGGTTGTCCAGATTTGGCGAAATTCTTCCCCCAAAATCCATCAAATATTGATTTCAAATTTCATCCAAAAAGGCTATGCCAAAGCTAGGACTTGACTACACCTAAGCTAGGACTTAAACCAAGCTTCCAAGACAAGCTTTAGAAGATATTTTCCTTCCCTCCCAAAGCCAAAATTTCAGCCAGCTCTTCCCCCTAAATCAGCCACAACATTTCATTCTTTATAAATACCACACCTTGGAAAGCTTGGACACCTTTTTGATCATTTGCTAAGTTGAGTTTTCTTGCACTTTCTCTCATTTTCTCTCATTTTCCCTTCCTCTAAGTTCTTTTCTTCCTTCCTCAAAGAACCACCACCACCACCTTGAGCCACCACAAACCACCTCAAACCACCACTCTCATACCTTAAAACACCTCCTAAACACCAAACCTCACCATTTCCAAGCTTGCATCCTCAAGGAAAAATCATCTTCCTTGAGAACCTTTGGAGGCCGAATCCTTGTTGCTCACCAAGAGAAGATTTTGTCTTCTCATTTCCTTGCAAACTCAAGCTTTCTTTCAAAGCTTTCAAGATTTCACTTGGTAGGGGTTTTCTTTCAAGTTTTCTTTACTTTCTTTGAGAAAAGTTTCTAGTTTTCTCTTGGTTTCAAACTCTTTTTCTTCCTCCTTGCATTTTCAGCCATGAGGCCATTTTATGAACACAACTTTAGCTTGATGATGAGGTCTCATGGAAATAGTGTGGTGTTTGTCATGGGATAAACCTCTAAAGCTTGGATCTTGGTCTTGGACCATATACAAACTCAATTTTCCCTTTTCTTTACAAGTTCAAAGTTTTGGTTTTCATTTCTCTAAGGTTTCGGTTTTCCTTTTTTTTTATCTTGTTCAAGCTCTAGTTTTCATTTCTTTTCCTTCTTGGTTTCGGCCCCTTTGTTTTGGTTTTGGGGAAAAAGGTTTGCTAAAAATATTAGAATGGTCCTTTGAATGTTTGTTGTGGTTTTTGCCACTAGGATCATTTTCTTGAGCTTGATGATGAGGTTCACAACCTTAAGGCTTCTTTGAAGTCTAGGTGCTAAGAACTCTAAAGCTTGCTTTATGATACACAATGAGTTGAGGTTTTTATGTTCCTTTAAAGTCTTGTAAGAGCTCTAGTTAAGATTAAAAAGGAGTTGCATTCATGTTTACTTTTATGCTTTGCATAGCATGTTTATTTTCAAGCTATCACTAAGCAACTTAAAGATTAAAACAAGAATGTGCATCATCACCTAATAAATCTCAAAGCCTACCTATTTCAACCTTAAAGTTGATTGTTGATTTGGGGTAAACACCCTAAGAGGCCTAGAGCACTAAAATAAAGAATTGAACCTTGCATTTCATGTTTACTTTCTTGTCTATCATGTTTATATTTTACGCCATCACTTAAACTCTAAAGATAATAAATGAGTGCACCTCATATTTATTTTATGCTCTCACTTTATTTTCTAAAAGAAGAGTAAAATGAGTTGCATAACATGTTTAAATTTATGTCACCACCTAAATGGTCTAGAGCTCAAAGACTTGCCCAAGTATCCAATGTAAAGTTTTAAGAAAACGTTGGTTTTTTTATGAAGCCATTTCGGCCTTGTGGTGATGATGATGGGCTTGGTGTGAGTTCATCTAATCACAAGTGCCCATAGCCATGTTTTGAAATTTTTCTAAGCTTAGGAGTACCTAAGGAACATTATGAATGAGATTATATGTTTTAAATCTATTTTATGAGCAAATTAATTTAGCTACTGCCCTCATGTATAATTACATGATTTTAATGAGATAAATTGAGTTCTAAAAGAGATTTGAGTTCTTAAAAACCATTCCAAGAGAAAACTAGTAACTTATGTGCTTTTAATCATGATTTTATGTGATTTTATGATTGTTTCATTTCGGCTCTGTACCTCCTGATTGGCTACTGTACAAACTATTTTAAGGTGATAAAATGTGTACATTTATGCTTGAGTGAAGTAAGGAATGTTTTAGAGAAGTTAGGAAAAAAATAAGTAACTAGAAAGGACTTAAAATGAGAATTCTAGAACACTTAGAATTGGAAAAATGCAATTCTTTCCAGCATAATTAATTCAAGTGTAAATGGTTCATAATCAGTAGGATATGCATAAAAACCTTTCATAAATGATTAGGTATTAATTACTAAGCTTAAGGTGATGATAAGGACTTAAAATAGGAATTCTAGCACACTTAGACATGGCAAAATGTGATTCTGTCCAGCAAAGCTAAATTGAGGAAAAGTGAATTATAACTTAGTAAACATGCCTAGGAATCCCTTATAATTGGTTTAGGGATTGATTATGAAGCCTTAGGCGAAGACGGATCTTAAAAAGGGTCACGAACGGAGATTCTAGAGCCCGTAAGTATATGATATTTTTCCTGCCCAAACTACATAATGCTGTTTGGAATTTTAAGTGTGCCTAAATCTTAGTAAGAATTATAAGTAATGATCCCTTAAATGGAATAAAGATGTACTATGAGCATTAGAATGATTGGAACTTAAGTTTAAGACCCGTAAGGGCCAAAGCATAAGACAATATGAGATAGGAAGTGTGATGTGAGCATGAGACCAAGTGAGTATGCTTGTGATATGAATGAATGTGTTAATATCATGAGTATGAGAATATATGGATTTATGATATGCTGTTGTGATGTTTTCGGTATGTTATGAGCATAATGCATGAGACTATATGATACAAATGAATTAGAGAAAGTATGTTGTTATGATTGAAAATTTCTTGATGGAGGATCTTGTGAGATAACATGCATTATGTGAGTTATGTGGCAAGACTCAAATTTGAGGAAATTCGTGGTGTCTTCCCTTCCGTCAAATTTGAAGGACAAAAAGAAAGTTTTTGAGAAATATGAAGTTTAAAGTTATATGCCAGACACATTTCTCCTACTAGGTGAGAGAAAGTAAACAGTGGGGGATATGGACGTCGAGCCATACCGAAGCGAACAAAGTCGTTGGTCTTAACCAGTCGATGCGTTTCAAAGAATGAAAGTATATGATGTTTAAGGTGACACACCGAGACGTACTTCTCCTGCTAGAATGAGGAGAAGGTAAAACCATGAGGGCATAGACATTAGCCTGCCAAAGCGGACAAAGTTGGTCTTAACCAGTCGATGCGTTTCGAAGAAGGAAAAAGTCCCATGATGGGTGATCCTTAAGCCCCTACCCGTACTGGGAGTCGGGATTATGATGATTATGTTTATGATTCGCTTATCAAGAGGATAAGTAAGAACTAGTGACGACTAGTTAAGGTATGAGCTCATAGCCTAGTTTAAGGGGTGCGGTTACTATATTATTGGTGTCACAAGTATGAGAAAAGGAAAGATGTTCAAGAGAAAGGTTACATGCCACTTATATGTTGATTGATAATTGTTTGATTTACCTAAAGTCCTGCCATGCATCCATGAACTATTATGTTGCATACATGTATTAAGAATCATTATAAAAGACATGGACCTTGGATAAATACCTTTGTGAAAACCTCATAATGAACTTATGCATGCTTAACCTTTTCATAATAAACCCAAGGTTCCTGGGACGTAAACGATGACACTAGGATAGAGGATTTCTCTATGAGATTCTTTAGCAAGAATTCTCACCCTCTCTCTTTCTTCGGTTACGTCCTCAGATATTGATGGCGTCGTTCGTGATTTTTGTTGATGCACCGTGTGGGAGCTGCACTACGATCCGGACCATCAATCTTACCACTTTGAGGGTCGTTGTGCTATACGTTTTTGCATATGTGGGAAGCCCGTTTGCCTTTCTAGTCTCCAGCAGATTCACCCCGACCTCCCTTTGGCGACGATATGATCTTTGAGAGGACGCGACCCCTGACGGGCAGAACGGTCACGCCTGTTCGGCATCTTCAACGGTGCAAGGCTACCCCAGTACGTGCCTCGCCCGAGACGTTCGGAGACCAACCCATCAGAGGATCCTCCTTCTCATCCTTTCTCGGAGGGTTTCCCTGCTGTACCCATGGATATCGGGATGGGTAGCGAGGAGATGGTGACGGCAGCGGAGGTTAGCACGACGTCGAGATGCGCCCTCATCGTGGCGGGCATGCTCGCCCTCCTTCTCCTTCACGCATCCGAGGAGCTTGGACAGTTCATTGGATATATACCAGGAGGGATGGGTAAGAGCGTCATCCATGGCTCGAGGGAGGGAAAGTCTTAGTTGGGTATTTATCTTTTGGGGTTGTTTCATGTATTTGTTATCATTTGATATCATTGTATTGCAAGCTCTGCCCACTAGTATGGGTAAGACTTTATGCTTCTGTTATATTTCTGTTATGATGTACTAAACTATATTATCTAATGTGATGAGGAATGATGTTTATGATGGATGTGTTCTTTAATGTTTATGTTCTGTATGTTTTATTTATTCTTCCGCTTCACGTTGTTTATGTTACGCGCAAAGGCTCGCACTTTGTTTTATATAAATCATTTCAAAAAAAAAATTACCCGTATTTTCCGCTAAGTATTTTATAAATGAATTTAAAGAGAAGTAATAACTAATAATTAGTCTTGATACGTCCTAGGCGTATTGGGGTTAAATATTAGGGTGTTACATAAACATGGTTATGCAAGGCATAAACTTAGACATGGATGCAAGTTCCTTTTATTTCTTTACTAGAGCTGTTCCAAGACTTTAGAGAAATATAAATTCAACCCAATATATCTTAGCAAGACAAAGTGAAAAATACATTTTTCAAGTTCTAAACTCAAGATCTTTATTTTTACATCATAAAAATATCATTCTTTAAAGTTTTGCATCAAGTGGAATTTTCAAGCTTTAGAGGCCTAACTTGTGATGGATTTACAACCAACACTCAAGGTCCTCATCATCAAGCTATCATCATATCCCCATATAGGCCTTATGGCCGAAATATTTAAAGAAAAAGAAAGAAGAAAGCCAATTAGAAAAGCTAGAGAAAGTTCATGAAATCATCATTTTGAACCAAGAACAACACTTAGCAAAACATGGAAATAAGCTTAAAGACAACTCCCTACCTAATTTGGTTTGAAGGAAAGGAAGAGAACTTGGTTTCTTTGACTGAAATGGAAGAAAATCTCTTTGAAAAACTGGAGAGAATTCGGCCAAGGAGGAGGAAGAAAGAAAGAAAGTTTTTGACTTAGGAAAAACTTGAAGTTGTGAAATTTTTAAGCAAGTCTCTAATGACTTCTAAGCATGCCTATTTATAGAAGAATTCAAGCTCATGTATAGACAAGAGGAGGAGGAAAATCTGACTAAATTTGAGGAGGAAACAAGGAAGGAAAAATCATCTTGTTTGGTGGCTTAAAACATGGAATCATGAAACATGATTCCTTGTTTTCATACCTTGAGTTTTGTGCCAAGTTTGACAAATTTTCTGATGCATATTAGGCCATATAATTTCGTGCATTATAGCCCAAGGAGGAGAATAATTAACTAAATACACCTAGGTTGAATTTGATTAATGACTAGACTTTACTCTTTGCTTTGGTTCTTTCATCATATTTTGAAAATACTTAGTGAAATTACGAGCCTTTTTTTTAACATAATTGAAATCGTGAGCCGCGCATAACATAAACGACGGTAGTAAAATAAGACATTTAAGAATCTAAATATATCATATTGGCTCCATCACATAATATCCATAATGCACATCACAACATATATACAATAACCTCACTCAAAAGGTGAGTTAAGTTCATACATCATATCTTACATATTCACACCATAGGAAACTATTTATAAGGAAATCATGCCCCTAAACGATAACCTTAAACTAGATAACCTTAAAAGCTGAGGAAGGCACTCTAAGACTGGGATGCATAACACTCTAAGACTACTAAAAACTCTCTAGGGCCACTGTCTTGAAACGGGGGAAGAAACCCGATCCACTGACAAGCTTCCTCGGAAGGGGCACACGAGATGCACAGGCTGGGTTGCATGGACGGTCTTCTTGCTAACCTCGGCTGAACAACCTGTTTCCTCACTACCCTCTCTTACACGTGGGAGAGTAGGAGCAGAGCTCTAGAATAAGCATGAGTTGGAGGGTCCTCTGAAGGATCAAGTTTAGAATATCTCATTCGTGGATTATACTGGAAAACCATGGACAACAGATAGGCGGGATAAGACGTAACATTCTTTCATCAAGTGGACGTTCATGTTCGAAAACCATTTCATCGCCATAGGGAGAAGTAGGAGAAAAACGATAACTAGGGACAGGATGTGCAAATGGACGACCTACGTAAATAAAAACTCAAACCGAGCACCTTCCTTCAAAGTGATATGAATGATGCGCCGGATCATAGTGGAATTCCCAAGTAGGGTGTCAATGAACAGGACGAATGTCGCCATTCTAATCCTGAAGACAATGACGGAAATAAAGGAAATGGAGTGAGAATCTTACTAAAGAATTCTCAGTAGGGTATCTCCTTCAACGGTGTCATCATCAAAGTCTCCAGGAACCTCGGATTATTATAAAATAGTGAACATACGAAGATTAAATTTTAAGTTCAGAAAATACTTTTCCAAAGAATTCGACAAATTTTAATTATGCGTCTTATAATGCATCATAATCTTAACATGTCATAATTATAATGAACTTAGAAACACCTCCCTACCTAATTTGATTTGAAAGAAAGGAAGAGAACTTGGTTTCCTTGAGTGAAATGAAGAAAAATATCCTTGAAAAGCTGAAGGGAGAATTTGGCCAAGAGAAAGAAAGAAAGAAAGCTTTTAGTGCTCCTAAGACTAGAATTTGTGTAAGTTATGAACTAAGCATCTAAACTATCTTCAAGCATGCCTATTTATAGAGATTTTGCAGCTCATAAATGGACAAAGGAAGGAAGGAAATCTGACCAAAAATTAGAGAAAAAAATAAGGAAGAAAAATCATTTTGTTTGGTGGCTTAAAACATGGAATCATGTTTCCATTTTTTCATGATTTTTTGTTTTCATTCTTTGGATTTTTGTGTAATAATTTTCTGACTTATTACTCAATAATTTCAGCCATTACAGCCTTGTGGAAGAGGATTTTGTGTGTTCCATGTATTATTTAGGTGTAGGCAAGGTATTCATGCAATTTAGAGAATTTATGGTTAAGGGCTTAAGTGAATTACTAAGCAATTTGGGTGTTTTAAGAAATTTTAGGTTCTAATCAATCTAAATAAATAATTTTGACTCTAGATTAGTAATTAGAATTTAATAAGCTTTAATTTGAGCCTAATATTGTTTAGGTTTTGTTAGACAAATCGAAAATCTCAAAATTTGCAAAACTGCAACGACAGGGGCAAAAACGGTAATTTAACCCAAAACTACAGGGACCATCAGGACTTAACCAAGGGTCATTCATAACTTAAAAACACCTTTTAAAATATTTTAGTGAGGTTCGGACTCATTCGGCACACAAATCGGAGTTAAAACGCCGCAGGGGCGTTTTGGTCATTCCGCGTGGAACTCAAAATTGAGATTCTTCTCTCTATTAACACACATAGCACAAACAATCCTTTATTATCCTCAAAACATCCCCTTGAGGACAGGTGGGGTCCACGATCCTCATTTTCTGAGTAAAATAATCTCAGGGGCATTTTGGTCATTTTACACATACAGAAATTGGGGTTTGCAATGCTTGTACGAATTGCTCCTAACTTCTCTTCTAACATTATATTCCTTTATTGAGAATTGTTTGGTCTCAAATTTTATATAATATTTACCTACGGTAATTTGGTAATTTCTAATGACAGTAAAGATTACAGTAAAAATTGGGGCGTTACATTACTCCCCTCCTTAAAAAGAATTTCGCCCTCGAAATTCGTTACCTGAGAATAGCTCGGGGTATTGTGCTTGCATATGATTCCAGCTCCCATGTAACTTCTTCGGTTTCACCTCGTCCCCATGCTACTTTGATCAAAGGTACGACCTTATTTCTTAACTGCTTAACTCCTTGGTCAACGATTCTCGTGGGTGATAAGTTAAACGTTAGGTCATCTCTTAATTGTACATGTTCTGGCTCTAGTACATGACTTGGGTCAAAATGATATTTCCTTAACTGGGAGACATGGAAAACATCATGAAGGTTGGACAGACTGGGGTAAGGCTATACGGTAGGCTGCGGATCCTACTTTGTTAAGAATTTCAAACGGGCCAAGAAATCTGGGGCTCAATTTCTTTACTTTCATTGCTCGTCCTATGCCTGGTGGGGGTGATTCTTAGGAACACATGGTCCCTTCTTGAAAATCTAGCGGTTTTCTCCACTTGTCCGCATAGTTTTTCTGTCGACTTTGAGCAGTAAGAATTTTATCCCTAATTTTCTTAATTTGTTCCGTTGTTTCCCTCACAATATAGTTCAGAATAGACTTTGCTCTCTGGGCTCATACCAACATAGAGGTGATTGACACTTCCGTCCATAGAGGGCCTCGTATGGTGCCATACCGATACTTGCATGATAACTGTTGTTATATGCAAACTCAATAATGGCAGGTACTTATCCAACTCCCTCTTTGATCTAAAACACATGCCCTCAACATGTCCTCCAAAGTTTGGATAGTTCTTTCAGATTGACCGTCCGTTTGGGGTGATAAGCCGTGTAACACAGCTTGAACCAAACGCCTTCTGAAAGGCTCCCCAAAATCGTGACGTGAATCGCGGATCTCGATAAAGATTATTGTTGACGGTACTCCATGTAATCTTACTATCTCTTGTATATATAACTGTGCTAACCTATCCAAGGAATAAGTCACTTTAATAGGTAAAAAGTGGGCTGACTTAGTCAACCGATCCACAATTACCCATATGGCATCATGATTCGCTTGGTCCTCGGTAGTCCAGTTACAAAATCCATGGAGATACTATCCCACTTCCATTAAGGGATCGAGAGGTTGCAACATTCAGAAGGTTTTTGGTGTTCAATCTTCACTTTTTGACACACCAAGCACTTACTCACCTATGTGCACACATCCTTCTTCAATCCTGGCCACCAGAACATCTTCTTCAAATCTTGATACATCTTGGTGGCACCCGGATGAAGGGTAAAATGGCTCTTATGGGCTTCCTCCAAAATATCCTTTCGGAGGTCACCATTAGCAGGTACACATATACGACCTTCAAACCTCCATAAACTATCATTCCCTTGGGTAAAACCTTTCAACTTATCAGCTCTTCCGCCTCTAAGGTCTCTTGAAATTCTGTATCTTTCCTTTGGGCTTGAGCAATTCTTTCCTTGAATTCACTCGTCACACTAAGGTGACAAGCTTTATGCCCTTAGTGGTCAAGGTCATCCCTAAATTTAGGTCTCTAAACCTGCTCAATTAACTCAACCTCCTTCACCATCAAACGGGACACTTGTTAGGATTTCCTACTTAGGGCATCAGCTACAACATTAGCTTTACCTGGATGATAGTTTAACCCGAAATCATAATCTTTTAAAAACTCCATCCACCTTCTTTGCCTCATGTTTAGCTCTTTTTGATCAAAGAGATATTTCAAACTCTTGTGATCGGAAAACACCTCAAACCTCACTCCATATAAATGATGTCTCCAAATCTTTAGAGCAAACACGACGCGGCTAACTCAAGGTCATGGGTGGGGTAATTTGCCTCATGCGACTTGAGTTGTCTTGATGCGTAGGCCACCACTTGCCTATTTTGCATCAGTACACAACCCAAACCTTTTCTCGAAGCATCACAGTACACTTCAAAAGGCACATTGGGGTCGGGTAATACTAAAACAGGGGTTGAGGTTAGCTTGTGTTTCAGCTCTTGAAAGCTCTTTTCACACTCGGGATCCATGAAAAGGGGTGTTTTTCCTAGTTAGCTTGGTCAGGGGTAGGGAAATCTGGGAAAATCCCTTGATAAACCGACGGTAATAACAAGCTAAACCCAAAAAGCTCCTTACTTTCATTCCGTGGTTGGTCTTTCCCAGTTCACAACCGTTTCCACCTTACTAGGATCTCCAGCAATTCCTTTCTTAGATACTACATGCCCTAAAAATTGTACCTAATCTAACCAGAATTCACACTTAGAAAGCTTGGCATATAGTTTCTTTTCCTTCAAGATCTCTAATACTATGGTTAGGTGGCGTTCATGCTCCTCTTGGGTCTTAGAGTAGATGAGAATATCATTATGAAGACAACCACAAATTGATCTAAATAGGGTCTAAAGATCCTATTCATGTAATCCATAAAAATGGCTGGAGCATTGGTTAATCCGAAGGACATTCCTCCAAACTCAAAATGGCCGTATCGAGTGCAAAAGGCCGTTTTTGGTATATCTTCATTTTTTACCCTAATTCTGGTGGTAACCTGACCTCAAATCAATCTTAGAAAACACTCCTGCACCTCTAAGCTGGTCCATCAAGTCATCTATCCTAGGCAAAGGGTATTTGTTCTTCACCGTCACTTTATTCAATTGCCTATAGTCAACACACATCCTCATACTTCCATCCTTTTTCTTCACAAACAACACGGGCTCCCCAAGGTGACACACTAGGTCTAACAAACTTTTTCTCCAATAAATCCTCCAACTGAGCTTTCAACTCGGTCAACTCTAATGGGGACATCCTATGGGGCTATGGATATGGGACCTGCACAGAAGCAATTCTATGGAGAACTCTATCTCTCTCTGGGGGAAAACTCTAGTCTATCATCTGGAAATACTTCGGGATAATTTCTTACTATCGGTATCTCATCGATACTTTGCTCAAAGTCTACATCACTAGTGGCTAGGAAAATATAACCTTTACTCTCACCCTTACCATAGTCCATTTCTCCGCAGTTATGTAAAGACTTATGGGTTTCTTAGGTCTAATGGGAACAGAAAAGTAATGGTTTTCTCATAAGGTTTAACAGTACACGGTTGGCTTCAAGCCAATCCATGCCAAGAATCACATCTAAACCTTGCATGGGTAAGCAAATGAGATTTAAAACAAATGATCTATTCTCAATATCAAAATGGCAATCTAAACAACATCTACAAGTCCTAATGGGTTTTCCAATAGGGTAGAAACAATAAGGTCAAAAGGAAGCTCAGTTATATGCAAGTTAAGGGTTTTAACACACGAGTGGGAGATAAAAGAATGGGAAGCACAGAATCATCCAGTACAATTAAGTTTCTACCATACATATTACACTTACCTTCCACGAGATTTCGTGACTTTGTCGTTTCTTCAACATTAACGGTGAATACCCTTCCTTGGTATTCTGGCTTGGGATTGGGGTTGGCGGGTTCCTTTCTGTGCATTTGGGAGTAATGACCTGGTTTCCACACCGGTAGCACACGTTTGTTCCGGCTCGACATGGCATGCTCCCATGATTCTTGCCGCACTTGGGACATTCCATGGATGGCACGGGTCGTGGAGGTGCTCCTGGACCTCTTTGTGGTGCTTTCCCTTTATTGTTATTATTGTTGTTGTTGCGATTGTTGTTGGGATTATTATAGCGGTTGTTGTTGTTGTTCAGTCTTCCTTGATGAAAGTTCCTTTGTGGCACTTGTGATCTTGATTGATGTGGAAATGGAGGTCGATTTGCCTCTTGAACTGTTGACCTTGAGGTGTCAGCTTTTTGATGATATTCTCAGACTTTGAAGTACCCAGCTTCTCTGCCCTTCTTCAATGATGCGGTATTTGTTGACTAAGGTAGAGAAATCCCTGATTTCCAAGTGCGCAACTACCACATTAAGTTCTGCCTTTAACCCTGACTCGTATTTAATGCATTTCCAATACTCATCAGGGTTACCTTGGTACATCCTTGAGAACTTAATGAGTTCCTCAAATCTGCAGTGTCCTGAGCCACATTCATACTCCCTGGACAAGTTGCATGAATTCAATGTCCTTAGCATTTCTAACCGACTCGGAAAGTACTTCTCGTAAAAATGGACCTTGAATAATTCCCAATCAATGTCCACTTCGGTTGCCTCCAGGAGTCTTCGAACACCATCCACCAGAAGGGCATCACCCTCAAGCATGTGGGTGGCAAGAGTGACCTTCTGCTCCTCTGAACATGGAACTAGCAAAGACCTTCTCAATATTCCGAATCCATTCATCTGCTACATTAGGATTCAGGGTCCCCTTGAAAACAGGTGGATTCGCCTTACGAAATTCCCCGAAACGAGCATGTTCGGAATTTCATGTCCTTGATTTATATTAGCTTGACGATCCTGATCCATCGTTCCATCATCATTCTCATGGTCCTTGCTACATCGCGAAGTGCTTCAGCGGTCTCATTATCTTGGTTATTCTGTGCCGCGCTCCTAGTCTGTTGTCGTCGTGCCATTGGTCCCTATACACAAAACGGCAACACTGAGGTGATCATGCCCAATATTCCATGCAAAGTGAGCAAGTTACCATGGCACTTTCAACATAGGAGTCACGTATTTCTAATCCTCAAGCTTATCCTAATGATAAACATCTACACATGACATTACTAACGTATTATGCTTTAGAAGCATAGCCAGTCCAATCTTCAGCTCGTAGAACCGAACTCTCTGATACCAAAATGTAACACTTAGTAATTAACCAAATACACCTAGGTTGAATTTGATTAATGACTAGACTTTACTCTTTGCTTTGGTTCTTTCATCATATTTTGAAAATACTTAGTGAAATTACGAGCCTTTTTTTTTTTTAACATAATTGAAATCGTGAGCCGCGCATAACATAAACGATTAAGCGGTAGTAAAAATAAGACATTTAAGAATCTAAATATATCATATTGGCTCCATCACATAACATCCATAATGCACATCACAACATATATACAATAACCTCACTCAAAAGGTGAGTTAAGTTCGTACATCATATCTTACATATTCACACCACAATGGAGTTAAAACGGCCACAGGGTGTTTTGGTCATTTCGCGTCGAACTCAAAATTGAGATTCTTCTGCTCTATTAACACACATAGCACAATCAATCCTTTATTATCCTCAAAACATCCCCTTGAGGACAGGTGGGGCCCACAATCCTCATTTTCTGAGTAAAATAACCTCAGGGGCATTTTGGTCATTTTACACATCCAAACATCGGGGTTTGCAATGCTTGGAATTCTCCTAACTTCTCTTCTAACGTTATATTCCTTTATTGAGAATTGTTTGGTCTCAAATTTTATATAATATTTACCTACGGTAATTTGGTAATTCTAATGAGTAAAGATTCCATAAAAATTGGGCGTTACAAGAAATTTGTGTGTTCCATGCATTATTTAGGTGTAGGTAAGGTATCTTTGCAAATTGAGAATTTGCAATTAAGGCTTAGGAGAATTAGTAAGCAATTTGGGTGTTTTTAAGCAATTTCAGGTTCTAATCAATTTAAATAAATAATTTTGACTCTAGATTAAGAATTAGAATTTAATAAGCTTTAATTTGAGCCTAATATTGCTTAGGTTTCATTAGACGAATTGAAAATCTCAAAAATTGCAAACTGCACAAAGACGGGGCAATATGGTCATTTCGCTCAAAAACTATCCGGGATATCCGAACTAACCAATGGCCAATCATAGCTTAAAAACACCTTTTAAAACATTTTAGTGAGGTTCGGGCTAAAGTTGAAGCGATCAGAAATCGCAAGCGGCATGGGCATTTTGGTCATTTCGCGCGTCAAAACTCAAAATTGAGATTCTTCTCCTCTATTAACACACATAACACAAACAATCCCCTATTATCCTCAGAACATCCCTTGAGGGGCAGGGGCCCACGTTCTCATTTCTTCAGTAAAATAACCTCAGGGGCATTTTGGTCATTTTACACGTAAGAAATTCGGGGCTTGCGCCTCTTGCAGATCGCTCATAACCTCTTTTCTAGTGTTATATTCCTCTATTGAGGATTGTTTGGTCTCAATTTATATAAGAATTACCTAGGGTAATTCGGTAATTTCTAAATGACGGTAAAAGTTGGCGTTACAGTAATAAGTCCCTTAGATGCATAATTAATGAGTTCAATAATTAAGGTTGCCAATTCTAGAGTTTCGATTGTTTAAGACGGTTTTCGATAAGGATTTATGATGATGCCTCTTTGATGTTTTAAGTGATAAGTCTATAAAGTGATTTGATGCTTATTAAGTATTTGATGCCATTGAATGATTCCCTAGCTTGCATGTTATAGTTGTTGCAAACAATGAAAATGCTTATGCATGAAATAAAGAAATAATCTCTCTTATTTAAAAAAATTACCTTTGTTGGAAGAAAGTGTACTACTGTAAAAGTGTAATTTGGAAAGGTTCTGCTAGGAAAGACTTAGTATTTAAGCGTGTCCATTGTGACCTACCTCTTCTTCCTGGGAATCTCCAGATGCATGATTTTAGTTAGTATATATTATTCCATCATAAGACTACAAATGGGAAAATGTCATGATGATTATGAATTGAATTATGATATAACATGCAAAGATTTAATGGTGACTTAAATGTAAGAGGAAATGATCCTTTGGACCCATTAGACTATAGGTGGTGAAAAGGTGATAGCCCCTAACCCGTTCTCTCAAAAGGGTAAGTTGGAACTTTAACTTATCAAAAGGGATAAGTATATGCTAGTGACGACTAGTAGGTATGAGCTCATAACCTATATTACTCCCAAAAGGGTGGAGTATAGGGTTGCCGAGGAAAATGATGATGGAAGTAACTTTAAGTCACCTAAGGAACTAAGTAATGCATGATGTAAATATGATGTTCTTCTATGCATAGTATTTATGATTTGATGATGAGAAATATGATGTTCTGATTTGATGATGAGAAATATGATGTTCTTTCATGCATAGTATTTATGATATGATGTGTTGATCAAAGGAAAAGTTCATTATAAACATGACATGCTAAGTTTATGATGCATATAAGACGCATGATAAAAGGACAAACCTCGGTAAAGTATTTTGGACTTAATAAATCAATCTTAGCATGCTCACTATTTCATAATGAAACCCAAGGTTCCTGGGGACGATGATGATGACACAATGCATCATGAGGTGAGTACCCTACTGAGATTCTTTTATAAGTTGCTCACTCCCTCTATTTTTCTTTCCATCTCGTCTTCAAACAGAAGGAAGTGTTCGTGATTCACATTGAGGCTTTCACCTGGTAGCTGAACTTGATCCCTTAGTTTCACTCGTATATTTTAGATATCTATCCCTATCCTTGGAGTGTTATTACTAGGTGCCATTAATGGATGTCCTTCCATCCATATACTATTTATGTTTTATTTGATTACCTACACCTAGCCTAACTCTGTTGGTAGGCAAAATATTTATGTGTTATGTAATTATGGATGTTATATGATGGAGCCAATGTGATATGATGTATTTAATTCTGATATGTCTTTTTATATTCCGCTAGTCGTTCACGTTATGCGCGGCTCATGTTTTCAATTATGTTTAAAAAAAAAAAAGGCTCGTAATTTCACTAAGTATTTTCAAAGTATGATGAAAGAACTGAGCAAAGAGTAAGGTCTAGTAATTAATCAGATACAACCTAGGTGTATTCGGTTAATCTTAGGGTGTTACAATGAGAGGTGATCCAAAAAGGACCCTTTAGACTCTAGAAATTAATGGTTGTGAAAATGATCCTATGCCCCATATCCCATACTCTCGGGAGTCGGGAATTAGCTTATCAAGAGGATAAGTGTAGACTAGTGATGACTAGTTTATGTATGTGCTCATAACCTAGAACTCTCAAAAGGGGAGAATTAGGGTCCAAGGAAAAGAGAATAAGAAGTTTAAGTCACCTAAAAAGATAATGAGGAAAGATCATGTTAGAAGAATTGTATATTCTCTATGTTATGTCCATTGACCATGGCCACTATAATATCTTGCTTATTGCATCAACATGCATTCATGACCTAGTATGTTGCATTCATGCATTAAGATCCATGCTAAACTGTACGGGCCTCAGATAATGGTGTTTAGAACCTAATAAATGAACCCTAAGTATAAATGCCTACTAATTTCATAACGAAACTTGAGGTTCCTGAGGACATAGATGATGATACATATTAGGAGGTGAAAACTCTATTGAGATTATTGTATAAGTTTCTCATCCCTTCTTCTTTTCTTTCCATCTCGTCTTCGAGGTCGATGGCAACCTTCGTAATCTACATTGATGCTCCTACCTGGTAGATGCACTTCGATGCTCACTAGATGTATCACTTCATGGGTCGTTCTCCTCCGCCTTTTTGTCTTCATAAAGCGCCCCTTACACACCTGGTCACCGCTACGGTTTCTACCACTACTCCATTTTGACGACCTTATTTTTTAGCATGTTCATCCAGAACGGACCGCCATATTCCCCTATTGCTTTCCTCCAGGAACATCCCGGTCTATATGCCATGGTCACTTCCTCGCCACCCGAGCAATGGTCAGAACCCATTTGAGGATTCACCCACCCAACTCTACTTTGATGGTTTTGCCCTCTCGTTCCCATGATGATGGAGGATGATAGTGACGGGGAGGCTACGGTCACGCGCCAATGAGAGGAGGTGCACCTATTCGTGGAAGAGCCACTCAACACTTGAGGTACCCTTGCTCGCCCTCCCACCGCCTTGCCACACCTAATGAGCTGGCCAGCTGGATTGGTTACCTTCCTCCTTCCAGGAGCAACATCGGGTAGAGCCGGAATCGGACCTCTTCAAGGGCCTGTGCACATATAGTAGAGAGGATAGCCTTCTTTTGATTTTTGTTTGTCAGAGGTTATCTAGTCTAAGTGCACCTAGTAGGAGGAGCGGATGAGAGGTCTTTTATTTAGCTTGTTGTAGCTGCATTTTATTCATGGATATTATGGGATAACTATATATTTTGACCAAGCCTTTGTTGTTAGGCATGATATAACTCTCTTTATGTATATGATGGGTATGCAAAGTGGAACAATTAACTATTGATAATATATATATATATATATATATATATATATATATATATATATATATATATATATATAAGTATGATCTTACTTGTTCATGGCTTGTGATGTTGCATTTTGTGTATGCATATGTCTTGTTGTGATCTTCTTCCTTGTTTCGCTAGGTATGAGATGTAGTTTAGTATGTATGTGTGGCTCATGTTTTGCTTTTTAAAGTTCAAAAAAAAAAATTATGTATTTTCACTAAGGTATTTTCAAGAGTTTAAAGTAAGAACTGGAACAAAAGAGTAATGACTAATAATTAACTTAAATGTGTCCTAGGCATGTTAGGTTGAATATTAGGGTGTTACAAAGCACATAAAAATCAGCATGGAATATTAAATCATTTACCTATACTAGGACATCTTCTAATATCTCCTCTACTCGTTAGCAAGCTAGATTATCAACCCGATAGGCTTAGCTCTGCAAAATGCAAGGACTGGTAGAGTGATTTTGGCATAACATTAATGCTAGTTCCAAGATCAGCCATGGCTTGCTTTATGTGCAGATTCCCAATGGTGCAAGGAATATAAAATGTGTTAGATCCTTGCACTTGGGTGGGAGGTCTCTTGGCTTGATAATGGAGGAAGCATTCACCCTATAGTCACCTTATCTTTCTCATTGAACTTTACACTCCTCTTATTTGTGCAAGATGTTTTAAAAATTTTGCATACTTTGGGATCTGTTTGGTTGCATCCATAGAGGTATATTTACCTCTACTTTCCTGAAGGTTTCTAAACTTTTGGATCTAATTTTTTTGCACCTCTTTCTTAGGTTTCATCCTCTGAGGGAATGGCAATGGAAGAGTGATGATCTCATCTTGACAGTCTTTGTTGAATGTTGTGGTGCTTTTTGAGCACTATTGTTGAATGTTGTGGTGCTCTTTGAGCACTATGGCATTCACCGAGAGTTTCTTTGTGCCTTGATCATCCTAGAACAACACTACAACGCTCCTTTAGCATTATGGTACTGGGACCAAGAGGTCTTCTAATGCCAAATCACTATCTTCACACTTGGCTGAGTGCTACGGGCTCCTTGAGTGTTGTGGCTCTAGAACGGGACCCGAGCTCATTTTCTCTTCTTTCTTCCTCTTCAAGCCTTCTCACCTCTGAAATATTCGTTCCAAACCTCAGGGTAATTGCACTGGCATTTCCCTTAGGATTTAGGACGGTTAAAGGGGAAACTAGGAAAGTAGGGCTTTCTGACTTTTATTATTCTTTATGTGAGCCACCTCCTTTCTTAGTTGGACATTCTCCTTCCTTAACTTTTGCATTTGTTCCATCATCATTTCCATTATGTTAGTCATAGTGGGATTTGAGGAGTAAGGTACTAGAGGGGCTTGTTGCCTCTGATAGATGCTTAGTATTTTTCCTGTGATGATTGGCTCTGCTATTGAGAGTTATTTCCCCATTTCAAATTTAGGTGATTCTTCAGTTTGGGTTGTGTGTTCCCAAATGGAAATTGGCTTGTCTTTTTGAGGTTGACTCAAGAAAGATTTGCCTGCTTCTACCATATTGGCTGAGTTATTTTGTAATATTGGGAACATATCTGTATGATGGTCATTGGAGGTACAAATGCCATAGAGCTTGGGAGCCCCTTGTGTTGCTACCTGTAACATCCTCCCAAGTGCAACCCCATCCTTAAGTCATGACGTCATACTCGAGAGTTGTTACTTATTAATTAGCAGACCTTTCTTTAGTATCTATAGAAAGCTTGATTTACGTGTGTAATAACTAAGCGAAATTCTATTGAAATATGTATATAACAAAGAAAGTACAACCTTTATTAAATACAAAACTAAGTACAAGAGGAAGCTCCTCTATGAGCTTTAGTACATATCACTTCTCTAATGTAGTTACATACATATCCATTCCACTAAATACAGCATAATATAAACATTCACTGCTACACTATTGCCATTCAAGTCCTCTACGTAGCAGCATCATAGTCCTGGCTTATCTTGGAGGCAACATGGAAACACAAACCCACAGGGGTGAGAATTACATAATTCTCAAAGGGTACCCAAATATATACAAAAAATCTATGTCATCGTCATCGCCCCAGCCACTTCGTTTATCAAGAAAATGTGATCATACAATATAAACTAAAGATTTATTTTAAGATTGTAATATCATCTCTCCAAAGTGGGTAGCTTTTAATAATCAACCACTTAGAGCATATATATCATAATGTTTCAACAATTAATAAACCATTCCAAGGCGGCCAATCTAGAGTAAGATGAGTAGGCATATAACACATGCAGTGAACTTATCTCAATGTGACATGGTTCCACTTATGGCCATAGAAATCAAGTTAGTGCATTTTTCTCTTTCATTGACATAGAAAAGACTTAGTTATACCCAACGGGTATTTGTCGTGGACAATTCCACAATAAATAATTTATACCAAATGGTATCTGTAGTGGTTTACACCACACAAGGGAAATAGTATGCTTATCAGGACAAGCTCAGTCCTATACGTGATCATCGAACTTCATTTTTTTCCATTTGAATCACACACAGATCTATTCCTAGCCGATATATCTATCGACTATAAATTGGGGTTTTCTTTTCAATTTCCTTCCCTCATTCAACCTATGTCTTGTTTTTGTTTTGTCCATATGTCAGAACATGCACGACTGAAATTTGTATATATTCTCTTTTCTCTAATGCAAGCATAATGCATATACATGCATTCATTCACAATATAATCTCAATAATGTCTCTAGCATACTTTTATATGTCACAAGTCACATGGCCAAATAGGTAACATTGAGTATTCATGTCATATTAGAACCAAAAATGCCATTAGTTCATCAACTCACAACATCAATCCATTTCCAGCACAATGGCAGATTTACTGTCCTAGGCACAACATTTAATTACCACATCAAACAACCATTCCAAGTACCAAAAAAATTCTATATGACACTTTGACATGTCTAGAATACCCTGTAAAAATTTCAAGACAAACAGAGGTCTATAGCTACTTCAGTAAAATGTACAAATTTCAGGGTCAGGGGCCACCAATTCACAGTCCAGACCCGAGTTCCCAAAATTTTTAACCCTAGTAATTGATGGAATCAAGGAACAAGAAAATTTACAGTGATACTTAAATATGTTAATAACTTCATGTAAAAATTTCATGGGATAATTCAATCAATTTCTATGATAATAAATTCGGACAAATTTATTGCTTCAGTTTCAACAACCAAGACAGCATCAGTCACATTTCGGTCCTGATTTTTTTGAGGCAGTAAACTTTAAAATCAACACCCAATAAAATTCATGTAGTTATTTTAAGATGTTAAATATAACATATAATTTTTATAGCTCATGAAATTACCCACAACTATACCAGAAAATTCGTGCATAATTATTGCTTGCAGGACAACTAGGAATCCAGCAGCCTAGTCCCAATTTCCTTTGTGAAAAACCCTTCTCTAAGCCCATCTAAACACACCACCAAAATTCACACATCAATATCAACATATTATCCAGCAATACAACAGAAATTTCGGACCTAGGTCATGCCAAAATAGATCAGAAAAATTTGACAAGAAAAGGCAGCAAAAACCCTACTTGAGTAACCTATTAGCTCCTTGGCTTCAAGATTAACCAAGCTTGCTTCCTTCTCCTCCAAAGCTCTCAATCCAACTTCAAACCCCTCTGATATCAGTGAGGTATGAGGTACAAGACAAGGTTTTGATAAGGAATGGAAATTTTGTTCGGTTAGATTGGTAGAGAATTAGGTGTAGAACAAGTTTGATGAATTCAACAACTCTAGGCTAGGGTTTTTGGGCTTAGAACTCAAGATCAAGCTCTTGAAGATGAAAATGGAGGCTGGTTCTTTTCTCCTTTAAGGCTGCACAAAATTGATGCTTAAAGAAGAAGGATTTGGCTTCTTGAACAAGCTTTGGACATGTGTTGATCTTATAACAATTGCATGAAGATATTATGTAATGAAGCAAAATGGATAGCTAAGATTTAATCTTAGATTCCAAGATTAAATCTTGGCCTTCCACATGTCCTAAAAGGATAAGCTTTGACCATTTGTGGTGACTAAAAATATCTTTCGGTGAAACGCACAAAATTTTACCGAAAGGGTAAACACGTACCCAATTGAACCGATATTGCCCGAAAATTAATTTTAAGTATAAAATTATCATTCCAACATATTTCTAACCTTATTCCCATGTTTTCCTAATTTCGGGCACCTTCGAGGCCCGAATCTAGGTTTAAGCGTCCGCGACAGTGGGCCCACAAGGTTACATTCACCCGGCCCAGAAATTTTTTTTTTAAACGTCGTTGGGCCATCCTCATCATTGTTAAATGTTATATTTTTAAAATTATGACTAATAAAACTCAAATTAATTTTTAAGTAATTTTCGGGTCTTACAACCTGGTTGACCATCAACTTCTAAGCCTAGAGAACACTTGTAAAGTCTGAATCAGATTTTCTACCTAGCTTACTTCATGAAGGCAATTGGTATTAATGGCTATCCTACAACCAATTTGATAGAAATTTGTGGCCATATTCTTAATGAAAGCACGGGCCTCTACTAATGTCTTATCCATGAATGCATTCATTAATAGAACCGATCATGAACTTTCAGCAAGTACAATACCTTCATAGAAATCCTGGATGAGAAGTACTCTGGATTTGATGGTTAGGACAATACATGCATAGGAGCTTGAAATGCTCCTAATACTCATGCAAGGTCTCATTAGATTGGAATTTACTGATGTCCTTCAGAATGGCCATAACTTGAGAAGCGAGGAAGTATCACTCTAGAAAGACTTCTTCATCCCCATCCAATTGTTCATTATGCTATCTGTAGGTTGAAGAACCAATTTTCTTCAACACCCTTAGAGAAAAGGAAATGCTCTGAGTTTGACATTATCCATTTTCATCCTATTGGGTTTCATCAGAGCACACCATGTGCAGTTTCTTCAAATATTGTGGCCCTTCCAAACTTGGAACTTGGGTAAAGCATGAACCATATACCTTGACCTCAAAGTCATTATCGAGCTGGGATATTCAATTGCCAAAGGCTTGGGTAAAGTCAAGAGCGGTAAGCTCCCTCAGGAAGTGTTGGCATTCTCCCATATTTCTTGTACCACCTGAAAGAGCAAACAAAGGATCAAAACACTAGATGTTCCCTTAGGGAACAATCTAAAATAATGAAAATAAATTAAGGACAGAATAAAATATAAAATAAAAATGTAATTACAGCTAAGTATAAATGCGGCCCATAAACAAGCATCAAAATTTGATGGAGGTTGTTGCCACCTGATAAATTAGAATTAAAATAGTAAAATTAAATTCAAATGTTGGATGCACCAAAATTGGAGTTAGGATGCAACTTGAGTCGTCTCTCAAGGAGGCTATGTCACTTAGTTGAAATTGAGGGTTTTCAAAATTAAAATTGAAATAATTAAAAATAATTGGGAATGATTAAGAATTAAAAGCACCAATGCGAGGTATTCTTAGGATTGGAACTAATTATCATTGACCAAGTATGAAACACATTAGTGGCTATTAGTGAATACTTACTAACAATTATATTAGTGATTAATCAACTTCTAGAATTTGATCAATGCAAATAACTAGCAAATGAGATCCCAATTTATTAGAAATTACATTGATTTAATATACTAATTATTGTAGCCTAACTGCCAATGAGAAAGTTAATTCTAATGTTCTCCCTTAGACAAACCAATTGATAAATCAATTTATGCACAAAGGGTTTCCCTGAAAAATAATCACCAATTTAGTTATTCTAATAAAAATTGTAACAATTACAACAATAATTATAAGAATAGAAACTCAAAAATTGAGAAAACTAATGCATTCAATATAAAATGAGGTCTAAACGTTATCCCAATCCATCTAAAACCCTTACACTAGTAGGAACTACTCCTCCATCTCTGGAGGATTACAACAATGAAATTAAAAGATACCTGAAGACAATAACAATAATCCCTGTGAATATCTCTAAGAACAAATTCAATTCACCAAAAGAAACCCTACAGAGAAAAGAGAAGAGAAGAAAGATAAAAAGATGTAGAGAGAGATAGGAGAGAATCCTAGCTGCAAAACTTTAGGCTTCAAAACTAGGGTAAAAATCTATACAATTCCCGTAAATACTACTCTCTAAGATAGCCAAAATGGGGCCCAAAACAAAGTTAATTATCCGCACTAGGCAATGATTGGTCACGAATTTTCTGATGCATTTGTAGGTATTTTTATGGGCTAGAAATATTATATGTTGAAGCTAACATCCTAAGCTAGTCCTATGAATTTTCTTGAGCTCTGTTTTGGACTATTACTACTCTAAAAAAATCAAGAACCGAAACTATGTCTGTGCTTCCTTAATTGTTAGAACTGAAGCTATAAATTTTGTTAATTTTGTTACCATGGCAAATGATTGAATTATCACTTAAAATTTTTATAGGGTGTTAAGGACATCTTGATGTCGAACCTTGAACTTTTGTAGAATTAGATATATTCATTTGATAGGGTAATAAAATTGGGAACTATGGTTATTGGTAATTAGGGGTTGCTGACCTCCAAATTTGTCTAATTTGGTTAACTTAGTTAGAAAATGATTCTTAATTTAAATTTTTACAGGAGCTTGGGGACACTTTGAGGTGTCATGGAGAATTTTTATAGCCTTTGAATCGATCATTTGATATGAACAATCAATATTGCTACTTAAGAGTAAAATCTGCCATGTGCTGGAAATGAACTAAATTCTTGATATAGTAATGTAATGACTTTTGAATTAGGTATGATAAATATAAATGCATGCTATGTACTCTAAAGCTTGGTTTATGAGAAAAGAAATGAGAATCTCATGTGATTAATTGTTTATAAGTGATCAATGCATGCATTGGGAAAAAGAAAGATGATAAATGAATATATGTGACTAAAGAGCATGTAGGAACTTCAATTGTGCATGTTTTAACATATGGGGAAAATAGAAACAAGACTTATGTTGGGTAAAAGGGAAGGTAAAAGAGGGACTTCCCTAAAGATATTATAAGTTGATAGACGTATCGGCTAGGAATAGAACTTTGTGAGATTCAAAAAAAGAAAAAATGAAGTCCAATGATCATGTATAGGAATGAGCTCATGTCCTGTTAGAGTCTATTGCCCATTGTGGAGTCATCCACTTCAGATACCACTTGGTATAGAACTAAGCCTCCCCTATGTTGATAAAAAGAAAAAATGCACTAAGTTGGGTTCCATGGTTATAAGAGGAAACACACGATTATTATTGTTTTTGCATATCACTTTACATGATATTTCTGGTATACCTAAATTGTTAGTTATGTTTCATTTATGTTTGAGGAAGTGCCTTCCTGAGAATTTTATAATATTCTCATCCCTATGTTTGTATGTACTTTATATTGTATTTAGATACTACAGATGCCGATGGTGATATTTTACCTTGATTCACCCCAGTGGAAATGACACTATGACCCCGCCCTGGATTTATTATATGTTGTTGCTTACTCTCAAATTCATGCCTATGTATTTTTCAGTTGTTCATTTAGTACCCTAGTTTTTACGGTAGATTTTGACCCCGCTTTTCCTTATGACGGTGTGCCCTTCACATGGCATATCCTTTGTGTTTGTGTATCCACTTGCATCGCAACATACTCTTGGGAATGCTCCATCATCATCCACGCCTTCAGAACCAATTCCTACTCCTTAATGCCCCTACCAAGGTGATGCCATCATACCAATGGCGATCAGGTTTTACTAGGAGGATATGAGACTTTTAGGAACTTGACCTGTACATATTGTAGTTTAGGGCTAGGATCCGATAAACCTGCAGACTATTTTGATGGATGTTTTGAGGCTATTTATGTGTATATGCTATTTTTTTAGGCTTTATGATTGAGCAAGTTAGGCAAGATACTTAATATGGTTTTGATGCTTAGTTCTTGATTAATATTCCAGTGGGACCTCTTATCCTAAGATGATATGTATATTGATAGCTTGTATATGCTGTATATATATATGTATATATATATATATATATATATATATATATATATATATATATATATATATATATATATATAAGTTTTTGGCAGCATATGAATTTATTTTACTTTATTTTCATTCTCTCGGCTAGCATAAATAATACCTGGAAATGATATCTTCTAGTTACTATGTTAACACTCAGTAATACATGGTAGTTAGGAGGGTGTTACATTATGGTATTAGACGAATAATCCTAATAAGCCTAAGGATTGGACAACTATGTTTTCTTAGTAAATGTCATGCATTATGATTTTATATATGTATGTGATTGCTGGTTGGGAATGTTGTGGGTTCCTGTCACATTAGCTTGGTATTGAGCCTAATCAACTCAATATTTCTTGTTTAGTGTGATAGGAATCAATGACTTCAAATCGGCATACTAGGAACAGTGTGGGAGATAAAGGTGGTATAATGGATGCTTTTAAGCTGGTTAAGGACTCTGAAAGAACAAACCGCGGTGGCCAACAGAATGATGGAGAGGTTGGATTGCAATGAGAGCGAAACTTGGCTGGTAACCTTGGAGGGAATGAGGTGGATGTGGAGTATAAAAAATTCGCTGAGTTTAGGAAAATAACCCCTACCTTCCGAGGAGCTTTTAATCCAAGTAAAGCGAAGAATTGATTAAAGCTATGGAGAAGATTTTCTCGGTTCTTCCTTGTCCGAGATCCAAAAGTGGCTTTTGCTACTTACATGCTGGAAGCGGTGGAGTTTTGGTGGGTTAGCACCAAGGGGTTATTCGAAGCTTCTCGCTGAAATGACCTGGGATATTTAAGGAAGCTTTCTATCACAAGTCTTCCACCTTCTATGAGAAATATAAAAGAGTTAGAGTCTATGGCACTTAAGCAAGGATCTATGAGCATAGCAAGTCACAAGCAAAGTTTGAAGAGCTTCCAGTTTTCCACAATTTACCAACGTGGCCCAAATGAAGCTTGGAAGTGCATGAAATATGAAGTAGGTTTATGTGAGGATATAGAAGCGGAATTTTGGAGATTAAGAGACTATGCTACCTCGGTAAACAAATGTCAATGCATAGAGGAATCCAACAAGAAGCTACAAGTTTCAAGTACGCACAAAACAATGCTAGATGAGGATTGGCACCCTAAGGCCCATGATTCAAGCTTGTCAACCAGGTCTAGGGAAGGTTTCCACCCAACAACAACAATAGAAGGAAATAACTTCAATTATCAAGACCGATGGTAGACAAAGGTGTCCTAAATGTGGCAAAAATCATGGGATCAAGCATTGCTAGATAGCACCAATTGTTTGCTATGGATGTGGGAAACTGGAGACAAGGCATTCGGAATGCCCTAATAGGAAAAATCAAAAGCTCTCTCCGGCCACAACACAAGGGCACGTTTTTACTCTAAGTGCTCAAGAAGCTTGAATTTGGAGATAATTCGAGGTAAATGTGAAATAAATGGTAATGCCCTAGAGGTACTGTATGATTCAGGTGCTACTCATTCTTTCATATCACATGACCGTGTACATAGATTACAATTGTCTATGCTCGAATTACCTTATGATCTCCTTATATCCACTCCTCCTGCTAATCCTATTAGAGCTTGTCATGCGTACATGAATCTTTCTCTCAATAGGCACTAGAGAGTTTCCTTAATTTAGTTTGTCTTCCTTTGTCTGGTTTAGATGTAATCTTAGGTATGTATTGGCTAGTAGTCAACCATGTTCTTTTAAATTGTAACACCCTAACTCTTAACCTCATATGCTCGAGTCGCATTCCGATTAATTATTAGTTGTTACGTCTTCGTTTCAGGTCTTGACTACTTTTCTTTAAAATATGAGTAATAAAATACGACTAAATTTTTCTTTTTGAACTTAAAACTTAAAATGCGAGCGCGCATGTGCATAGATACCGACTATTAAACGTGAAACATACAACGACATACGTCATCATAACAACCATGAATAAACCATAGAATAAATCACAACATAAATTATAGTTGTATATTATAATCATAACATAACAACGATGCCCTTATAAATATAAGAACACCTAGGGTATCAATTACACGAAACAGCTTTAACTAACACAAAACCAAATGTTAATAAGGCTAGACTAGTCTTCATGCTTTCGCTATGCCCTACTGTTCTGATTAGATGATGTGATTCCTACGCAGATACCTCAAGGAAGATCATCCACATCAATCCATTCTGGAGACAACACGGGAGGTAAAACAAAAGAGGTAGAATACTTATATAAGATTCTAGGTAGGTTCCAGGACTTAACACAAGTGTCATCGTCATCGCCCCAGCCACTTCGGGTTTCATTATGAAAGAGGTGTACATGCATAGGTTCAGTTTTAGTTTCTCAAATCTTATCATCCGAAGTGGGTTTCTTTTAGCATGTGTCTCCATGACATGAATGCAACAATTATTATATATATGTATGGCAATGACAGTTCACACACTCAACATATACCACTTAATCACTAGCACCAACGAAACATTCACGAAACATATGCATGTGTGTCTTTTACTTTCATAATTGAAATCCTCGAGTTCCTTTCTTAACTTTTTTCACTTTTCCACCCTCATCGTAGCCACCAAAATCCATCCAACATGCCGCCCGACTATTTCACATAGCCACCAAAACTCCAAATACACCCATCGCCTAGGAATGAGCTCATCCTAACTAGCCGTCGCTAGATTTACATGGGGAAAAAATAAGAGGGGGAATCATATTTCTTTCTTAGATCACGGTACAACCCTTCACTTGAGAAGTCATAATGGGATCATTTTCTCATTAACATATCTCTTCACTTGGATCACCCTACAACCCTTCACTCGGGAAGTCATAATGGGATCATTTCCATTTTATCATATCTTGTATGGATGAGGCATGAGCATACCACCATAGAACATTACATAACATATCACTGTATTCTCATCACACAACATACCACATCATCATAGCAACATGTCACACGTCCACACATTCTTATACTCATGGCATTTAATACATTCACATACATCACAAATATATGCTCACTCGGCCTCTTCCTCAACTCATATCTCCTATCTTATAACATCTTATGCATTGTGTAACATCATAATATTTAACCCAATACGCCTAGGACGTATCAAGATTAATTATTAGTTATTACTTCCCTTTAAATTCATTTACAAAATACTTAGCAGAAAATACAGGTAAATTTTTTTTTCTCTTTTTTAAATGAAATATGTAAAACAAAGTGCAAGCCTTCGCGTACAACATAAACGAAAACGTGAAGCGAATAATGAATAAAATCATGATACAAAAGCAATAAAGAACATCTTAATCATGAAAACATCCATCATAACATTAATTAACATAGTTTAGTACATAACTCAGGATTACAAAGGAAATGCATAAGGTCTTACCCATATACATGGAGAGCTTGCAGTACATAGAAAATTGGAAATACATAAACGGAAAGGAAAATAAAAGCAAGTACATGGTAAGATCCCAAAAGATAAAACGCCCAACTATCACTACCCCTCGCCCTCCACGCCTCCTGATGATGCTTATCCTCGAATGGGGAGATGTAGGCCGCGAGCTGACGGAGCTCCTCGGATGTAGCCCAATGAAGCGGAGATCTAGGCATGGGAATTGAGGGACGATGCGGCCTTCTCAACGTGGTCGCCTCTCTCTGGACACGCCTCGCATCCTTGGCTCGTGGCAGTGTCCTCGCTACCTCACCGGATCCATAGGAAATGAAGGGGAAGCCCTTCGAAGGATCGGCCTCCGTCGAGAACGGGGAACATACTGGGGTATGCGTGCTGCCGATGAGGAAGGACGGGCACGATGAGTCTGCTCATCTCGGGTCGTCTTCTCAAAGAGTCAGGTCGTGACCAAAAGGTGAAGTCAGATCGAAGTGATAGCTGGAGACGGGGAAAGCAACGGGCATCCCACATACACAAAAACACGTACCTTACAATGACCCTTGAAGTGGTAGGGCTGATGCTGGGGTCATAGTGCACCTCCCAAGTGGGCGGGTCAATGAAGATCACGAACGACGCCATCGATGTCTGAAGACGTAACGGAAGAAGGAAGAGAGAGAAGGGTGAGAATCTTGCTAAAGAATCTCATAGGGAAAACCTCTATCATAGTGTCATCGTTTACGTCCCAGGAACCTGGGTTTATTATAAAAGATTAAACATGCAAAGGTTTATTGAGATTTTCATAAAAGTTATTTATCCAAGGTCCATATCTTTTATAATGAATCTAATGCATGTATGCACGTAATAGTTCATGGATGCATGGGGTCTTAGGCAAACCAAACAATAATCAAATAACATGTAAGTGGCATGTAACTTCTCTTGAACATCTTTCCTCTTTTCATACTTGTGACACTAAACATAATAGTAACCGCACCCCTAAAACTTGGCCATGAGCTCATACCTTAACTAGTCGTCACTATTCTTACTTATCCTCTTGATAAGCGAATCATAATCATAATCATATTCATAATCATCATAATAATCTCGACTCCTAGAGTACGGGTAGGGGGCCTAAGGATTACCCATCATGGGACTTTTTCCTTCTTCTAAACGCATCGACTGGTTAAGACCAGTGACTTTGTTGCTTTGGCGGGCTGATGTCTATGCCCTCACGGTTTTACCTTCTCCTCAGGAAGGAGAAGTACATCTCGGTGTGTCACATTAAACTTCATATTTCTCAAAAACTTTCTTAAGTCTTTCAAATTTGACGGAAATTTGGCTGCATAACAACTACGCTTAATTTCTTAAATTTGAGTCATGCCACATAACTCAATCACGCATATCATTCTCATGGAACTCTTTTAATTAATAAACTTTCTAGTTCACATGAGCATATTCCTCAATCTCATTCATATTTCGAAACCTATGCATCTCATATACATGGCACAACACTTCATCATATCAACATGTCAATTATACACATAACGTTTCATGCTTGAAATATCGTCATAATCATCGATAAGAATATGCTCACTATCCTCGTGCTCACATCACACCTCCTATCTCATGGTATTTTATGCTTTGGCCCTTACGGGCCTTAAATTCTTGTTCTAGTGATCTCATCACTCATTGCAAGTCTTTATCATACCTAGGGAATCGTTCCTTATGATTCTTTCTAACATTATGCTCACCAACTCATCCAGACAGCATTATATGGATTACTCACCATGATCATTTATTCCACTACGGGGATTCTAGAATCTATGCCTTAGACCCTTCTCTAGTTTCTCTCTTCACCGAAGATCCTATATTCAACTCCTAGGCATAATCACCAATTATGAACCATTTTCCTTAAGCTCAATTATGCTGAACGAAGTTATTATTCTTGTGTCTAAGTGCTTTAACATTCTAGTTCTAAATCCTCCTATTGCTTAGTCTTTCCAATCCTTAAAAACGTTCCTTCCTCACTCAAGCATAATATTACGCATTCTAACTCCTCAGAATTCATTACATAGCCATAGGATAAGGCAGAAACCAAAAATGCTCATCACACATAATCACATAAACTCATATTATAAGTGCACACGAGTTACTAGTTTTCTCTTGGGACAATTTTCAGGAGCAAAAAGGTGTTCTATAATTGATTACATGTGCCTGGTAATCAATTACAAGAAGCTAAATTTATTCTGGGTTCAAAATAACTGGTAATGGATTACATAGTATGGTCGATTTCTAGGTTAAACCATTTCGGAATAATAAGACATTGGAGTAATGGATTACACTAACAGGTAATGATGCAGGTTTTTAAGGTCTGGGCATGAAGAACAACCTTGGTAATCGATTACACATTGTATGGTAATCGATTACCAAACCAAAAGTCCTAGAAAAACCACTCTAGTAATCGATTACATAAGCTGGTAACGATTACCGATACTACCAGGAATTTGAGAAAACATAATTTTCATTCCAAACTATTTAAACACCTTGAGACCTCATAAAACATTTTAACATTTTCCTAAAATCATCCTTACATTTTACAAAATCAAACCATCATTGTATCATACTAAAACACATTCGTTCCTTTTTTATTAAAGTTCCCTTTGAAGATACTTAGGGCAAGTCTTTGAGCTCTAGAGTATTTAGGTGATAACATAATTTTAAACATGCTATGCACTTCATTTTATTCTTCATTATAAGGTAAAGTGAGGGCACAAAGTAAACATGAGATGCAACCTCATTATTATCTTTAAGATTAAGTGATGACTTAAAATGTAAACATGGAATGCAAGCTTAGGAATTTAAACATGATAATGCAAGTTCATTTATTTATTCTTGAAAGTTTAGTGATGGCATCAAAATAAACATGAAATGCAAGGCACAAATTAAACATGGATGCAACTTTTTATCTTAACTAGAGCTCTTGCAGACTTAGAGGAATATCAATAGCCTTAACCCAACATGTATCTTAACAATAGAAGATGAGCTTTAGAGTTCTTAACACCAAGTCTTCAAAGAAGTCTTTGGTTCGAACTTCATCATCAAGCTCAAGAAAATGGATTAAAACAAAAACACCAACACTTTAACAAAACAAACATAAATAGAACTAGTCATATTCTTTATTTTATTGCTCATGGGCTTCAATCTAGAGTAAACTCTTAGAATGGCCGACCAACTTTAAGGTTGGCAAGGGTAAGCTTAGAGCTTTTGAAATCTTAGGATTAATTTTTCTTAACAAAACTTTTGTGCTCTACTTACAATTTTTAGCAACTTTGTTCCAACCAAGGCAAAAGAAACCGAAATCCTTCAAAGGAAAAGGAAAAGGAAACTGAAAATTATAAGCAAGGAAAAGAAAGAAACACAAGCATGTTTGGTCCAAGACCAAGTTGTTTGAGCTTTAGAGGTTTCTCGCATGACAACAACAAGTTAATCTTGAAACCTCATCATCAAGCTCATGTTCTCTTTATAAAAGGGCCTCTTGGCGAAAAGAAAAAAAAAAGAAGAGGAAAAAAGGGTCGCGGCTAAATTAAAAAAAAATAAAAAAATCTTGCTAAAAAAAAGAAATTTTGGAACATAACTGTCACAATTCAAATGTCCAAAATACCGAGTTAACAAGCCGTCGCGCTAAATTAACATCTTTATTTGAAATAAGATATTTGAAAAATAAGTAAGAAAATTAAAATGAATACATGAAAATAAAATGTCTTATGAATTAATAAATATTTACAAATAAAAAAAATTATTTTGATTTTATATAAATGAAGAAAATACAAAAGAGAACAAATGTATTTTAGGGAAATTTTAAAATCATTAACCTGTCACAACTCAAATGCCTGAAATATGAATTAACAAGCCGTACGGCTAAATTAATTCATTTATTCAAAATAAAACTTATTCCCCAAAGAAATGAAAATTAAATAAAATATCTCATATTAAAAATTCATTAGAGAAATTATTTACAATTTAGACACAAATTATAAAATTTTATCTTGACTTGAAGGATTAAATCGCATCCTCCTTTGTATCCCTGTGAATAGGAACTCAAATCACGTATTCTTTTATACAATATTTGTATAATTGATTTTAATATTGAAAATGAATTTTGAATATCAAGTTTCAACTAAAATATTCAGCACATAGAATTAATAAACCGTAGGTTAAATTAAATCCTGCTATATCATTTTATCAATTAATCAACTAAAAATAGGAAATATATTGAAGTAAAATACTCATTTATTTCAATCTTAAAAATGAATAATAAAAAAAATGTTTTAGACTTAACTTAGACCTAAACAAACAAGTAAACTGAAATTAGATCCAACATAATCAAACCATGCTAACCCAAAAATATAACTAAATAAATAAAATTTATAAATTCCTTGAACAAACTTCACGCACAGCTCGGATTTTTCCTTTTTTTTTAGAAAAAAATTGACAAGACAAAACAACTAAAAGAAATTTTAAATTAAAAAAAAAATAAAGTCACGATGAAATCTAAGAATAAAAAATAAATTCAATTAACACCTCATACTAGATCAACACACTAAAACAAAAGCCTCTCAGACACACTCTCATCTTGCAGGGTTCTCACACACTCACACACTTATTGACAAATATTTACACTACACAAAATTACAAAAGAAGGAAGGCAGAGGAAATAAGAGAGAGAAGTATCAGAAAACTAAAGTTCTGAGACGAGAAGTAGAGATTGAGAAGGAGAGAAGAATCGGCGGCATGCGGCGGGAGCAAGGGGAAGGGAAAGAGCGCCAGCTCCGCCGTGAGGAAAGGCCGATCTACGGCATGAAGCATGGTGAAGCGAATCTGGGGGAGAGGAAAGGGCGCCAACTCCGTGGAAAAGGAGGCCGATTGCCCGTAGGCGGCGGGAGATTCAAGGCGCTAATGAACTCGATAGAGGAAAAGGCCGTCGATGATGTTGCATTAGGAAAACCAAATGGAGTGGAAGCACCAGGCGCGGGACCCCTTGTGGTTTTATTTCCTTTTCTTAATTTTCTAATGAATTGAAACTTTACTAATCTGATGTTTTGTAAAATGACCGTTGATGATGATGGATTTGCTTTGTCATGTTTGATTTTGGTTGATTTCTGATTTTGGCTATAAATTGGGTATGGCTGGGTTTTGCTGATTTTGGTTTGTGGTTTGGCTGGATTTTGGTTCAGTTAAGAATGGTGATCAAGTTTTTTTGGTTGGAAATTGATTCCCTTGCTGAAATTTTCTAAAAACTCCTTCAAAGATTCAAATAAAACTTTTCAAAGGTTGAAAATGGTTATCAGAAGTCTTAGAAAAATAAGATGGTTAGAGAGTGGCGTCCCTTCTATGAATTTTGACCCCATTTATACACAATTGCAAGATGATTTTTTTTTTTCAGATTTGGTCAACAATGTCTATTTTCTAATTAAGCTTATTTTCTAAATCATTGCTGATTTCATGGGATTTACATGAATCTTCTGTTCATTTCTAACTTGCGCTTCTGCATCTTGTTTTCCATGGTTTCAATTCGGTGCATCAGCTCCCTTTTGTTTTCTTTCAAGGACAGGACAAAAAAACAAGAAAAACAATAGTGAAATGCAACTTTTCCTTTATTTAGATGAAATGCTGCACTTCTCTTTTTTAAATAGAAGACAAAACTAAAAAGTGGTGCACATGCACCAAATATTAATTTGTCTCAACACGGGAACACAAAAACACATAGGGGTGCAAATTATACAATTCTCAAGGGTAACTCCCAATTACACAATCATAATGTCTCATTAACAACCAGCCACTTCGGTTTACCAGAAAATGTGATCATGCAATACATATTAAGATTCATTTTAAAGTTCAAAAATCATCCCTATGAAGTGGGTAGCTTTTAACAATTAATCACTTAATACACATATATCTTAAAGCTCAAACATATAGTTAATAATCCTAATCAAGCAATTAAATATGATATGAGTATGCATATGCTAAATGTAGTGAACTTTATCTCAAAGGGACCTTGTTTCAATTGTGACCATAGAACTAAACTCGATGTATTTCTCTTTTTATCGACATAGGAAAGACCTAGTTTATACCCAATTATCATCCCATGGATCACACCACACAAGGGAAATAGATTGCTTATCAGGATTGAGCTCATTCCTATATGTGATCAATGGACTTCATTTTTTCCTTTTGAATCTCACATAGATCTATCCTAGCCAATATGTATATCGACTCAAAATATCTTGGGGAGCCTTCCCCTATAATATATCTAGGAAGTTCCTCTTTTTCCTTTTCCTCATTCAACCTAAGTCTTGTTTCTATTTTGTGCATATGTCAAAACATGCATGATTAAAGTTTATACATTCTCTTTTTTTCCAAATGTATGCATAAAGCACGTGTAGGCATTCATTCACAATATAATTTCAATCATGCCTCATAAACCACCCTTTACATCCTCTAGCATGCATTTATATGTGACAAGTCATATGGTTAAATAGTTAGCATCAAGTATTCATGTCATACTAGAACCAAAATGACATTACATTATCAATTCAAAGTTTAGGTTCAGTTATAGCAATTGGGCCATTTCACACTATTGTAGTACAAATTTATTTGCACATAGAAAACCAATTCAAAGGCTATAAAAATTACCAAGACACGTTAATATGTCCACAAGGTTTCATAAAAATTTCAGAGCAAATAGAGTCTCTAACTTATACTAACAAAATTAGACAAATTTGGTGCTCATAAACCACTTAACCTCAGTTAGAACCCAAAATTTATAATTTTTAACCATAGTAAATGATTGAATCAATTCAAAAAAAAACATCACAGTTATACTTCAAGATGTTGTCAACTTGCTGTAAAAATTTCAATGGAAAATTGAATATTTGCTATGGTAAAAAAATTAGACAAATTCATAGCTTAAGTTTAAATAATCCAGGAATCATAGTTACTATCTCAGTTCTTATTTTTTTTTAAAGCATTAGAAGTCCAAATCAGAACTTAAGAAAATCCACCGCTGTAGGCTAGGATGTTAGCTTCAACATATAATTATTTTACTTAATAAAAATACCAAAAATTACACCAGAAAATTCGTGAACAATTCCTGCCTAGGAGAAATCCAAAAACCAACAGCATAGACCAAAATTCTTTTGACAAAAGTGATTCTACCATCATCCAAACACACCACCAAAATTAATATATCAATATCCATATATTATCAACCAATACAATAAAAATTTTGGACCAATACCAATCAAAATATTCAAAATAAATTTGGAAAGAAAAGGCCAAAGAAAACCCTACTCTTGGAAATGTAACATCCTCCCAAATACAACCTTATCCTAAAGTCATGGCGTCGTACTCAAGAGTTGTTACTTCCAAATTTACGGATCTTTCTTAATTATTTATAGCAAGAATTGGTCGAATCGTGTAGTAGCTAACTCATGGTTCTATCAAAATATATAGCAAGGAAACAAAGTATTTATTTAGTACAAGTCAAGTACAAAGGAAGCTCTTCTATGAGCTTTAGTACACATATGTTCTTTACTATATTTACAGACACATGTACATATCTAAGTACAATAGATATGAGTCTCCACTACTAAGCTACCGAAATTCCAATTCAGTTTTTCTTGTAGGGCTTCACTTTCTCTGGAATTAACCTGGAGACGACATGAAAACAAACACATAAGGGTGAGAATTCTAAAATTCTAAGGCATCCCCAAAACATATAAGGAAACTCATGCCATCGTTATCGTCCAGCCACTTTGGTTTATTAGTAAAATTGTGAGCATGCAACATATATCAAAGGTTCATTTTAAAGTTCAAAAGTCATTCTTCCAAAGTGGATTTATTTTAATTACTCAATCACTCAAGTATACATATGTCATAATACTCAACATCACAATAATTCATTTTCAACTTTATGTGCCCTAGGACATCAAGGGACCTTTCGTGCTTTTCCACTAAAGGGGACCTTTCCCGTGCCCTTTTACAACTAAAAGGGACATTTGCATGCCCTTTTCAAACTAAAGTGGACCTCATTCTTCACTTAGTACATACATCATCCTCAAGCTCACATTACTATATGCGTTAGCATAGTTTCTGAATGTCATAATGTTTCCAATATATATATATATATCATTCATTTATCACGTTTCTTTTACAACGCAAGCTTAAAGCTCATATATACAATCAATCGCAAGTAATTTTTATTCATTTCTCATAAACCAATCTTTAATGTCACTAGCATGCATTCATGTACATCAAACTTGGACCAAAGATTATTTGACTTCTAAATCAAGAGTTTAATTCATTTCCAGGACAAAGACAACATTTGGTAGAATTCAGACTTATGAGCACAATTTATTTCACAAATTAAACAATCAATTTAAAAGCTATGAAAATTCCCTATGATACTTCAATATGTCCACAAGCTCCACAAAAATTTCAAAGTAAGAATTATTCTCTAGCTATGGAAAATTTTTTACAAATTTAGTGGTTAGAGACCACTTACACTAGCTTAGAACCAAACTCTCATAATTTTTAACCCTAGCATATGACTGAATCAAATCAAAATAAAAATCACAGTTAAGCTTCAAGATGTTTTCAACACTATGCAAAAATTTCAAAGGATAAATCAATTATTTGCTATGTTAATAAAATTAGACAAATTTATAGCTTTTGTTCCAACATTTCAGGTAGCATCTATACAATTTCGGTTATTGATTTTAAAGCAGTTTAACTCAAAATAAGAACTCAAGAAAATTCATGGGACTAGATCAAGATGTTAGCTTGAACATATATTTTTTCCAGCTCATGAAAATGCCTACATCATGCCCAGAAAATCGTGATCATACACTGCCTGCAAGAAACCCAAAAATCCAGCAAGTATCACTCAACATCCCTTTGACAAAAGTGATTCCTATCATCATTCAAACACTCCACCAAAATTAACACATCAATATCCATGTATTATCAACCAATACAATAAAAAATTTCAGACCTAACTCAATCAAAACTCTTCAGAATAAATTGAAGAAAAAATGCAAAGAAAACCCTACTTGGTTCTTGCAAGTTCTTGTTCTTGTTCTTATTCTTCTAAGTGTTCTCCACCAATTCTTCAACCCAAAATCATCCAAAACCCTTTATTAGGCAGTGATATATTAGTTCCTCTTTGATGGTAAAGTGTGATATAAGTTCTATGATGGAGGTTGATATGAAGATTTTAAGGGCTAGATGAGCTTTTGTGCTTAAATTATTGATTCTTGTGTTGTAGAATGGAGCTTTGAGCAAGTTCATGAGATTTTTGGAAGAAAGAAGGCGAATATGGCTAGAGAAGAAGGCTAGCCGAAATTTCATGGAAGAAAGGAAGAAAATTGTGATCTTAGGTCATTTATTATAACATGTGTTGGAATTGTTTTCTACCACAAAAATTATTTCCTTAATATAAATAGATAAAATTTTGTAAGATTCCTATTGGCTAATGAAAAAGGAAATGGTGTGGCTTCACTTAGCCATACACTTGTCTAGTTAGGTAGCAAACTTACTTGGAGTTTATTCGTGTAAGAAACTTGCACATTGATATTTTACCAAATGGGTAAAATACCATACCCAATCAAACATTGCCCAAAATTTAATCTTAGATATAAAATCCTCATTTCTAACTATTTCTAACATCAACCCTCTCTTTTCTTAGTCCTGGGGATTCTTGGTCTAATATGGGTTTTGGTTATCCGACGCCGTGGGGTCCACAAGGTTACTATTCACCTAGGCTCGAAATTTTTTTTTTAAACGTTCATTGGGCCATCCTTGTAACACCCTAATAATTAACCCAATACACCTAGGAGGTCTGATTAATTACTAGACTTTACTCTTTGCTTTAGTTCCTTAATCATGCTTTGAAAATACTTAGTGAAATTACGAGCCATTTTTTTTTTAAACATAATTGAAAACGTGAGCCGCGCTTAACGTGAAAGATTTAGCAAAATTTAAAAGACACATAGGAATTTACAAACATCACATCATAATATATTGGCTCCATCATAGCATCCATAATTACATATCATATAGATATTTTGCCTACAACGAATAAGACTAAGTGTAGGCAATCTAATAAAACATAAATAATATATGGATGGAAGGACATCCATTAATGGCACCTAGTAATAACACTCAGGGATAGGATAGATATCTGAAATATACGAGTGAAACTAGGATTAAGTTCAGCTACCCGTTAAGCCTCAATGTGATTCACGAACGCTTCCTTCGTTTCTGAAGACGAGATGGAAAGAAAAATAGAGGGAGTGAGAAACTTATAAAAAGAATCTCAGAGGGTACTCACCTCATGATGCATTGTGTCATCATCATTGTCCCCAGGAACCTCGGGTTATTATGAAATAGTGAGCATGCTAAGATTGATTTATTAAGTTCGAAAATATACTTTACCGAGGTTCGTCGATTTAATCATGCGTCTTATAATGCATCATAAACTTAGCATGTCATGTTTATAATGAACTTTTCCTTTCATATATAATAACATAGTTATGCATAAAATCACATCATATTCCTCATCATCATTTCATAATACTATGCATAGCAATATCATATTTCTCATCATCATCTCATAAATACTATGCATAGCAGAACATCATATTCACATAATGCATTTACTTAGTTTCTTAGGTGACTTAAAGTTACTTTCATCATCATTTTCCTGGGCCACCCTATACTCCACCCTTTTGGGAGTAATCTAGGTTATGAGCTCATACCTTGCTAGTCGTCACCAGCACATACTTATCCCTTTTGATAAGTAAAATTCCGTCTCTACCCTTTTGAGAGAAGACTAGGGGCAAGAATCACCTTTCACCGCCTATAGTTTGACGGGTCCAAAGGATCATTTTCTCATATATTTTGAGTCACCTTTAAGTCTTTGCATGTTATATCATAATACAATTCTTCATTCATAATCATCATAACATTTTCTCATTTATAGTCTTATGCCGAAATAATATATACCAACTAATCATGCATCTTGGAGATTCCCAGGAAAGAGAGGTGGGTCACAATGGACACGCTTAAATACCAAATCTTTCCTTAGCCAGAATCTTTCCAAATTGCACTCTTAAAGGAATACACTTTCTTCCAGGAACAGAATATGTCTTTATTTCATGCATAAGTTTTCATTGTTTGCAACAACAACTATAACATACAAACCAGGGAATCAATCAATGACACCAAATTCTTAATAAGCATCAAATCACATTTTAAGTACACATAAATTACTAGCTTCCCATAAAATTCTTACAAAGTTTTAAAACTCTTTTAGAACTAATTCCTTTTGTTAAACTTGAAAGAAGTCATAGGACTTTAGGCCTAAATTAACCATGGGACCGATTTATAACTTGAAAGAATGTTCATAATTAAATCTTTCACTTAAGATAAAAGGAGCAAGTCTTGAGCTTTAGAGATTTAGGTGACATCTTTGAATTATTACCATGCTATGCAACCTTATTTTAATCTTATCTTTATAAGGTGATAGCTTGGAATTATAAACATGATATGCAATTCCATTTCTTTATCTTTAAGATTTAAGGTGATAACTTGAAAATTAAACATGATGCAAGAACTTGTAATATAAACATGATGCAAGAAACTGGAGCGCGTAATCCCATAGGACCAAGGAGAGGAGAAGAATCTTAAGCAACCGAGCGGCGGTAGCCGCATAGGACCGGTGAGGGGATGAGAATTACATTTTTTTAAGCTCCAATTCTCAAGACTTCTTAAAGAATAAATTCTTTAACTCCAATTATCTCATTTCTTCGCTTATGATTCATAAGCAAGTCTTTGAGCTCTAGGATTTTTAGGTGATGACATAAAATAAACATGCCATGCATTGACTCTTTTAGCCATTATAAAATAAAGTGAGAGCATAAAATAAACATGAGATGCAACTTCTTTATTATCTTTAGAGATTAAGTGACAACTTGAAATTTAAACATGAAATGCAAGCTTGAAATTTAAACATGAGATATGCAAGTTCATTTATTTATTCTTGAGAATTTAGTTATGACATAAAATAAATATGGCTGTGCAAGGCATAAACTTAAACGTGGATGCAAGTTCACTTGATCTCTTTACTAGAGCTCCTTCAAGACTTTAAGAAAATTATGTTTTCAACCCAATATATGTATCTTAGCAAGACAAAGTAAAAATACATATTTCATATTCAAACCTCAAGATAAAAACATTATTCTTTAAAGTTTTGCATTAAATGGAATGTTCAAGCTTTAGAGGCCTAACTTGTGATGGATTTACAACCCATATTCAAGGTCCTCATCATCAAGCCATCATTTCATTCCTTCCTAGGCCATTTGGCCGAAACCATGAAAGGAAAATAAGGAAAGAAAAACTGAAATTTTAGAAGCTTTGGAAACTAGTGAAACCTTCAAGTTTTAGAGATCTAACTTGTGAAAGCTTTGCAACCAACACTCAAGAATCTCATCATCAAACCATGGTCTCATCATAAGCTAGGCCATATGGCCAAAATACTTTAAAAAGAAAGGAAGAAGAAACTGAAAATGAAAACTTAAAAGAAAGCTCATGAAAACATCATTTTTGAGCTAGAAACATAACTTGTCTTAGCATAAAATGAACTTAGAAACACCTCCCTACCTAATTTGATTTGAAAGAAAGGAAGAGAACTTGGTTTCCTTGAGTGAAATGAAGCAAAATATCCTTGAAAAGCTGAAGGAGAATTCAACCAAGAGAGAAGAAAGAAAGCTTTTGGTGCTCCTAAGACTAGAATTTGTGTAAGTTATGAACTAAGCATCTAAACTATCTTCAAGCATGCCTATTTATAGAGATTTTGCAGCTCATAAATGGACAAAGGAAGGAAAGAAATCTGACCAAAAATTAGAGAAAAAAATAAGGAAGAAAAATCATTTTGTTTGGTGGCTTAAAACATGGAATCATGTTTCCATGTTTTCATGATTCTTTGTTTTCATTCTTTGGATTTTTGTGTAATAATTTTCTGACTTATTACTCAATAATTTCGTGCATTACAGCCTTGTGGAAGAGGATTTTGTGTGTTCCATGTATTTTTTAGGTGTAGGCAAGGTATTCATGCAATTTAGAGAATTTACGGTTAAGGGTTTAAGTGAATTACTAAGCAATTTGGGTGTTTTAAGCAATTTTAGGTTCTAATCAATCTAAATAAATAATTTTGACTCTAGATTAGTAATTAGAATTTAATAAGCTTTAATTTGAGCCTAATATTGCTTAGGTTTCGTAGACGAATCAAAAATCTCAAAATTTGTAAAACTTGCACAAAGAGGGGGCAAAACGGTCATTTTACTTAAAATTGCCCGAGACCACCGAGCTTAACCAATGGTTAATCATGGCTTAAAAACACCTTTTAACACATTTTAGTGAGGTTCGGCTAAGCGGCACGCAAATTGTTAAAACAGGTAAGGGCGTTTTGGTCATTTCGCGTCGAGCTCAAAATTAGGATTCTTCTCTATTAACACACATAACACAAACAATCCCTTATTAACATCAAAACATCCCCTTGAGGATGGGTGGGGCCCACGATCCTCATTTTCTCAGTAAAATAACCTCAGGGGCATTTTGGTCATTTTACACGTACAGAAATCGGGGTTTGCAATACTTGCACGAATTGCTCCTAACTTCTCTTCTAACGTTATATTCCTTTATTAAGGATTGTTTGGTCTCAAATTTTATATAATATTTACCTACGGTAATTCGGTAATTCCTAATGATAGTAAAAATTACAGTAAAAATTGGGGCGTTACAATCCTCATCATTGATAAACTGTCAAAATTTTCAAATTATGACTAATAAAGCTCAAATTAATTTTTAAATAATTTTTAAGGGTGTTACAGGAAACTAGTGTATCCTTGGCTCAAGATTCTCCAAGATGGATTCCTCTCACTCAAACTCCAAATCAAACCCAAACCCTTCCTAACAGTAAGGAAGTGAGGTATCAATGGTGGCTATTTGCTTATGGTCTTGGCCAGAATGCAAAGTGGAGAGATAAGGTTATTGAACTTATAATTAACCTAAGTTAGATTTTAGATATTATTAGATATAAATGCTTAATTCTTTCAAAAAGAAAACAAGATGAATGGGTTTGATCTTCTTATTTAAGATTAAATCCTAGCCTTACACTTGGCTCTAAAGGATAAACATTATCCTTTGGAAAGATTACACTATCATTCGTTTAAAAATCATCACGAAATTTTTATAAAACGGTAAAACCGATACCTGGGTAATCAAACATTGCCCGAAATTTAATCCTAGATATAAAATCCTCGTTCGTTCACTGTTCTAACCACAACCCTCCCTTTTCTCAATTCCTTCATTCTAGTCCTAGTCCGGGTTTCGGGCCCCAACGGGCTTGTGGGCCCACGAGGCCATTATTCATCCCGGCCCAAAAGTGTTTTTTAACACGTCTATTGGCCATTCTCATCATTGTTAAAACTGTTAAATTTTTGAAATTATGATTAATAAAGCTCAAATTAATATTTAAATAATTTTTAGGGTGTTACATTACTCATCGTTTTTGTGTCTTGTTTTGTATTTTTTTGTTCTGCAGGTTTTGGGTTATTTTAAATTGATAAATTCTTGTTATAATGTGAGGTTACACCTATATATTGTCATATTTACATGGGTGGAGTGGTTTATTGTTGTGGAAAAGTTTTTTTTGAAAGAGATATTGAGTCATGCTGCTGATTTTCAGTTTTTGTATAGGCAGTACTGATCACGAATTTTTGAGGGAATTGTGGGTATTTTCATGAGCTGAGAAAAATATATGTTGAAGCTAACATTCTAAGCTAGTTCCACATATTTTCTTGAGCTCTGTTTTTAAATCCTAATGATTTGAAAAGTCAAGAATCGAAGTGTATCTATGCTACTTGGATTATTGAAATCAAGTTGAATATGTCTAATTTGTTTTACTATAGCAAATGATTGAATTTTCCTTTGAAAGTTTTACAACATGTTGAAAACACCTTGAAGTGTAAATGTGATTTTTATTTTGAATTGATTCAATCATTTTCTAAGGTTAAAAATTATGAATTTCAGGTTCTAACCTTAGGTTAAGTGTTTTCTAGCATGAATTTCTTTAATTTTGTTAACATAGTTAGAGAACTCTTTTTGCTCTGAAATTTTTATGGACACATTGAGGTATTATGGAGAATTTTTGTTGACATGTAATCGGTTGTTTGATACAAGAAATAAATCTTGCTACTTGATTTAAAATTATGTTAATGTGCAGGAAATGAACTAAATTCTTGGAATGGAACTAAAATGACTTTTGACACAAGTATGAGGAATCTCAATTCAGGCTATATTATTTAGATATTCAATTATGAGGAATGGATGAGAAATTCATTGTGAATGAACATTTATATGTGACTTGGAAATGCCCTGAGAAAATTGAATGATGATGATTAGGCATATGTGAAAAAGAGCAAGTAAGAAATTCAATTGTGCATGTTCAAACATATGGGAAATAGAGACAAGACTTATGTTGGTTAAAAAGGGAAGGAAAAAATAAGGACTTCCCTAGAGGTATTATGAGTTAGTAGATGTATCGGCTAAGAATAGAATAATGTGAGATTCGAAAGGAAAAAAAATGAAGTCCGATGATCACGTACAGGAATAAGTAGTCTATTGCCCAATTATGGAGTTGTCCACTAGAAATACCACTTGGTATAGATTTAAGTCTTCCTATGTTAACGAAAAGAGAAAAATGCACAGAATTGAATTCTATAGTTACAAAAGAACAATGCACAAATCATTACTATGTTTGCATTTGACTTTACATGATGTACACATATTGGTATTGATACATATCATTTTGCATGAAGATTTCTACATGAACGAGTTTATTGTTAATGTTCTGTATCATATCTAAGGGAGTACCCTGAGAATTATATAATATTCTCATCCCTATGATTGTATTTATTTTGTATTACTCAAATTCAACTGATGTCGTCCCTAGTGTTCTTCCTTGACTCGCCATAGTGGGTATGGCACTACAACCTAGCACTCGATTCTCTGGATGCTGGAGGTTATTCGTAGTTCCGCGTGTATGTGCTTTTTGGCCGTTCTTTTAGTGCGTCTTTTTTACTACTAGTTTGACCTCGCTTTCCCTATGATGGTGTGCCCCTCCATATGGCACACCCAGTTATATTTGATATCCCAATGCACCACCAGGCACCTCCTCTAGTAGATGCATCTTCCTCATCATATTCTTAGACTCAGAACCACCAGGGTCCTGATGTCCTAATCAGGTGAGGCCATCATACTGATGGCTAACGACCTCTTTAGGAGGACACGAGATCTTCAGGGACCTTTGACTTGTATATAGTAGTAGTGTAATGTTAGGACTTTACCAGCCTAGACTAATTTATTGTTAGATGTTCTTAGGTTCATTTGTATATATATGCGATTTTGTTAGACCTTGATGTTTTAGCAGGCTAGGTTTTAAGTGATGGATAGGTCTTTTGATACTGGTCTCTTAGTAGTATTACAAGTGAAATGACTTAACTTACAGTGTATTGTGTATAGGTACAAGTTGTGTATGAAGTACTTTTATATATACATTTTATTTTTCTTTGTAACCTATGAGTTTAATTTACCTTATTCTATTTTTTCTTAGCTAGTATGTATTATAGAAAGGAAGTGATACTCTTTTAATTATTATGTCGACATCGTAAATACATGATAGTTAGAAGGGTTACATTATGGTATTTAAGCCATCCTATCAGCCTAAGGATTGGACCGACTATGTTTCCTTAGTAACTATCATGCATTATGATTTTATATATGTGCGTGATTACTGGTTGGAATGTTGTGGGTCCTGCCACATTAGCCTATTATTGAGCCTAGTCAACTCAATATTTTTGTTTGGTGTGATAGGAATCAATGACTTCAAATCAACGTACTAAGACATATCTGGAAATGAACCATATGATGGATAGGTTCCATGAGATGGCCACAACAATAAGCGAACAGGTAGTGGTTGCTAACCGAATGATGGAAAAGTTGGATAGTAATGAGGATCAAAACAGGCTGGTAACCCTGGATGGAATGAGGTAGATATAGAATATCAAAAATTTGTCGAGTTTCAGGAAAGCAAACCCTCACACCATTTCGAGGAGCCTTCAATATAAGTAAAGTCGAAGAATGGATTAAAACCATGGAGAAGATTTTCTTAGTTCTTCCTTGCACTAGATCCAAAAGATGGCATTTACTACCTATATGCTAGAGCGCTGAATTTTGATGGATTGACACCAAGGGACTATTCAAGGCTTCTCAGAATGAAGTTACCTAGGATATCTTCAAGGAAGCTTTCTACCACAAGTATTTCCTTGTTTAGGTAAGGAATGCAAAGGAGCTTGGAATTCATGGCGCTTAAGCAAGGATCTATAAGTATAGTTGAGTATATGGCCAACTTTGAAGAACTCTGCAAGTTTTCTACAATTTATCAACATGACCCAGATGAAGCCTGGGAGTGCATGAAGTATGAAGGAGGCCTGGACGAGGATATTGAAGCATCTATGAGTCTCCAAAGATTAGAGACTATTCTACCATGGTAAACAAATGTCATGCGTAGAAGAGTCTAACAAAAAGCTAGCAAGTTTCAAGTATGTGCAAACCAATGCTAGAAGATGATTAGCACCCAAAGGCCCACGATTCAAGCTTATCAACCAAGTCTAAGGGAGGATATCCACCTAAGAAGAGCAACAACAGAGGAAAACAACTTCAATCCTTAAGATCAGAGGTGGCACGAGAATGCCCTAAGTATGGGAAAAATCATGGAAACAAACCTTGCTAGACAACATAAATTATTTGCTTTGGTTGTAGAAAATAAGACACAAGATATTCAAATACCCTAACAAGAAAGGTCAACCCCCCTAGTCCACAACAACAAGGGCACATTTTTACTATAAGTGCCAAAGAAGCTTCTCAATCCGATCTGATCTAAGGTAAGTGCAAAATAAATGGTAATACCCTGGATGTACTGGATGATTCGGGTGCCACACATTCTTTCATGTCCTATAACTTGTACAAAAGTTACAATTATCTATGTCTAAATTATCGTATGATCTCTTTGTATTATGATCTCCTGTATCCACTCCTTGACGCTAGTCCTATTAGAACTTGTTATGTATGCATGAACCTTCCTCTTCTTATAGATACTAGAGAATTTACCTAACTTAGTTTGTCTCCTTTTATCCGTTTAGATGTAATTATAGGCATGGATTGGTTAGTACCCAATTACATTCTTTTACACTGTCCAAATAGAGCGTTGTGTTTCTTTCTTACCTTCTTCCCTGGTTCTTTTTTCTTTTTACTTAAACCTATTGACACCTAACCCTAGTAAGGTGGACCATTAGGAATATGTTCTCCTTTCGGCAAGTAAGATTCCAATGAGGAGTATCCAATGTATTCCCAGAGGATATTCAGAGTTTCTAACACCTAATAATTAACCTAATACACCTAGGTTGTATTTGATTAATTACTAGACTTTACTCTTTGCTTCAGTTTTTTAATCATATTTTGAAAATACTTAGTGAAATTACGAGCCATTTTTTTTTAAAACATAATTGAAAACGTGAGCCGCATAACGTGAACGATTTAGCGAATACAAAAAGACATATTAGAATTTAAATACATCACATCACATCACATTGGCTCCATTATATAACATCCATAATTACTTAACACATAGATATTTTGCCTACCAAGAGAGTTAAGCTAAGTGTAGGCAATCAAACCAACATAAATAGTATACGGATGGAAAAATATCCATTAACGGCACCTACTAATAACACTTCAGAGATAGCAATAGATATCCAAGCTCACGCGCAAAGTTTAGCAATACGTTCCTAAGGATAATAAGCTGGTTCACCAGATCAAGTACATCAACCAAGTGAGAGCATCAACGAGATCACGAATATCACCATCACTTTCTGAAGACGAGATGGAAAAATGAAGAGGGAGTGAGAAACTTATAAAAGAATCTCAGGGTACTCACCTCATATGCATCGTGTCATCATCATCGTCCTCAGGAACCTAAGGGTTATTATGAAATAGTGAGCATGCTAAGATTGATTCATTAAGTTCGAAAATATACTTACTGAGGTTCGTCCCTTTAATCATGCGTCTTATAATGCATCATAAACTTAACATGTCATGTTTATAATGAACTTTTCCTTTCATATATAATAACATAGTTATGCATAAAATCACATCATATTCCTCATCATCATTTCATAATACTATGCATAGCAGAACATCATATTTCTCATCATCATCTCATAAATACTATGCATAGCAGAACATCATATTCACATAATGCATTTACTTAGTTTCTTAGGTGACTTAAAGTTACTTTCATCATCATTTTCTTGGGCCACCTATACTCCACCCTTTTGGAGTAATATAGGTTGTAAGCTTATACCTTACTAGTCATCACTAGCATATACTTATCCCTTTTGACAAGTTAAAATCCCGACTCTACCCTTTTGAGAGAACGGTTTATGGGCAAGAATCATGGAAGCATACCATGTAGCCTGAACAAATGTTTGCTACCGTGTGAAAGCCAGGCCACTACTCTCGAGAATGCACAGAGAGGATGTAATACCCTAATTTTCCTGGATTGAGTGCAAATGACCAAAATGCCCCAAGGACATTTCCCGGAATTCGAGGACTCGATCTGGCCATCCTCGAATGGGTCAACTCAATGTTTGATATCCAAGGTGAAATCTCGTTTTCTAAACTTTCGGCTCAAAATGACAAAACCCCCGTGCTCTACACGGGTAAAAGGTGCCGTTTGAGCCCAATTTTTCCAGGAAGTTTAGAATGATGTTTTAGAGTAATATTTGATGTTTAGGGCGGAAGGTAGGGTTTAGTGCAAATTACCGTTTTACCCCTAGAACAGTGTACAGTGCGCCTAATGAAGCAATTAGCGAACCTAAGCAATATTAGGCTCTAATCGAAGATTAATTTATTTCGATAATTAATCTAGAGTCAAAATGATTTATTAAGGTTGATTAGAAACTAAAATTGCTTAGTCAAGTTCTAATTACATTCTTTAATTCAAGATGTCTAATCAAAAAGTAATGAATAGTGTTTTTCTCTCTCCAATTTCCTTAGATCAAGGAAATTTGTCTGTACCTTTTTGACCAAAAGAATTATTTTAAAATTTTTAATCTAGTTAGAATTTCCCCCAAAAGCCACAAATTTTGAGTTCAAATTTCATCCAAAAAGGCTATGCAAAAGCTAGGATTTGACTACACCTAAGCTAGCACTTTAACCAAGCTTCCAAGACAAGCTTTGGAAGATATTTTCCTTCCCTCCAAGGCTAATGAATTTCGGCCAGCCCTCCCCCCTAAATTAGCCATAACATTTCATTCTTTATAAATAACACACATTGGAAAGCTTGGCCATTTTTTTAGATCATTTGCTAAGTTGTGCATTCTTGCAATTTCTCTTGTTTTCTCTCATTTTCTCTCCTTCTAAGTTCTTTTTCCTCCTCCCTCAAAGAAAGCTTTCCACCACCACAAACCACCATAAACCACCTTGAACCACCACCCCCTCACCTCAAACCACCTCTCAAACACTCAATCTTTCCATTTCTAAGCTTGTTTCCTCAAGGAAAAGTCCTTTCCTTGGTTTTTCCTCTTGGCCGAACCTATATCCCCAACAAAGAGAAGATTTTGTCTTCTCATTTCCTTCAAAGAATCAAGCTTTCTTTCATCTCTTTCAAGGTTTCATTTGGTACAAGTTTTCTTTACTTTCTTTGAGAAAGTTTCTAGTTTTCTCTTGGTTTCAAACTCTTTTTCTTCCCTTTGTATTTTCGGCCATGAGGCCATTTTACAAACCAATCTTTAGCTTGATGATGAGGTCTCATGGAGATAGTTTGGTGTTTGCCATGAGAGAAACCTCTAAAGCTTGGATCTTGGTCTAGGACCATATACAAACTCGATTTTTCCTTTTCTTTGCAAGTTCAAAGTTTTGGTTTTTCATTTCCTTTCCTTTATGATTTGGTTCCTCCTTGGTTCTTCATAGTTCAAAGTTTTGGCTTTCATTCCTCTAAGGTTTCGGTTTTTCCTTTTTGCCTTGTCCAAGCTTTGGTTTTTATTTCTTTTTCTTCAATGGTTTCGTTTTTCCTTTCCTCTCTTGAACAAAGTTTGCTAAAAATGTTAAGGTAGCCCTTTTATGTTTGTTTGAAAGGTTGTCTCTTGAAAAATCGTTTCCTTGAGCTTGATGATGGTGTTCGAAGAACATAAGACTTCCTTGGTGTCTTGATGCTAAGAACTCTAAAGCTCACTTTATGATACATAATGGGTTGAGGTTTTTATGTTCCTTTAAAGTCTTGTAAGAGCTCTAGTTAAGATTAAAAGGAGTTGCATTCATGTTTACTTTTATGCTTTGCATAGCATGTTTATTTTCAAGCTATCACTAAGCAACTTAAAGATTAAAACAAGAATGTGCATCATCACTTAATAAATCTCAAAGCCTACCTATTTCAACCTTAAAGTTGATTGTTGATTTGGGGTAAACACCCCAAGAGGCCTAGAGCACTAAAATAAAGAATTGAACCTTGCATTTCATGTTTACTTTCTTGTCTATCATGTTTATATTTTACGCCATCACTTAAACTCTAAAGATAATAAATGAGTGCACTTCATATTTATTTTATACTCTCACTTTATTTTCTAAAAGAAGAGTAAAATGAGTTGCATAGCATGTTTATTTTCAAGCTATCACTAAGCAACTTAAAGATTAAAACAAGAATGTGCATCATCACTTAATAAATCTCAAAGCCTACCTATTTCAACCTTAAAGTTGATTGTTGATTTGGGGTAAACACCCAAGAGGCCTAGAGCACTAAAATAAAGAATTGAACCTTGCATTTCATGTTTACTTTCTTGTCTATCATGTTTATATTTTACGCCATCACTTAAACTCTAAAGATAATAAATGAGTGCACCTCATATTTATTTTATGCTCTCACTTTATTTTCTAAAAGAAGAGTAAAATGAGTTGCATAGCATGTTTAAATTTATGTCACTACCTAAATGGTCTAGAGCTCAAAGACTTGCCCAAGTATCCAATAAGTTTTAAGAAAACGTTGGTTTTTCAATGAAGCCATTTTGGCCTTGTGGTGATGATGATGGGCTTGGTGTGAGTTCATCTAATCACAAGTGCCCATAGCCATGTTTGGAAATTTTTCTAAGCTTAGGAGTACCTAAGGAGCATTATGAATGAGATTATATGTTTTAAATCTATTTTATGAGAAAATTAATTTAGCTACTGATCTTGCTTGGACTTTAATGATTTTAATGAGATAAATTGGTTTCTAAAAGAGTTTGAGTTCCTAAAATTGTTCCAAGAGAAAACTAGCAACTTGTATGCATTTTAATTCATGAGATTATGTGATTTTATGGGCTTATGATTTCGGTTCTGCCCTTCATGATTGGCTGCTGTACAAATGTTGTTCTAAGGTGTTAAAATGTGTAAAATTATGTTTGAGTGAAGGGAGGATCGATTTAGAGAAGTTAGAAAAGAATAAGTAACTTAAAAGGATCAAGAATGAGAATTCTAGAACACCTTAATGCACAAAAATGCAATTCTGTTCCAGCATAATTAATTCGAGTGTAATTGGTTCATAATCAGTAGGATATGCATAAAAACCTTTCATAAATGATTAGGTATTAATTACTAAGCTTAAGGTGATGATAAGGACTTAAAATAGGAATTCTAGCACACTTAGACATGGCAAGATGTGATTCTGTCCAGCAAAGCTAAATTGAGGAAAAGTGAATTATAACTTAGTAAACATGCCTAGGAATCCCTCATATTGGTTTAGGGATTGATTATGAAGCCTTAGGCGAAGACGGATCTTAAAAAGGGTCACGAACGGAGATTCTAGAGCCCCGTAAGTATATGATATTTTTTCTACCCAAACTACATAATGCTGTATGGAATTTTAAGTGTGCCTAAAACTTAGTGAGAATTTTAAGTAATGATCCCTTAGGTGTTATAAAAACCCTTAGTGAGGATTAGAATGACCGAAATTGAGTTTAAACCCGTAAGGGTCACATCATAAGATACTATGAGATAGGAGGCGAGTGAGCATATTATGATGATGAACCCGTGCACACTTATGATGATGTGATTATGTTAAGTTCCTTGAGCATGAAACTTTATGTGCATAATGTGAATTGGTGATATGATGAAATGTTGTGTTTGAAATGCATAATGTTTCAAATATATGAATGAAATTGAGAAATATGCTCATGTGAACTAGAAAGTATTGCAATGAGAAAGTTCCATGAAAATGATGCATGTGACTGAAATTATGTGGCATGACTCAAATTTGAGGAAATTCGAAGAGTAGCTGTTATGCCGCCGAATTTCCATCAAATTTGAGGGACAAAAGAAAGTTTTTGAGAAATATGAAGTTTAAAGTTATATGCCGAGACGCATTTCTCCTGTTCTGAGGAGAAAGTAAACCCGTGGGGGGTATGGACGTCGAGCCATACCGAAGCGGACAAAGTCGCTGGTCTTAACCAGTCGATGCATTTCGAAGAATGAAAGTATATGATGTTTAAGGTGACACACCGAGACGTACTTCTCCTGCTCCGAGGAGAAGGTAAAACCATGAGGGCATAGACATTAGCCTGCCAAAGCGGACAAAGTCGCTGGTCTTAACCAGTCGATGCGTTTCGAAGAAGAGAAAAGTCCCATGATGGGTGATCCTTAGGCCCCCTACCCATACTCTGGAGTCGGATTATGATGATTATGTTTATGATTCGCTTATCAAGAGGATAAGTAAGAACTAGTGACGACTAGTTAAGGTATGAGCTCATAGCCTAGTTTAAGGGTGCGTTACTATCTTATTGGTGTCACAAGTATGAGAAAAGGAAAGATGTTCAAAGAAAAGTTTCATGTGCACTATGACCCCGAGCATCAGTCCTACCACTTCAAGGGTCATTGCGAGGTGCGCGTTTTGCATACGGGACGCCCTTTTGCTTTCCTCGTCTCCAGCTATCGCTTCGATCCAACTTCACCCTTTGGCGACGACTTGATCTTTGAGAGGACACGACCCTAATGAGCAGACCGTCGTGCCCAACCTTCCTCGTCGGAGGCACGCAGATATCCCGAGTATGTTCCCCTGTTCGAGAGGCTGATCCTTCGGAGGGCTCTTCCCTTCGTTTCCTATGGGTCGCGGATGAGGTAGCGAGGACACGTCACCCAGCCAAGGCATGCGAGGCGCGCAGCGCCGAGAGGTGACCACGACGTGGAGGCCACGATGTTCCCTCAATTCCCATGCCTAGATCTCCGCTTCGTTGGGCTACATTCGAGGAGCTTCGTCAGTTCGGGCTACATCTCCCCAACGAGGATCGGCGTCACCAGGAGGCTTGGAGTGGGAAGGTAGTGATAGTTGGGTGTTTATCTTCTGGGTTATCACCATGTATTTGTCTTTATGTTTCTTATTGTACTGCAAGCTTCCCCATTAGTATGGGTAAGACTTTATGTTTCTGTTATATTTCCGTTGTGATGTACTAAACTATATTATCTAATGTGATGAGGAATGATGTTTATGATGGATGTGTTCTTTAATGCTTATGTTTTGTATGTTTTATTTATTCTTCCGCTTCACGTTGATTTGGTTACGCGCAAAGGCTCGCACTTTGTTTTATATAAATCATTTCAAAAAAAAAAATTACCCGTATTTTCCGCTAAGTATTTTATAAATGAATTTAAAGAGAAGTAATAACTAATAATTAGTCTTGATACGTCCTAGGCGTATTAGGGTTAAATATTAGGGTGTTACAGAGGAACCCGTTAACCCCAATCCCAAGCCGTAATGTAACGCCCCAATTTTCCTTTCATTACCGAGTTACCCTAAGTAATTCTTACATAAAATTTGAGACCGAACAATCCTCAAATAAGGAATATAACATTAGAAAATAGGTTATGAGCGATTCGTGCAAGAGTTGCAAACCCCGATTTTCTATACATGTAAAATGACCAAAATGCCCAGGTTAGGTTATTTTACGAAAATGATCGTGGGCCCCACCCATCCTCAAGGGGATGTTTTGATGATAATAAGGGATTGTTTGTGTTATGTGTGTTAATAGAGGAGAAGAATCCTAATTTTGAGCTCCGACGCCTTAAATGACAAAACACCCATGCGACGTTTTAACTTCCGATTGCGTGCCGATAAGCTTGAACCTCACTAAAATGTTTTAAAACATGTTTTTAAGTTATGATTGTCCATTGGTTAAGTTCGGGTGGCCTCGGGCAATTTTTGAGCGAAATGACCATTTTGCCCCTCTCTTTCAGTTTTCAAATTTTGAGATTTTCGATTCGTCTAATGAAACCTAAGCAATATTAGGCTCAAATTAAAGCTTATTAAATTCTAATTATTAATCTAGAGACAAAATTATTTATTTAAATTATTAGAATCCAAAATTGCTTAAAAACGCTCAAATTGCTTACTAATTCACCTAAGCCCTTAATCGTAAATTCTCTAATTTGCAATACCTTACCTACACCTAAATAATACATGGAACACACAAATTTCCTCTTCCATGGGCTGTAATGAGGAAATCATTGGTCCATAATGCATCAGAAAATTTGTCAAAGAATGCACAAAAACCAAGGTATGAAAACAAGGAACCATGAAAACATAATTCCATGTTTTAAGCCACCAAACAAGATGATTTTTCTTCCTTGTTTCCTCCTCAAATTTGGTCAGACTTTCCTCCTTTTCTTGTCCATTTATGAGCTTCAAAATCTTCTATAAATACGCATACTTGAGGAGTGTTAGAAGCCTTGAATCGTAGTTACATATTTCTAGTTTTTCCAAAGCTCAAAAGCTCTCATTCTTTCCTCCCTTGGCTGAAACCTTAGCATAAGTTTTTCAAGGAGATTTTCTTTCATTTCATTCAAAGAAACCAAGTTCTCTTCCTTTCCTTCAAAACAAATTAGGTAGGGAGTTGTCTTTAAGCTTATTTCTATGCTTTGCTAAGTGTTGTTCTTGGTTCAAAATGATGATTTCATGGATTTTCTCTAGCTTTTCCATTCAGTTTTCTTCTTTCTTTTCCTTTGAACATTTTAGCCATAAGGCCTATATGGGAATATGATGATAGATTGATGAAGAGGACGTTGAGTGTTGGTTGTAAATCCATCACAAGTTAGGCCTCTAAAGCTTGAAAATTCCACTTGATGCAAAACTTTAAAGAATGATGTTTTTATGATGTAAAAATAAAGATCTTGAGTTTAGAGATGTATTTTTCACTTTGTCTTGCTAAGATATATTGGGTTAATTATTAGGGTGTTAGTTTTCTCCTAAAAAGGAGATTGAATTCTCCATTGAATTAGTTCCAGGAATAGGTCCTATCTCAATTGCTCTTTATAGGATGTCACCTTTGGAGTTGAAAGAACTAAAGTCACAAATTGAAGAACTACTAGGAAAGCATTTCATTAGACCAAGTACCTTCCAAGGAGCCCTTGTTCTCCTAGTGAAGAAAAAGGCTGGGGGTATGAGGCTTTGTGTAGACTATAGGAAATTGAATAAAGTGACGATCACAGGTACCCTTTGCCAAGAATTGACGACCTCATGGATCAATTATGAGGGGCAACTATATGCTCAAAGATTAATCTTAGATTAGGCTATCATCAAATTCGAGTTCGAAATGAGGATATTCCCAATACTACCTTTAGAACTCAATATGGACATTATGAGTATAAGGTGATGTCTTTTGGATTGACCAATGCTAGACTGTATTCATGGATTATATGAACCAAATCTTCCACCCTTACTTGGATAACTTTGTAGTTGTCTTTATAGATGATACACTTGTTTATTCAAGGACTGAGGAAGAACATACGAGCATCTTAGGGTCATGTTACAGATCCTAAGTGAGTGAAAGTTGTATGCAAAGTTATCAAAATGTGAATTATGGATGGAAGAGGTTAAATTCCTAGGCCATGTGGTATCATGAGGAGGAATCCCTATAGATCCCAGTAAGGTGGATTTAGTACTTCATTGTGAATGACCTACAATAGTGACAGAGATTTGGAGTTTCCTAGGGTTAGCTGGATACTATAGACGGTTTATCATGGGTTTTTCTCATATAGCATTACCTCTGACTAAGTTAACCTGAAAGAACGCTCAATTTAAGTGGAACGGAATATGAAAATAGTTTCCTAGAGTTGAAGCAAAAGTTGACCATGGCACCAATTAGACCTGACCCCATGAACCCTTTCAGGTTTACTGTGATACTTATAGTAAGGGTTTAGGATGTGTGTTGATGCAAAATTGAAATGTGGTTGCCTATGATTCTCAAAGTTAAACCCCTTGAAGTAAACTATCTAACTCATGACCTCGAACTAGTGGCTGGTTTTTGCTTTAAAAATCTAGCGACATCATCTTTTTGGTGTACAGTTCAATGTCTTCTTTGATCACAAAAGTTTAAAATATCTTTTTGATTAGAAAGAGTTAAACATGAGGTAAAGGAGGTGGATGAAGTTTGTAACATCCTAAAAATTATTTAAAAATATAACAGTTTAACAACGATGAAGGTGGCCCAACGGACTTTTAAAAAAAAAAAATTTCTGGACGGGGTTAATAGTAACCTTGTAGGCCCACGGGCCCGCCAGGAGCTGAAACCTAGATTCGGGCCTTGGAGGTGCCCGAAATTAGGAAAACATGGGAATAAGGTTAGAAATAGGTGGGAATGATAATTTTATACTAATTAATTTTCAAGCAATATCGGTTCAATCGGTACGGTGTTTACCCATCGGTGAGATTTCGTTGAGTTTGTTACACTGAATAAAACTGCAAGTGAAAGTTTGCCACCTAACTAGACAAGTGTATGACTTAGAAGAAGCCACACCATTGCCACTTTATTAGGACCAATAGGATGCTTACAAAATTTCCATATTTATCTTTAAGAAAAGAAAACATTTTGTACTTGAAAATTCTATGCATTTTGTCATAAACTTATAAGATCAACATCTTATCATTTCCTTGCATCAAAATTTTGGCCAAGATAAGGGAGAAGAGGCAGCCACCATTGTCATCTCTCTCAAGAACTCAAACTTCCTGTCAAATCCCAAAACACTAGCTCAAACTCACTAAAACACCAAGATCCCTTCATAAAACTTGTTCTACACCTAATTCTCTACCAATCTAATGAACAAAATTCCCATTTATTATCAAAACCTTGTCTTGTGCCTCACATCTCACTGATATCAGAGGGGTTTGAAGTTGGATTGGGAGCTTTGGAGGAGAGGAAGCAAGCTTGGTTAATCTTGAAGCCAAGGAGCTAATAGGTTACTCAAAGTAGGGATTTTGTTGCCTTTTCTTGTCAATTTTTTTCTGATCTATTTTGGCATGATCTAGGTCTGAAATTTCTAGTTGTATTGATGGATAATATGTTGATATTGATGTGTGAGTTTTGGTGGTGTGTTTGGATGGTGTTAGAAAGTGGTATTTATCAAAATAAGTTTGACTAGGTTGCTTGAATTTTTTTTCCTGAGGGCAGTTGTTCACAAATTTTTGGTAAAAATTATATGTTGGAGTTAACATCTTAAACTAAATACATGAATTTTATAGGGTGTTTATTTTAATGTTTACTACCTCAAAAAATCAGAAACCGAAATGAGACTAATGCTGCCGAAATGTTAAAACTGAAGCAATAAAGCTATCAATTTTATTACCATAGCAAATGATTGAACTAGCCCTTGAAATTTTTACACAAAGTTAATAACATATTGAAATATCACTGTAAATGTTATTGTGCATTGGTTCAATCATTTGCTGAGGTTAAAAATTATGAGAACTCTGTTCTAAGCTGTGAATTGGTGGTCCTGACCACTGATTTTGTACAATTTATTGAAGGAGTTAGAGAGCTCCGTTTGTGAAATTTTTATCAGACCTTGTGGACACATTGAAGTGTACTTGAGAATTTTTACAACTTCTGAATTGATTGTTTGATGGGCGAATAAATTTGTGCTACAAAGGTATGAAATCTGCCATTGTGCTGGAAATGGATTGATGTTGTGAATTGATGAACTAATGGCATTTTTTGTTCTAGTATTACATGAATACTTGATGTTTCCTATTTGGCCATGTGACTTGTGACATATACATGCATGCTAGAGGAAATAAAGAGTGGCTTATGAGGCATGATTGAGATTTCATTGTGAATGAAATGCCTTTATGTGCTTTATGCATGCATTTGGAAAAAGAAAGAGAATGTACAAAGTTTACTCGTGCATGTTCTGACATATGGACAAAATAGAAACAAGACTTAGGTTGAATGAGGGGAAGGAAATTAAAAAGAGGAACTCCCCAATTTATAGTCGGTAGACGTATCGGCTAGGAATAGATCTGTGTGATTCAAAATGGAAAAAATGAAGCTCGATGATCACGTATAGGAATGAGCTCAGTCTTGATAGCAGTCCATTTTCCTTAAGTGGTGTAATCCACTATAAATACCATTTGGTATAAATTATCTATTGTGACATTGTCCACAGCAAATACCCGTTGGGTATAAACTAAGTCTTTCCTATGTCAATGAAAAGAGAAAAATGCACTCATTTGATCTTTGTGGCCATAAGTGAAACCATTTCACTTTGAGATAAGTTCATTGCATGTATTATATGCTACTCAACTTACTTCTGAATGTCTTGCCTAGGATGATTTACTCAATATGAAAATACTATGAGATATATGCTTTAAGTGATTGAATGCTAAAAGAAACTCACTTCGGAAGAATGGTTTTTGAACATTAAAATGAATCTTTGATATATGTCACATGCTCACATTTTCTTAATAAACCGAAGTGGCTGGGGTGATGACGATGATATTATCATGGTGTAACTTGGAGTTGCCCTACTGAGAATTGTGTAATTCTCACCCCTATGTTTTTGTGTTCCCGTGTCACCTCCAGGTTGATCCAAAAAACAATGGAGCTGCAACTTGAAGAACTAAAATAATACTTATTAGTTGATGTTTTTACTTTACTGTGCTTAGTTGGAGTTGTATGTATATAAATGAAATAGTGAATGTAGTGTAGTAAAGCTCTTAGAAGAGCTTTCCTCTATACTTAATTATGTATTTAAATAAATGTTTTGGTTCTTCGTTATACATTTTAATAGAATTACGCTTAGTTACTTCACGAAACGATCAATCTTGCTATAGATATTTAAGAAAGCTCCGCTAATTAGGAAGTAACAACTCTTAAGTATGATGTCATGACTTAAGGATGGGGTTGTACTTGGGAGGATGTTACAAAGTTTCTCAAGGATTATGTGTTCAATTTGAATTACTATTTGGGAAAGGCGAATGTTATTGCGATGCACAAGGAAATCCTTAAGCATAGCATGTCTAATGATTAAAGAGACGGAGCTAGTAGAGAGCTTCAAGAAGTCATTTGATATGTCGTGACCCCTCAAGGTATTATGTTAGGTCAGGTAAATGTGACAAGTGAGTTCAAAGAACAAATTTTGGTTGCACAATATAAAGATTTGGGGTTTCAAGAAATTTTAAGATCCATCCATGCAAAGAAGTTGCTAGAATTCACTCGAGACCAGCAAGGTATATGGAGGTACAAGAATAGGGTATGTGTACCTGCAAGTGGCAATCTCAAAAATGAAATATTAGAGGAGGCTTATAAGGGCGAATTCACCATACACCCCAAGACTAGTTGTAACATCCTCCCAAGTACAACCCCATTCTTAAGCCATGTTATCATACTCGAGAGTTGTTACTTGTTAATTAGCGGACCTTTTTTAATTATCTATAGCAAGCTTGATTCACGTGCGAAATAACTAAGCGTAATTCTATTAAAACATATTACAAGTAAACACCATATTCGTTGAATACACAACTAAAATACAAAAGGAAGCTCCTATATGAGCTTTAGTACATATTTGTCATCAAATACATTTACATACATTTTCCATCCCACTAAGTACAACAGAATAAAATAGTAACTACTATACTATTGCGATCCCACATTCCTTTGCCTAGCAGCATCATCGTCCTCTAGCTTAACCTGGAAGCAACATGGAAGCACAAACCATAGGGGTGAGAATTTTAAAATTCTCATAGGGAAACTCCCCAATCACAATCATAATGTTATCGTCATCGCCCAAGCCACTTTCGTTTATAAAGTTGTGATCATGCAATATATTCTAAAGGTTCATTTTAAAGTTCCAAAATCATCCTTCCAAAGTGGGTAGCTTTTAACAATCAATCAGTACGTGTACATATATCTAGAACCTCAAACACATAGTAAGTAAATCTACTTAAAGGATTTCATATGATATGGATGATGCATGTGTCAAATACAGTAAAGTTATCTCAAAGTGACTTGGTTTCCATCATGGCTATAGAAAGCCAATTAGTGCATTTTTCTCTTTTCATTGACATAGGGAAGACTTAGTTTATACCCAATGGGTATTTTCAGTGGACAACTCCACAATAGATCCGTTTATACCCAACGGGTATTTATGGTGGATCATACCACACAAGGGAAATAGATTGCTTATCAGGATAAGCTCATTCCTATATGTGGTCATCGAACTTCATTTATTACCATTTCCGAATCTCACACAGATCTATTCCTAGCCGATACGTCTACTGACTCAAAATAAATTTTGGGAAGTTACTACTTCGCCTTCCCTCATTCAATCTAAGTCTTGTTTCTATTTTGTCCTTATGTCAGAATATGCACGATTGAAATTTATACATTCTCTTTTCTAAATGCATGTAGAAGCCATATATAGGCATTCATTTATAGTAAAATTCTCATTCTTTTCTCACACTTCAATCTTTTAAAGTCTATGGCATGCATTTATGTGTCACAAGTCATATGGCCAAACACTTAATATCAAATACTCATGTCATACTAGAACCCAAAGTGCCATTACTTCATCAATTCGAAGCATTGTGGCATTTCTAGCAAAATGGCAGAATTTACACCATTGTACAACAAATTAAGTTTCCCATTAAAATATCAATTCAAAGGCTCTAAAAATTACTCAAGACACTTTAATGTGTCCAAAAGGTCCCATAAAAATTTCAACACAAACGGAGCTCTCTAACTCCTTCAATAAATTATACAAAATCAGTGGTCAGGGACCACCAATTCACAGCTCAGACCAGAGTTCTCATAATTTTTAACCCTAGCAAATGATTGAACCAATGCATAATAAAATTTTCAGTGATGTTTCAATATGTTATTAACTTCGTGTAAAAATTTCAAGGACTAGTTCAATCATTTGCTATGGTAATAAAATTGGATAACTTTATTGCTTCAGTTTCAACATTTCAGGCAGCATCAGTCTCATTTCGGTTTCTGATTTTTTTGAGGTAGTAAACATTAAAATCAACACCCAAGAAAATTCATATAGTTATTTTAAGATATTAAATCCAACATATAATTTTTTTAGCTCATGAAAACACCCACAAATATACCAGAAAATTGTGAACAAGTACTGCCTGCAGAAAAAGAAATCCCAGCAGTCTAGCCAAACTTCTTTTGATAAAAAGCATTTTTTAACAACATCCAAACACACAACCAAAATTTATACATCAATATCAACATCATATCAGTCAATACCACTAAAATATTCTGACATAGATCAACCCAAAACAGATCATAAAAATTTGACAAAAAAGACAGCACAAACTCTACTTGTAGCAACTTAGTGGATCCTTGGCTCCAAGATGATCCAAGCTTGATTCCTTCCACTCCAAAGCTCCCAAACCAACTTCAAATCCTCCTTAATCAGTGAGGGAGTGAGGTATCAAGGTGAGTATTGATGGAGATTTGAGATTTTAATCGGTTAGATTTAGAGGTATTGATGTGTAGAACAAGTTTAATGAAGGAACTTTGAGGTTTCCACAACTCTAGGCTATGGTTTTTGGGCTTAGAACTCAAGATCAAGCTCAAGAAGATGAAAATGGTGGCTGGTTCTTCTCTCCTTGAAGGTTGCACGAAATTTTGAAGAAGAAAATGATAAGGTTAGGTGGCTTGGAGGATAAGTTGATGACTTGTTTATTTTGTATTGAATGCTTGAAGATATTTTTTGGTAAAGCAAAATGGATGGCTAAAATTTAATCTTGGACTTCCACATGTCCTAAAAGGATAAGCATTGGCCATTTGTAGTGACTAAAGATATCTTTCATGTTAAAATCACACACTGAAATTTTCCAAATGGGTAAACAATACCCGATTAACCGATATTGCCTGAAAATTAATTTTAAGTATAAAATTATCATTCCCCCACTTCTAACCTTATTCCCTGTTTCCTAATTTCGGCACTCTGGGTCCAAATCTAGGTTTCAGTTCTTAGCGGGCTCGTGGGGCCCACAAAGTTACTATTTATGGGCCCAAAATTTTTTTTTTTGACAGGGTTCGTTGGGCCGCCCTCATCATTGCTAAACTATTAGATTTTTGAAATTACGATTAATAAAACTCAAAATAATTTTTAATTAAATTTTAGGGTGTTACACTAGTAAAATGTATGCAAATCTTAAGAAGATGTTTTGGTAGTCCAAGATGAAGAGAAACATAGTAGAGTTTGTCCAGAAAGTGCCTAACTTGCCAAAAAGTTAAAATAGAACACCAAAAGCCAACTGGGACCTTGCAACCCCTAGAAATCCCTGAATGGAAGTAGGAGAGTATCTCCATGGACTTTTTAATGGGTTTGCCAAGGACATCGTCGGTCATGATGCTATATGGATTCCAAGTGGATAGATTAACCAAGTCTGCCTATTTCTTACCTATCAAAGCTAGTTATCCTTTGGATAAGTTAGCTTCTTTGTACATCAAGAGATAGTGAGATTACATGGCATTTCTTCTTCAATAGTTTCTTGATAGGGACCCAAGATTTACTTAGAGATTTTGGGAAGCTTTCCAAAAGGCCTTTGGGACCAAATTTTGTCTAAGTCCTCCTATCACCCCAGATTGATGAACAAACAGAATGCACTATACAAACCCTGGAAAATATGCTAAGGGCATGCGTGATCGATCAAAAGGGAAGTTAGGATAAGTTACTTCAATTGGTTGAATTTGCTTATAATAATAGCCATAATACTAGTATTAGCATGGCCCGTATGAATCTTTATATAGAAGAAAATGCCAATCTCCATTATGTTGGTATGATTAAGGGAGGCAGGATTGTTAGACCCAATCTTGTTAATGAAATGACGAAGCGGATCTAGAAAATCAAGAGTAAAATCCTCAGTTGCACAAAGTCGTAGAAGAGTTATACTAATACTCAAAGGAGACCTTTAGAGTTTCAAGAGGGAGAACATGTATTCCTAAAGGTTACACCCACTCCTGGAGTATGTAGAGCCCTAAAAGTCAAAAAGGTATCACCCAGGTTCATAGGTCTTTTCAATTTTTTCAATAAATTAGGTCAGCTGCCTACAGATAGCCTTACCCCGTATTTATCCAACCTTCATGATGTCTTCCACGTATCTCAACTTAGAATGTATCATCTAGATCCAAACCATATTATTGAACATGAATCCATACAATTATGGGATAACTTGACATTTTAAACCCTTCCGTTCAAATCGTTGATAGAAAAGTCAAGCAACTTAGAAATAAATCTCTGCAACTAGTAAAAGCGGCTTAGGGTTGACTGGGAGTGAAGAATATACATGGGAATTAGACTCAAATTTGAAAAAGGACCATTCGAAGTTATTTCCAGGTATGAAATTTGGGGATAAATTTTTTTTTAAGATGGATGGTAATGTAACACTGAGTTTATGTCAAAATTAATTGAGACTTTATTAATGAAAATCTTAATTTTCTAAACGTAGTAATGAAGAGAATGACTCTATGAATGAAAAAAAAAAGTGAATAGTATTTTAGGGCTTTCCAGGCCCATTGGGACAACCAAACCCTGGATTTAGACCTGGACGTGTCCAAACTAAACATAGGGATAAGGTTAGAAATAGTTAGAAATGAAAATTTTATACCTAGAATTGAATTTCATGTAATATATCTTTAATCTTCCAAGTGTTTACCCGTAAATTTTAGTGCGCGATTTCTAACATCGAAAGATGATTTAATCACAACAATTGGATGATGTATATCCATTTAACAAGTGAAGGCTAAGATTTAATATTGAATTACAAGATTAAATCCTACTCATCCCATCTTTTTTCTTTCTTTTAAAGAGATACGCATTTATGTAATATAAATTCTAAAGCTCATTTAGGATAAATACTACGCAACTAACCTCACCTCATCATCATCACAATTTCGGCCAAGACAAGAAAAGAGGCAGTCACCATTGTCATCTTTCTCAATAACTCAAACTTGGTTTCAAATCACCAAAACACTTGCCCAAAGTCACTAAAACCATAAACTTCCTTCACCAAACTTATTCTACTCATCATAACCTACAAATCTAACCAATTGAAATCTCAATTCATCACCTATCCTAACCTTTCTACCTTATACCTCACTGATTTCAGAAGGGTTTAGGTGTGATTTGGGAGCCTTGAAGTGAAGGCAATCTATCTTGGAACATCTTAGAGCCAAGGATACACTAGTTTCTAAAAGTAGGGTTTCTTGTGTCTTGTTTTGTGTTTTTCTATTCTTGTAGGTTTTGGATTGTTTTAAATTGATAAATTCTTGTTCTAATGTGAGGTTACACCAAGATATTGATGTATTTGCATGGGTGGAGTGGTTTGTTGTTATGGAAAATTTATTTTTGTGAAAAGAGATTTGAGTCATGCTGCTGGATTTTCAATTTTTGTATAAGCAGCCATTGATCACGAATTTTTTGAGGGAATTGTGTGTATTTTCATTAGCTAGAAAAAATATATGTTGAAGTTAACATCTTAGGCTAGTTCCATAAATTTTCTTGAGCTCTATTTTTGACTTCTAATGCTTTAAAAAAATCAAGAACTGAAAGTGTATCTATGTTGCCTGGATTATTGAACTGAAGCTTAAATTTGTCTATTTTTGTTTTTGGCCATAGCAAATGACTGAACTTTCCTTTGAACTTTTGACAACATGTTTAAAATCTTGAAGTATAACTATGATTTTTATTTTGAATTGATTCAATCATTTGCTAGGGTTAAAAATTATGAATTTCGGGTTTTGACCTGAGGTTAAGTGGTTTCTGAGCACCAATTTGTCTAATTTTGTTAACATAGTTAAGAACTCTTTTTTCTAAAATTTTTGTGGAACCTTGTGGACACATTGAGATGTTATGGAAATTTTTTGCAGACATGTAATCAGTTTTTTGATATAAGAAATAAATCTTGCTACTTGATTTAAAATTCTTTTAATGTGCAAGAAATGACCTAAATTCTTGGAATGGAAATAAAATGACTTTTAACACAAGTATGTGGAATCTCAATGCATGCTATATTATTTAGATTCATTTATGAGGAATGGATGAGAAATTCATTGTGAATGAACATTTATACGTGACTTGGGCATGCGTTGAGAAAAATTGAATGATGATGATTAGGTATATGTGAAAAAGAACAAGTAAGAAATTTAATGTGCATGTTCTATCATATGGGAAAAATAGAGACAAGGCTTATGTTGGTTAAAATTGGAAAGCAAAAATAAGGACTTCCCTAGAGGTATTATGAGTTGGTAGACATATCGGCTAAGAATAGAAGTGCGTGAAATTCGAAAAGGAAAAAAATAAAGTGATGATCACGTATAGGAATGAGTTCATGTCCTGACAGCGTCTATTACCCAATTATGGAGTTGTCCACTAGAAATACCACTTGGTACAGATTTAAGTCTTCCCTATGTTAACGAAAAGAAAAATGCACGAGAATTGAATTCTATAGTTACAAAAGAACAATGCACAAAGCATTACTATGCTTCCATTTGACTTTACATGATGTACACACATTGGTATTGATGTATATCATTTTGCATGAAGATTTCTACATGAATGAGCTTATTGTTTATGTTCTGTATCATATATAAGGGTGTACTCTACTAAGAATTATATAATATTCTCATCCCTATGGTTGTATTTATTTTGTATTACTCATATTCAGCTAATGTCATCCTAGTGTTCTTCCTTGACTCGCCACAGTGGGTGTGGCACTACGACCCAACACTTGATTCTTTTTGATGTAGATTATTCGTAGTTCCGTCTATACATGCTCTTTGGCCGTTCTTTAGTGCGTCTATTTTACTGCTAAGTTTGACCTTGTTTTGCCCTATAATGGTGTGCCCTCCATATGGCACACCAAGTTATATTTGATATCCTTATCGCATGACAAGCACCTCCTCCAAGATGCACCTTCCTCATCATACCGATGGCTAATGGCTTTCTTTAGGAGAAACGAGATCTCAGGGACCTTTAGACTTGTATATAGTAGTAGCCTTGTATATAGATGTTCTTAGGTCCGTTGTATATATAAATGATTTTATTGGACCTTGATGTTTGACAGGCTAGGTTTTAGGTGATGGGCAAGTCTTTTGAACCTGTCCCTAAGTAGTGTGAGTGAAATGACTTAACTTAGTATGTTGGGTGTAGGTACAAGTTGTGTATGAAGTAATTTTGTATATACATTTTATTTTCTTTGTAACCTATGAGTTTAATTTACCTTATTCTGTTTTTTGACTACTATGTATTATAGAAAGGAAGTGATACTCTTATAATCATTATGTTGACACTTGAGTAATACATGATAGTTAGGAGGTGTTACATAGCTCCTGATTGAATTTGATATTTTTGGTTGCATTGGTTGATAATGTATAGATATTGATGTGTTTAATTTGGTGGAGTGTTTGGATGATGTTAGAAAACTCTTTTTCTCAAAATATGTTTTGAACTATGTTGGAAATCTGGTTTTAGGCAACAGATGGATTTACTCAATTTTTGTGACCTATTTAGAGGCCTTACACTTGGGTCTTCAAAATGAATTTTACTATTGTCTAAAAATTAAAAAAAACCAAGGTAGTTAGGGTTTTTGCTCATAGCCAAAATCTTGAAACTATAAATTTGTCTAATTTTGTTACTATATTAAATGACCAATTTTCCTTTGAAATTTTTACAAGGTGTTGAGGATATCTTGAAGTCCAACGCTAAATTTTTGTAGGATTTTATATGTTCATTTGGTATGGTAATAAAATGGGAACTTTAGTTTTTTTAATGGGGGGTTTCTAACCTCTGAATTTGTATAATTTTGTTAACATATTTAGAAGTTTGTTTTCATCTGAAAATGTTCCAGGACCTTGGGGACACATTGAAGTGTCATAGATAATTTTTGTAGAATTGAATTTTGTAACATCCTCGCTACTTTATGGATTGACGATTGTCCCCACAAACCAACACAGGTCTTTTGACGTGCTTGTCCTCACTCACACGTTTCCTAGGAAAACTTCCAGGAGGTCGCCCATCCCAAAATTACCCCAAGTCAAGCACGCTTAATGTGGATTTCTTTCGTGTATGGGCTCCAAAAGAAAGATGCATCTTTGTGGCATAGGTAATACCAATCAATTCATATAAGCCCTCCTTAACTATAGTCCCATACCTATGCAACTAGGATCCCTCTCATTCAGGTGTGTAATCGGTTCATTCATGTACCCTCCACTTGGAGGCAGGAGCCACTCCTTGTTGCCTTCTTGCACCGCGATCACTCCCTGCCTCATGCCAGGCGTTACATGCCCACCAAGCTTCGGCTTGGTTCGTCCCGAACCACGCCGTCCTGGGAAGTAGGCTTAGACTATTTGTAACATCCCTCCTGCTTTATGGATTGATGGCTGTCCCCACAAACCAACACGAGTCTTTTCAGCGTACTTTGTCCTTACTCACATGCTTCCTAGGAAAACTTCCTAGAGGTACCCATCCCAAAATTACCCAAGCCAAGCACGCTCCTGGAGTTCTTCGTGATGGGCTACTGAAGAAAGATGCATCTTTGTGGCATAGGTAGTACCAATCAATTCATATAAGCCTCCTTAACTGTATAGTCCCATACCTATACAAACTCAGGATCCCTCTCATTCAGGTGTGTAATCGGTTCATTCATGTACCCTTCCACTTGGAGGCAGGGGCTCCTTGTCCGTGCCTTCTGACACGATCACTCCCTGCCTCATCCCGGGCTTTACATGCCCACCAGCTTCCGCTTGGTTCGTCCAGAACACACGTACTAGGAGAGGTGCGGCTCTCTTACTATTTGTAACATCCCTCCTGCTTTATGGATTGATGATTGTCCCCACAAACCAACACGAGTCTTTCAGCGTACTTTGTCCTTACTCACACGCTTCCTGGAAAACTTCCTAGAGGTCACCCATCCCAAAACCCCAAGTCAAGCAAGCTAACGTGGAGTTCTTCGTGATGGGCTACCGAAAGAAAGATGCATCTTTGTGGCATAGGTAGTACCAATCAATTCATATAAGCCTCCTTAACTATATAGTCCCATACCTATAAACTTCAGGATCCTTCTCATTCGGGTGTGTAATCGGTTCATTCATGTACCCCTTCGCTTGAAGGCAGGAGCCGCTCCTTGTTTGTGCCTTCTACCGGCAATCACTCCTTGCCTCGTCCCTGAGCAATACAAATTTGGTTGTTTGATATGCAAACTAAATTTTGCCATATAAGGGTGAAATCTGCCAATGTGAATTATACCAATGCCTTGAATTAATGATATAATAGTATTTTGATTCTAGTATCACATGAATACTTAATTGTGAATACTTGGGTATATTACTTGTGATATAGAAATGCATGCTAGAGGAAGTAAAGATTAGTTTATGAGGCACGATTGAAATCACATTGTGAATGGATGGCTATATGTGCTTTATGCATGCATTTGGAATAAGAAAAGTACATGACGCATATATGTGACAAAAGAGAATGTATGAACTTCAATTGTGCATGTTCTGACATATGGACAAAAGGAAACAAGACTTATGTTGAATGAGGGAAGGCACAAAGAGAAACTTCCCTGAGATATTACGAGTCATAGATGTATCGGCTAGAAAATCATCTGTGTATGACTCGGAAACAAAAAAATGAAGTCTAATGATCACGTATAGGAATAAGCTCAATCCTGATAAGTAGTCTATTTCCTATGTGTGGTGTTATGCACTAGATACCATTTGGTATGAACTAAGTCTTTTCCATGTCAATGAAAATAGAAAAACGCACTCAACTAAGTTCAATGGCCATGAGTAAAAGCTGGAACCCTTCGATTTGTCAAGGGCACTTTAAGACAATTTCACTGCATTTATTGTAACACCATAAAAGGACCCAACTACGGTTAAGTTCGCATTTGGATTCTATTAGATGTCACTTATTCCTTGCATTCCTTTTCTTTTGAAATTAACTTAGAAAAATAGTGGATAATTTTTTTCTTTTAACTTACTTTTCAAAAACGTAAACCTCTAGCGAGAATTGAAATACACAGTGCTTACATAGATGGTACTCAAAATTACTTCGCATGCTTATTATACAGTGAAATAAATGACTAAATGTAAAATTAACATTACATAAGCTTAAATCTAACTACTTAATACATAAGTCATACAGGACATATATCATAGTGATAAGTTCTTAATAAATAACAATATAAATTCTACTACAGGTATATTTTTTGCATCTATAGCATAATTAAACTGAAGTGCTAATTCTTGGAAGGTCTGAAAGCTTTCGTGATTGCCTCCTTCTACAGCTCTATTGCTTCAAGTGGACTCGATTCGTCTCTGGTAATGATAATGAAAAGAAACATAGGAGTAGAAATACAAGATTTCTCAATAGGAGTCCTGCTTGTCTAAACGTGTCATCGTTACCATCCAGTCACTTTGGGTTTATTATAAAAAGGTGGACATATAAATAGTTCAATTACTAAATTTTTGCAAACATAATTAGCCGAAGTGTGGTTGCTTTTAACTATTCTTATAACATTAATAGAAATATACATTCAGTCATTCATCAATCATGCATCCAAATATATCATATAAAGTCACTAATGGGAAACAATAATTTAGATGCATGCATTTCATGATTACTCATCCTCAATATTTATATTATTTTGGGTACCACATTCGGGGTCTCTTTCTTTGTTTATTTTGGGTACCACACCTTCGAGGTCACATTAGTGTATTTTTGAATTACTCAAGGGATGAATGTATTAATGCCTTAGACCACCATAAAAGGGTAATGAGCTCATACCATGGCTGTCTCCACAACCTTATGGTTTTCTTTCCGTTCTGATGATCTCAACGGTTTAGGGGGTTAAGCCTTGAGCTTAGCTCAAGACCACTTTTCCAAACTATCATTGCTACTTTTACAGGCTTTACTTTTATTCTTCGAGTGAAATCACCAATATCTTAATCCCTTTTGAGGATTAAGCAGTAGTTTGATCATTTATTATTTCATTTGAAACATGGATGTATGCACATCATCATGTAATCATTAATAAATCATGGCACAATCAATCATCTCATCACTATATATTCATATTACTATATATCACTTCATGCAAAAATAGTAGACATGTCATGTATATCTCATAGTACTTAGCAAACAATCTCATATAAAATCTCATGTAGATTTCTCATAAATGATTTGTATTAAGCAACCCAAGCTATAAAGTTGAGTCCTAGGGTTCCTAAGGGGTCATGGATGTCTTGATTGATATGTATACATTATGAATGTCTTTCTTTGTACTCTTTAGCATTCCTTTGTTTTATTATTGCATTTAAAAATATTATTAGAGGTTCTTTATATATTTTTAGGCTCCTCTATGTTTGAAGATTATTGTAACTTAGATCCTTAAAATCTCTTTACAAGACTTGAATCTTCTATTTGTAGTTCTAACAACTTTTATAAGAAAATTTGTAACTTTTGTATACTTATTATCTCAGCCTTTTAAATATAGTCCCATATTCTTATCTCATCAACTTTTCTATTAAGAGTAATTTTATTAAAAATACATTTATGGTTATGTCATAGTACCTTTGTAAAATTACTCATTTCCAAACTTTTTCAGCATACTATCCTGAACTTTATTTCTCATTCCATTTTTATGTAGTGAAAATCTTTATGCATAGCATACATGGGTGTGTTCCTAGATGTGTTAGATTTCCAATAGAGTTGAAATCATTCCATTTTCATTTTTCTAGAGTGAGTTACACCTATTTTACTCCTCCAAGGTCAGATTTAGAGTTAGGTCTAGGCTTTCCTGGGCTAGAAAACTCCTTTTAGGTGATTCTTTTTGGAGATGTTCTTTATTAAGTCTAGTTTGTAGCAAAAATAGTTTTATTCCCAAAAGCTTCATATTCTGTGAGTTTCATATTTCGAAGTGACTCCTCCAGAAATAGCCAAAAATCCAACACTTATCATTCTCAAGTTTGATGTTACTCCCACAACACAAGGACCATCTACCATGTTTTTAAGCCATATATAAGCAATGAAAACATGATAAAAACATTTATAGAAGTGCATGTAGTGATTCATAAAAATATATTTCACAAACAACCATTCAAAACTCTTGTCAATAACACAAGCTTGAGATATTCTATGTAACGCCTCAATTTTTTGTCGTGCAAAATTACCAAATGCCCTTAGGTAATTTTCGCACGGGATAAGGTTGAACAAACCTTAATTAGGAATTTTAACATTAGGATAACATTATACGAGTCTTGGATAACAATTTGTGCAAAAATCACAAATCCCGATTTTAGATATGCAAAATGACATTTTCCAAAATAAAAAATAGCCAATCCTAGCTATCCTCAAGGGGTTAGATTTATGTTTAAAGGGAATCATTTGTCATATGTTGATGTTGAGGTAAAAATCTTAACTCCCCATTTTTACCACACGTAAAATTACTAATTTAACCCTGTGATAATTTAACCTAGATTGAGCAATGTTTGAACATTCATCACCAAGGAAGCTAAAATGGTTGTACTAAGTAATATTTGGAAAGTTCAGGTAATTTTGGAGAGTTTTCTGTGAAATTACCTTTTACCCCTAGTTAATGCTTAATGAGTTTACTTAAGTAATTAAGGCGATATTAGGCTCTAATCCTTTTGAATTGATTTCATTCATTAATCTTGAGTTAAAAATTAACTACCTAAGGTTAAAAATAATTACTTGAGGTAATTAGAGCCTAAGATTGCTTAAGGTAAAATTAAATTTCCTTTCCTTAATCATAAGAACTCATAAAATTAATTATTTTAAGCTTAAGGTTAAGATTTTATTTTAGGTAAAATATAGTAATATTACATTTTCTTATCCTAAGTTTAGAACTTATGTTACAAATTGATTTTAACTGATTTGAAATTAACTTCATTTACTAGTGTATGATTATTCTTTTTACCTTGTCTTGAATTGTTCTAAACACTTAACCTTTTACCATTTTCACTAATCATCAATTCCTAATGTTTTACCTAAGTAATTAGACATCTAATACATGTTTTACCACTTGCAAATAATGAGCAATCTGATCACAATGCAATCAAAAACCAGCGCCATTTTTGCTCCATATCATTATATTTTAATAGTTTTTCCAACAAAGAAACATATCCAACCTTATCACCATTTCTTTAGCTTTGTTTTTCATTATTTATGGTTATGTTTAATCAAAAGAAAACCTACCCATTTCAGCCATGTAGTGATCAGCCAATGTCTCCCATTAGCACCATATTTTAGTATTTTCATCCATTATACATGAACATAATTATTACAACCATATAAGCTTTATTTTTCTAAAGTTTTCTTTAATTAAAAAATGAAATAAACCCTCCATTTCCAGCCATGTTTGCAGTGGCCAAATAGCCCCCATGAGCCTATAAATAGATGTTCTTCTATTGCCAAAATGTGCACACAAACACTCTTAGCCTTAGCACTTGTTTACTTGATAGTTTCCTTACTCAAAGTTGCTCAAAGTTCTCTAATTCTCTCAAGACTTCAAGCTTCTTCTTCTTCCTCATTCACATTCAAGAGACTCCATTCTCAACCTCTAATCAAGCTCTAAACCTCAAGCATACACATTCCAACCATAAATCAACTCCTAAACACATAATTTTTCCATTTCCAAACACAAAAACACAAGAAAATTTCTTCCTCCACTCTAACTCCACTTGGCCGAATTCATATCACCATTAGCATCAGATTTTCTTCTTCTTATTTCATAAAAGATCAAACTTAATCTCTTATAAACAAGAAAAAACTTGGTAGGGAGTTTATTTCATGTTCTTTATCTTGTTCTTTGCTTTAAATTTTGGATTCTATGGCTTGACAATGACCATGGCTTGATGATGAGGAATCATGGTGGTGGTTGTGAATCCATCATATAATGGACCTCTAAAGCTCAAGGTTTAGTTTTTGTTGTCAAAAGATTAATGGAATAATTGTTAGTTTCGTTTAAATTGATTCTTTTGAGCTTGATGATGAGTTCTAGGAATAAGGTTTTTGGAACCATGGTAATAAAACTCTAAAGCTCACTTCCTCATTGTTAAGATTAATTAGAGTCAAAGAGTTCATTCTTTAAAAAGTCCAAGTTTTGAGCTTAACAGGATGTAAAAAGGAACTTGCATCCATGTTTATGTTTCAAGTCTTGCACATCATGTTTAAATTTCAAGCCTTGCATAATCATGTTTATATTTCAAGCAATCACCTTAATTCTTGAAGATAATAATGAACTGCATATCACGTTTAAATTTCCAAGTCTTGCATATCATGTTTAATTTCAAGTCATCACTTTAAATCTTAAAAATAAGGAAATGGACTTGCATATCATATTTATATTCCAAAGTTATCACCTTATAATGACCAAGATTAAAAATGAGATTGCATGGCATATTTATGATTCTAGTTATCACCTAAATCTCTAAAGCTCAAAACTTGCTCCTTTTATCTTAAATGAAAATTTTAACCATGGACATACTTCTAACATATAATTTCGGCCTTATGATGATGATAGGCCTAGAGTTGAGTTTTACTTTATGTCAAGGCTTCATGTGTTTTCAATGCCTTGAGATAATTTTAAGAAAAACTAGTAACTAGAAATGATTTATGATACAATTTTCCAAGTTCTTAGAAATTAAAATAAAGGATTCTGATTTGCTTTTATAAATTCTGTAATATGCTGTTTGGAATGGCTTAGAATGGTGAAAATTACTATTATGTTGTAAAAATTATTCTTGACACATTCCACCAAGTAATTAGAAATATGCAAAAGTGCAATTTTTGAGAGCTTCTAGAAATGTAAATTTTGGCTCCTGATTGAGATTATTTTTTTATATATAATTCTATTTGGGATTGTCTAATTATGTAAGAATTGCTAATAATTAATGTAATAATTAATTTTAGCATCTTAGGAAAAGCCAGTAATTAGAAAGGGTCAAAAATGTTATTTTTAGAATGCTTAAGATTTAATTTTCTAATATTGCTCAATGTTGTTTGATACTATTCATGAGGCTAAAAGTTAGTGAAAGTTATTGTAATAATCTCTATTGGTCTCTTTGAGGCATAAAGAATAATTACAAGTGTTAAATTAAACTGATTTGTAGCTTTGACCCATTTAAAGGCTAATGAGTAATTGCTGATAACTTTAGGTTGAAAATGAGAATTGTGTTTGTAATGACCTTTGGTACATTATCTATATCTTGATAAAGCATAGCATGTGCATTAGCTGAGTCGGTCCTTGATTTGGGACATCCTGGGTAGGAGCATGTTTACCTTTCAATAAGATGTTGATAATAGCATGCCTATGCAAATCATGTTATGCTTCCAAGTTATGATTGAGATTTAGAAATGCATAGTTGATGTGTTCTATGAGCATGAAATGTGAATTCATAAGTTCTAGTGATATAATGCTAAAATAAAGGTGACATAAGACATATGGAAATGATCCTCTAGACTTCCAAATTAAAGGTTATGAGAGGTGATACAAAAAGGATCCTTTAGACTCCAGAAATTAATGGTTATGAAAGTGTTCCTATGCCCCCTAACCCGCACTTCTGGGAGTCGGAATTTTAGCTTATCCAGGGGATAAGTATAAACTAGTGATGACTAGTTAGGTATGAGCTCATAACCTAGAACTCTCAAGAGGAGAGAAGATATAGGGCGGCCCAAGGAAAAGTAAATAAGAAATTTAAGTCACCTAAAAGAATATTGAGTAGAAGTCATGTTAGAAAAGTTTATGTTCATTATGTCATTGATTGTGATATTTTTGTGATAATTGGCATATGGCGTTGACATGCATTCATGACGTAATATGATGCATCTATGACATTAAGATCCATGCCAAAAGACACGGACCTTGGCTAAGGGTATTTGGAAATTAATAAATGAACCTTATGCATGCTATATTTTCATAATGAATCCTGAGGTTCCTGAGCGATGATGATGGCACAACATATTAGGAGGTGAAGCCCTCCTAGATTCTTTTATAAGTTTCTCATTCCCCTCTTTTTCTTTCCATCTCGTCTTCAGAGGTTGATGGTGTAACGCCCAATTTTTCCTGTAATTTTTACTATCATTAGGAATTACCGAATTACCGTAGGTAAATATTATATAAAATTTGAGACCAAACAATCCTTAATAAAGGAATATAACGTTAGAAGAGAAGTTAGGAGCAATTCGTGCAAGTATTGCAAACCCCAATTTTCTACGTGTAAAATGACCAAAATGCCCTGAGGTTATTTTACTCAGAAAATGAGGATCGTGGGCCCCACCCATCCTCAAGGGGATGTTTTGATGTTAATAAGGGATTGTTTGTGTTATGTGTGTTAATAGAGGAGAAGAATCCTAATTTTGAGCTTCGACGCGAAATGACCAAAACGCCCTTACGCTTTTAATTCAAATTTGCGTGCCGCTAGCCCGAACCTCACTAAAATGTGTTAAAAGGTGTTTTTAAGCCATGATTAACCATTGGTTAAGCTTGGTGGTCTGGGCAATTTTTAAGTAAAATGACCGTTTTGCCCCTCTCTTGTCAAGTTTTACAAATTTTGAGATTTTTGATTTGTCTAACGAAACCTAAGCAATATTAGGCTCAAATTAAAGCTTATTAAATTCTAATTACTAATCTAGAGTCAAAATTATTTATTTAGATTGATTAGAACCTAAAATTGCTTAAAACACCCAAATTGCTTAGTAATTCACTTAAACCCTTAACCGTAAATTCTCTAAATTGCATGAATACCTTGCCTACACCTAAAAAATACATGGAACACACAAAATCCTCTTCCACAAGGCTGTAATGCACGAAATTATTGAGTAATAAGTCAGAAAATTATTACACAAAAATCCAAAGAATGAAAACAAAGAATCATGAAAACATGGAAACATGATTCCATGTTTTAAGCCACCAAACAAAATGATTTTTCTTCCTTATTTTTTTCCTCTAATTTTTGGTCAGATTTCTTTCCTTCCTTTGTCCATTTATGAGCTGCAAAATCTCTATAAATAGGCATGCTTGAAGATAGTTTAGATGCTTAGTTCATAACTTACACAAATTCTAGTTTTAGGAGCACCAAAAGCTTTCTTTCTTTCTTTCTCTTGGCTGAATTCTCCCTTCAGCTTTTCAAGGATATTTTCTTCATTTCACTCAAGGAAACCAAGTTCTCTTCCTTTCTTTCAAATCAAATTAGGTAGGGAGGTGTTTCTAAGTTCATTTTATGCTAAGACAAGTTATGTTTCTAGCTCAAAAATGATGTTTTCATGAGCTTTCTTTTAAGTTTTCATTTTCAGTTTCTTCTTCCTTTCTTTTTAAAGTATTTTGGCCATATGGCCTAGCTTATGATGAGACCATGGTTTGATGATGAGATTCTTGAGTGTTGGTTGCAAAGCTTTCACAAGTTAGATCTCTAAAACTTGAAGGTTTCACTAGTTTCCAAAGCTTCTAAAATTTCAGTTTTTCTTTCCTTATTTTCCTTTCATGGTTTCGGCCAAATGGCCTAGGAAGGAATGAAATGATGGCTTGATGATGAGGACCTTGAATATGGGTTGTAAATCCATCACAAGTTAGGCCTCTAAAGCTTGAACATTCCATTTAATGCAAAACTTTAAAGAATAATGTTTTTATCTTGAGGTTTGAATATGAAATATGTATTTTTACTTTGTCTTGCTAAGATACATATATTGGGTTGAAAACATAATTCTCTTAAAGTCTTGAAGGAGCTCTAGTAAAGAGATCAAGTGAACTTGCATCCATGTTTAAGTTTATGCCTTGCATAACCATATTTATTTTATGTCATAACTAAATTCTCAAGAATAAATAAATGAACTTGCATATCTCATGTTTAAATTTCAAGCTTGCATTTCATGTTTAAATTTCAAGTTGTCACTTAATCTCTAAAGATAATAAAGAAGTTGCATCTCATGTTTATTTTATGCTCTCACTTTATTTTATAATGGCTAAAAGAGTCAATGCATGGCATGTTTATTTTATGTCATCACCTAAAAATCCTAGAGCTCAAAGACTTGCCTATGAATCATAAGCGAAGAAATGAGATAATTGGAGTTAAAGAATTTATTCTTTAAGAAGTCTTGAGAATTGGAGCTTAAAAAAAAATGTAATTCTCTTCTCCTCACCGGTCCTATGCGGACTACCGCGCTAAGATTCTCTTCTCCCTCTACCTGGTCCTATGCGGTTACGCGCAGTTTCTTGCATCATGTTTATATTACAAGTTCTTGCATCATGTTTAATTTTCAAGTTATCACCTTAAATCTTAAAGATAAAGAAATGGAATTGCATATCATGTTTATAATTCCAAGCTATCACCTTATAAAGATAAGATTAAAATAAGGTTGCATAGCATGGTAATAATTCAAAGATGTCACCTAAATCTCTAAAGCTCAAGACTTGCTCCTTTTATCTTAAGTGAAAGATTTAATTATGAACATTCTTTCAAGTTATAAATCGGTCCCATGGTTAAGTTAGGCCTAAAGTCCTATGACTTCTTTCAAGTTTAACAAAAAGAATTAGTTCTAAAAGAGTTTTAAAACTTTGTAAGAATTTTATGGGAAGCTAGTAATTTATGTGTACTTAAAATATGATTTGATGCTTATTAAGAATTTGGTGTCATTGATTGATTCCCTGGTTTGTATGTTATAGTTGCTGTTGCAAACAATGAAAACTTATGCATGAAATAAAGACATATTCTGTTCCTGGAAGAAAGTGTATTCCTGTAAGAGTGCAATTTGGAAAGATTCTGGCTAAGGAAAGATTTGGTATTTAAGCGTGTCCATTGTGACCCACCTCTCTTTCCTGGGAATCTCCAGATGCATGATTACAGTTGGTATATATTATTTCGGCATAAGACTATAAATGAGAAAATGTTATGATGATTATGAATGAAGAATTGTATTATGATATAACATGCAAAGACTTAAAGGTGACTCAAAATATATGAGAAAATGATCCTTTGGACCCATCAAACTATAGGCGGTGAAAAGGTGATTCTTGCCCCTAGTCTGTTCTCTCAAAAGGGTAGAGACGAAATTTTACTTATCAAAAGGGATAAGTATATGCTGGTGACGACTAGCAAGGTATGAGCTCATAACCTAGATTACTCCCAAAAGGGTGGAGTATAGGGTGGCCCAGGAAAATGATGATGAAAGTAACTTTAAGTCACCTAAGAAACTAAGTAAATGCATTATGTGAATATGATGTTCTGCTATGCATAGTATTTATGAGATGATGATGAGAAATATGATATTCTGCTATGCATAGTATTATGAAATGATGATGAGGAATATGATGTGATTTTATGCATAACTATGTTATTATATATGAAAGGAAAAGTTCATTATAAACATGACATGCTAAGTTTATGATGCATTATAAGACGCATGATTAAAAGGGACGAACCTCGGTAAAGTATATTTTCGAACTTAATAAATCAATCTTAGCATGCTCACTATTTCATAATAACCCGAGGTTCCTGGGGACGATGATGATGACACAATGCATCATGAGGTGAGTACCCTCCTGAGATTCTTTTTATAAGTTTCTCACTCCCTCTATTTTTCTTTCCATCTCGTCTTCAAAAAAGAAGGAAGCGTTCGTGAATCACATTGAGGCTAGGGTAGCTGAACTTGAATCCTTCTAGTTTCACTCGTATATTTCAGATATCTATCCCTATCCCTGGAGTGTTATTACTAGGTGCCATTAATGGATGTCCTTCCATCCATATATTATTTATGTTTTATTAGATTGCCTACACTTAGTCTTATTCTGTTGGTAGGCAAAATATCTATATGATATGTAATTATGGATGTATGATGGAGCCAATATATTATGATGTGATGTTTGTAAATTCCTATGTGTCTTTTAAATTTTGCTAAATCATTCACGTTAAGCGCGGCTCACGTTTTCAATTATGTTTAAAAAAAAAATGGCTCGTAATTTCACTAAGTATTTTCAAAGCATGATTAAGGAACTGAAGCAAAGAGTAAAGTCTAGTAATTAATCAGATACTCCTAGGTGTATTGGGTTAATTATTAGGGTGTTACATTTTGGTATCAGAGTTTGGTTCTCATGGAGCCTGAGGATTGGACTACTATGCTTCTAAAGCATAATACGTTAGTAATGTCATGTGTAGATGTTTATCATTAGGATGAGCTTGAGGATTAGAAATACATGACTCCTGTATGTTGAAAGTGCCATGGTAACTTGCTCACTTTGCATGGAATATTGGGCTTGATCACCTCAGTGTTGTGTTTTGTGTGTATAGGGACCAATGGCACGACGACAACAGACTAGGAGCGCGCACAGAATAACCAAGATAATGAGACCGCTGAAGCACTTCGCGACGTAGCAAGGACCATGAGAATGATGATGGAACGGATGGATCAGAATCGTCAAGCTAATATAAATCAAGGACATGAAATTCCCGAACATGCTCGTTTCGGGGAATTTCGTAAGGCGAATCCACCTGTTTTCAAGGGGACCCTGAATCCTAATGTAGCAGATGAATGGATTCGGAATATTGAGAAGGTCTTTGCTGTAGTTCCATGTTCCGAGGAGCGAAGGTCACTTTTGCCACCCACATGCTTGAGGGTGATGCCGGCTTCTGGTGGGCTGGTGTTCGAAGACTCCTGGAGGCAACCGAAGTGGACATTGATTGGGAATTATTCAAGGTCCATTTTTACGAGAAGTACTTTCCGAGTCGGTTAGAAATGCTAAGGACATTGAATTCATGCAACTTGTCCAGGGGAATATGAATGTGGCTCAGGATACTGCCAGATTTGAGGAACTCATTAAGTTCTCAAGGATGTACCAAGGTAACCCTGATGAGTATTGGAAATGCATTAAATACGAGTCAGGGTTAAAGGCAGAACTTAATGTGGAGGTTGCGCACTTGGAAATTAGGGATTTCTCTACCTTAGTCAACAAATGCCGCATCATTGAAGAAGGGCAGAGAAGCTGGGTACTTCAAAGTCTAGAATATCATTAAAAGCTGACACCTCAAGGTCAACGTTCAAGAGGCAAAATCGACCTCCATTTCCACATCAATCAAGATCACAAGTGCCACAAAGGAACTTTCATCAAGGAAGACCGAACAACAACAACAACCGCTATAATAATCCAGCAACAATCGCAACAACAACAATAATAACAATAAAGGGAAAGCACCACAAAGAGGTCCAGCAGCACCTCCACGACCCGTGCCATCCATGGAATGTCCCAAGTGCGGCAAGAATCATGGGAGCATGCCATGTCGAGCCGAACAAACGTGTGCTACCGGTGTGGAAAACCAGGTCATTACTCCCGAGAATGCACAGAAAGGAACCCGCCAACCCCCAATCCCAAGCCAGAATACCAAGGAAGGGTATTCACCGTTAATCCTGAAGAAACGACAAAGTCACGAAATCTCGTGGAAGGTAAGTGTAATATGTATGGTAGAAACTTAATTGTACTGTATGATTCTGCGCTTCCCATTCTTTTATCTCCCACTCGTGTGTTAAAACCCTTAACTTGCATATAACTGAGCTTCCTTTTGACCTTATTGTTTCTACCCTCCTGGAAAACCCGTTAGGACTTGTAAATGTTGTTTAGATTGCCATTTTGTTATTGAGAATAGATCATTTGTTTTAGATCTCATTTGCTTACCCATGCAAGGTTTAGATGTGATTCTTGGCATGGATTGGCTTGAAGCCAACCGTGTACTGTTAAGTCCTATGAGAAAACCATTACTTTTCTTCCTGTTCCCATTAGACCTAAGAAACCCATAAGTCTTTACATAACGTAGAAATGGACTGTGGTAAGGGTGAGAGTAAAGGTTATATTTTCTTAGCCGCTAGTGATGTAGACTTTGAGCAAAGTATCGATGAGATACCGATAGTAAGAAATTATCCCGAAGTATTTCCAGATGAGATACCAGAGTTTCCCCCAGAGAGAGATAGAGTTTTCCATAGAATTGCTTAGGTGCAGGTCCCATATCCATAGCCCCATCCAGGATGTCCCCATTAGAGTTGACCGAGTTGAAAGCTCAATTGGAGGATTTATTGGAGAAAAAGTTTGTTAGACCTAGTGCGTCACCTTGGGGAGCCCCTGTGTTGTTTGTGAAGAAAAAGGATGGGAGTATGAGGATGTGTGTTGACTATAGGCAATTGAATAAAGTGACAGTGAAGAACAAATACCCTTTGCCTAGGATAGATGACTTGATGGACCAGCTTAAAGGGGCAACAGTGTTTTCTAAGATTGATTTGAGGTAGGTTACCACCAATTAGGGTGAGAGATGAAGATATACCAAAAACGGCCGTCCCGATACGGCCATTTTGAGTTTGCAGTAATGTCCTTTGGATTAACCAATGCTCCGGCAATTTTTATGGATTACATGAATAGGATCTTTAGACCCTATTTAGATCAGTTTGTGGTTGTCTTTATAGATGACATTCTCATCTACTCTAAGACCCACGAGGAGCATGAACGCCACCTAACTATAGTATTGGAAATCCTGAAGGAAAAGAAACTATATGCCAAGCTTTCTAAGTGTGAATTCTGGTTGGATGAGGTGAAATTTTTAGGGCATGTAGTATCTAAGAAAGGAATTGCTGTAGATCCTAGTAAGGTGGAAACGGTTGTAAACTGGGAAAGACCAACCACGGTAACTGAAGTAAGGAGCTTCTTAGGTTTAGCTGGTTATTACCGTCGGTTTATCAAGGGATTTTCCAGATTTCCCTTCCTCTGACTAAGCTAACTAGGAAAAACACCTCTTTTTCATGGACCCGGAGTGTGAAAAGAGCTTTCAAGAGCTGAAACACAAGCTAACCTCAACCCCTGTTTTAGTGTTACCCGACCCAATGTGCCTTTCGAAGTGTACTGTGATGCTTCGAGGAAGGGTTTGGGTTGTGTCCTGATGCAGGATAGGCAAGTGGTGGCCTATGCATCGAGGCAACTCAAGCCACATGAGGCAAATTACCCCACCCATGACCTTGAGTTAGCCGCTCGTGTTTGCTCTAAAGATTTGGAGACACCATTTATACGGAGTAAGGTTTGAGGTGTTTTCTGATCACAAGAGTTTGAAATATCTCTTTGATCAAAAAGAGCTAAACATGAGGCAAAGAAGGTGGATGGAGTTTTTAAAAGATTATGATTTCGGGTTAAACTATCATCCAGGTAAAGCTAATGTTGTAGCTGATGCCCTAAGTAGGAAATCCTTACAAGTGTCCCGTTTGATGGTGAAAGAGATTGAGTTAATTGAGCAATTTAGAGACCTCAACCTAGGAATGACCTTGACCACTAAGGGCATAAGAGCTTGTCACCTTAGTGTGACAAGTGAATTCAAGGAAAGAATTGCTCAAGCCCAAAGGAAAGATACAGAATTTCAAGAGACCTTAGAGGCGGTAAGAGCTGATAAGTTGAAAGGTTTTACCCAAGGGAATGATAGTTTATGGAGGTTTGAAGGTCGTATATGTGTACCTGCTAGTGGTGACCTCGAAAGGATATTTTGGAGGAAGCCCATAAGAGTCATTTCACCCTCCATCCTGGTGCCACCAAGATGTATCAAGATTTGAGGAAGATGTTCTGGTGGCCTGGATTGAAAAAGGATGTGTGCACATGGGTGAATAAATGCTTGGTATGTCAAAAGGTGAAGATTGAGCACCAAAGACCCTCTGGAATGTTGCAACCCCTATCAATCCCCGAGTGGAAGTGGGATAGTATCTCCATGGATTTTGTAACTGGACTCCGAGGACCCAAGCGAATCATGACGCCATTTGGGTAATAGTGGATCGGTTGACTAAGTCAGCCCACTTTTTACCTATTAAGGTGACTTATTCCTTGGATAGGTTAGCACGATTATATATTCAGGAGATAGTAAGGTTACACGAGAGTCCGTCGACGATAATCTCGGTTCACGATTCACGTCACGGTTTGGGGAGCCTTTCAGAAGGCGTTTGGTTCAAGCTGTTTGAGCACGGCTTATCACCCCCAAACGGACGGTCAATCTGAAAGAACTATCCAAACTTTGGAGGACATGTTGAGGGCATGTGTTTTAGATCAAAGAGAGAGTTGGGATAAGTACCTATGATTGAGTTTGCATATAACAACGTTATCATGCAAGTATCGGTATGGCACCATACGAGGCCCTCTATGGACGGAAGTGTCAATCACCTTTATGTTGGTATGAGCCCAGAGAACAAAGTCTACTGGACCTGATATTGTGAGGGAAACAACGGAACAAATTAAGAAAATTAGGGATAAAATTCTTACTGCTCAAAGTCGCAGAAAAACTATGCGGACAAGCGGCGAAACCGCTAGATTTTCAAGAAGGGGACCATGTGTTCCTAAGAATCACCCCACCACAGGCATAGGCCGAGCAATGAAAGTAAAGAAATTGAGCCCAGATTTCTTGGTCCGTTTGAAATCCTTAGCAAAATAGGATATGTAGCCTACCGTATAGCCCTACCCAAAGTCTGTCCAACCTTCATGATGTTTTCCATGTCTCCAGTTAAGGAAATATCATTTGACCCAAGTCATGTACTAGAGCCAGAACATGTACAATTAAGAGATGACCTAACGTTTAACTTACCACCCACGAGAATCGTTGACCGAGGAGTTAAGCAGTTAAGGAACAAGGTTGTACCCTAGTCAAAGTAGCATGGGGACGAGATGAAACCGAAGAAGTTACATGGAAGCTGGAATCAGATATGCAAGCACGTATCCAGAGCTATTCTCAGGAACGATTTCGAGGGCGAAATTCTTTTTAGGAGGGGAGTAATGTAACGCCCAATTTTTCTGTAATTTTTACTATCATTAGGAATTACCGAATTACCGTAGGTAAATATTATATAAAATTTGAGACCAAACAATCCTTAATAAAGGAATATAACGTTAGAAGAGAAGTTAGGAGCAATTCGTGCAAGTATTGCAAACCCCAATTTTCTGTACGTGTAAAATGACCAAAATGCCCTGAGGTTATTTTACTCAGAAAATGAGGATCGTGGGCCCCACCCATCCTCAAGGGGATGTTTTGATGTTAATAAGGGATTGTTTGTGTTATGTGTGTTAATAGAGGAGAAGAATCCTAATTTTAGCTCCGGCGAAATGACCAAAACGCCCTTATTTTAACTTATTTGCGTGCCCTAAGCCGAACCTCACTAAAATGTGTTAAAAGGTGTTTTTAAGCCATGATTAACCATTGGTTAAGCTCGGGTGGTCTCGGGCAATTTTTAAGTAAAATGACCGTTTTGCCCCTCTTTGTGAGTTTTACAAATTTTGAGATTTTTGATTTGTCTAACGAAACCTAAGCAATATTAGGCTCAAATTAAAGCTTATTAAATTCTAATTACTAATCTAGAGTCAAAATTATTTATTTAGATTGATTAGAACCTAAAATTGCTTAAAACACCCAAATTGCTTAGTAATTCACTTAAACCCTTAACCGTAAATTCTCTAAATTGCATGAATACCTTGCCTACACCTAAAAAATACATGGAACACACAAAATCCTCTTCCACAAGGCTGTAATGCACGAAATTATTGAGTAATAAGTCAGAAAATTATTACACAAAAATCCAAAGAATGAAAACAAAGAATCATGAAAACATGGAAACATGATTCCATGTTTTAAGCCACCAAACAAAATGATTTTTCTTCCTTATTTTTTTCCTCTAATTTTTGGTCAGATTTCTTTCCTTCCTTTGTCCATTTATGAGCTGCAAAATCTCTATAAATAGGCATGCTTGAAGATAGTTTAGATGCTTAGTTCATAACTTACACAAATTCTAGTCTTAGGAGCACCAAAAGCTTTCTTTCTTTCTTTCTCTTGGCTGAATTCTCCTTCAGCTTTTCAAGGATATTTTGCTTCATTTCACTCAAGGAAACCAAGTTCTCTTCCTTTCTTTCAAATCAAATTAGGTAGGGAGGTGTTTCTAAGTTCATTTTATGCTAAGACAAGTTATGTTCTAGCTCAAAAATGATGTTTCATGAGCTTTCTTTTAAGTTTTCATTTTCAGTTTCTTCTTCCTTTCTTTTTAAAGTATTTTGGCCATATGGCCTAGCTTATGATGAGACCATGGTTTGATGATGAGATTCTTGAGTGTTGGTTGCAAAGCTTTCACAAGTTAGATCTCTAAAACTTGAAGGTTTCACTAGTTTCCAAAGCTTCTAAAATTTCAGTTTTTCTTTCCTTATTTTCCTTTCATGGTTTCGGCCAAATGGCCTAGGAAGGAATGAAATGATGGCTTGATGATGAGGACCTTGAATATGGGTTGTAAATCCATCACAAGTTAGGCCTCTAAAGCTTGAACATTCCATTTAATGCAAAACTTTAAAGAATAATGTTTTTATCTTGAGGTTTGAATATGAAATATGTATTTTTACTTTGTCTTGCTAAGATACATATATTGGGTTGAAAACATAATTCTCTTAAAGTCTTGAAGGAGCTCTAGTAAAGAGATCAAGTGAACTTGCATCCATGTTTAAGTTTATGCCTTGCATAACCATATTTATTTTATGTCATAACTAAATTCTCAAGAATAAATAAATGAACTTGCATATCTCATGTTTAAATTTCAAGCTTGCATTTCATGTTTAAATTTCAAGTTGTCACTTAATCTCTAAAGATAATAAAGAAGTTGCATCTCATGTTTATTTTATGCTCTCACTTTATTTTATAATGGCTAAAAGAGTCAATGCATGGCATGTTTATTTTATGTCATCACCTAAAAATCCTAGAGCTCAAAGACTTGCCTATGAATCATAAGCGAAGAAATGAGATAATTGGAGTTAAAGAATTTATTCTTTAAGAAGTCTTGAGAATTGGAGCTTAAAAAAAAATGTAATTCTCTTCTCCCTCACCGGTCCTATGCGGACTACCGCGCTCCGTTGCTTAAGATTCTCTTCTCCTCTCCTGGTCCTATGCTACCGCCGCTAGTTTCTTGCATCATGTTTATATTACAAGTTCTTGCATCATGTTTAATTTTCAAGTTATCACCTTAAATCTTAAAGATAAAGAAATGGAATTGCATATCATGTTTATAATTCCAAGCTATCACCTTATAAAGATAAGATTAAAATAAGGTTGCATAGCATGGTAATAATTCAAAGATGTCACCTAAATCTCTAAAGCTCAAGACTTGCTCCTTTTATCTTAAGTGAAAGATTTAATTATGAACATTCTTTCAAGTTATAAATCGGTCCCATGGTTAAGTTAGGCCTAAAGTCCTATGACTTCTTTCAAGTTTAACAAAAAGAATTAGTTCTAAAAGAGTTTTAAAACTTTGTAAGAATTTTATGGGAAGCTAGTAATTTATGTGTACTTAAAATATGATTTGATGCTTATTAAGAATTTGGTGTCATTGATTGATTCCCTGGTTTGTATGTTATAGTTGCTGTTGCAAACAATGAAAACTTATGCATGAAATAAAGACATATTCTATACCTGGAAGAAAGTGTATTCCTGTAAGAGTGCAATTTGGAAAGATTCTGGCTAAGGAAAGATTTGGTATTTAAGCGTGTCCATTGTGACCCACCTCTCTTTCCTGGGAATCTCCCAGATGCATGATTAGTTGGTATATATTATTTCGGCATAAGACTATAAATGAGAAAATGTTATGATGATTATGAATGAAGAATTGTATTATGATATAACATGCAAAGACTTAAAGGTGACTCAAAATATATGAGAAAATGATCCTTTGGACCCGTCAAACTATAGGCGGTGAAAAGGTGATTCTTGCCCCTAGTCTGTTCTCTCAAAAGGGTAGAGACGAAATTTTACTTATCAAAAGGGATAAGTATGTGCTGGTGACGACTAGCAAGGTATGAGCTCATAACCTAGATTACTCCCAAAAGGGTGGAGTATAGGGTGGCCCAGGAAAATGATGATGAAAGTAACTTTAAGTCACCTAAGAAACTAAGTAAATGCATTATGTGAATATGATGTTCTGCTATGCATAGTATTTATGAGATGATGATGAGAAATATGATATTCTGCTATGCATAGTATTATGAAATGATGATGAGGAATATGATGTGATTTTATGCATAACTATGTTATTATATATGAAAGGAAAAGTTCATTATAAACATGACATGCTAAGTTTATGATGCATTATAAGACGCATGATTAAAACCGACGAACCTCGGTAAAGTATATTTTCGAACTTAATAAATCAATCTTAGCATGCTCACTATTTCATAATAACCCGAGGTTCCTGGGGACGATGATGATGACACAATGCATCATGAGGTGAGTACCCTACTGAGATTCTTTTATAAGTTTCTCACTCCCTCTATTTTTCTTTCCATCTCGTCTTCAGAAATAGAAGGAAGCGTTCGTGAATCACATTGAGGCTATCGGTACTGAACTTGAATCCTTCTAGTTTCACTCGTATATTTCAGATATCTATCCCTATCCCTGGAGTGTTATTACTAGGTGCCATTAATGGATGTCCTTCCATCCATATATTATTTATGTTTTATTAGATTGCCTACACTTAGTCTTATTCTTTGGTAGGCAAAATATCTATATGATATGTAATTATGGATGCTGTATGATGGAGCCAATATATTATGATGTGATGTTTGTAAATTCCTATGTGTCTTTTAAATTTTGCTAAATCATTCACGTTAAGCGCGGCTCACGTTTTCAATTATGTTTAAAAAAAATGGCTCGTAATTTCACTAAGTATTTTCAAAGCATGATTAAGGAACTGAAGCAAAGAGTAAAGTCTAGTAATTAATCAGATCCTCCTAGGTGTATTGGGTTAATTATTAGGGTGTTACATGCAACCCAGGACCTTATGCCACACGAGACGAGTTGATCCGTAGTTTTCACTCTAGGCGTTCTGTAGGAGTAGTGAGAAGAGGAAATCTTATGCTAGTTTATTTTGTATTCATTTGCTATTGTTCGTCTTGGATTACTGTACTTAACTTAAGTCAGATTGGTGGGTAGTGTGTTTTGGTGCTTGATATGGAATGGTTAATACTTATGCTATAACTATGATGATGTGATTATGTTCATGTGATAGTTGTGTATGTATGTGATTAGTTTTTTTTCTCTTCTCTATGTGCGAAACGATGATGGGTTTTACTTAATATGTGTGGCTCACATTTTGTTTTCAAAGTTCAAAAAAAATAATTTACCTGTAATTTCATTAAAGTATTTTCAAGAGTTTAAATTACAAACTAACAAAAGAGTAATAACTAATAATTAACTTAAATACGTCCTAGGCGTGTTGAGTCAAATATTAAGGTGTTACATTCTAACCATGTATGCAACGCCCAATTTTCTGTCTGAGTACAAATGACCAAAATGCCCCTAAGGTCATTTTTACAGGAATTCGAGGGAAGCCGACTTCGACAGTCCTCGAATAGGTCAACTCAATGTTTGAAGGGGATTATACTTTATATGTTTGAAATTCGAGGTGAAAATCGTTTCTGAACTTTTTGCTCAAAATGACCAAAATACCCCTGCTCTTTCTACCGGGTAAAGGTGCCTTTGAGCCTGAACTTTTCTAGGAAGTTTGGAATGATGTTTACAAGTGATATTTGATGTTTAGTCGGCCTGGAGGTCCGGGCAGTTTTAGTGCAAAATTACCATTTTACCCCTAGAAAGTGTATAGTGAGCCTAATGATGTAATTAAGCAAACCTAAGCAATATTAGGCTCTAATCAAGATTAATTTATTTCAATAATTAATCTAGAGTCAAAATAATTTATTAAGGTTAATTAGGACCTAAGATTGCTTAGTTAAACTTTAATTACATTCTTTAATTCAAGATTCCTAGTCATGGAATCTTGAATAGTATTTTCTCTCCAATTCCTTAAATTAAGGAATTGTGCCATACCTCATTTGACCAAAAGAATGATTTTAAATTGTTAATCTAGCAAGATTACCCTCCTAATCAAGTCTTGACAACCTTAATTAGCCAATTACCTCACCTAAACACTTTCTTACAACTCCTAACCAAAACCTTAATCAAAGAAACACCTAAACACATCACTAAACCACAATTACATGAACAAATTTCTCTCCCCTTGGCTGAAAGCTGGCCGAAACCTTACTCCCAATTTCCATCACATGTTGATTTTTCTTCACTCAAAGAGCCATGCTTTGGCCATACTTGAAGTCATACCTCACCATGCTTTGCCCATGCCTAGCCCATGCCAATCAAAGAGATATTTTCCTCACTTTTTCTCCTGGCCGTCGGCCTTCCTCCCCCTTGGCAGCCTCCATGTTGCAAAATTTCTATAAATACCAAGCTTGGAAGAACTTGGTTACACTTTAGATCATTTGCCAAGTTTAGTTTTCTTGTACTTCCTTGCTTTTTTTTCTCAAATTTCTCTTCATCTTGCTCATCTTCTTCTTCCTCTTAAAGAATCCTTCCACCACCACAAACCACCACAAACAACCATAAACCACCACCCCTCACCTCAAACCATCTCTTAAACACTCAAACTTTCCATTCCCAAGCTTACAAACTCAAGGAAAAATCATCTTCCTTGGCTTTCCCCCTTGGCCAAATCCTCATCCCCTTCAAGAGAAGATTTTGTCTTCTCAACTCTTTAAGAATCAAGCTTCTTTCTTCCTTTTCAAAGACTTCCTTAGGTAGGGGTTTTTTTCAAAGTTTTCACTTGTTTCTTTAAAGAAAGTTCTAGTTTTCTCTTGGTTTAAAACTCTTTTCCTCTTTCTTCTTTTCGGCCATGAGGCCTTTTCATGAGAAAAACTTTGGCTTGATGATGAGGTTTCAAGATAATGACTTGTTGATGTCATGTGAGAAACCTCTAAAGCTTGAAACAAATTGGTCTTGGACCATCCATACATGCTTATGTTTTTCTTCCTTTTTCTTGCTTATGCTTTTGGTTTTTCCTTCCTTTTTCATTCACTAGTTTTCGGTTTCCTCTTCCTTTCCCTCTCATGATTTCAGTTTCCTTTTCCTTTGTTTGAACAAAGTTTGCTAAAAATGTTAAGTAGATCACAAAAGTTTTGTTAAAGAAAATTAATCCTATGTTTTCAAAGAGCTCTAAGCTTACCCTTGCCAACCTTAAAGTTGGTCGGCCTTCTAAGAGTTTTACTCTAGATTGAAGCCCATGAGCAATAAAATAAAGAATATGACTTAGTTCTTTTATTTTGTTTAGACAAAGTGTTGAGCTTTGTGTCTATTTTCTTGAGCTTGATGATGAAGTTCAAAACCAAAGACTTCTTTGAAGTCTTGGTGCTAAGAACTCTAAAGCTCACTTTATGTTGTTAAGGTACATATTGGGTTAAGGTTGTGATGTTCCTTTAAAGTCTTGTAAGAGCTCTAGCTAAGATAAAATGAGTTGCACACATGTTTATGTTTATGCCTTGCATAGCATGTTTATTTTGATGTCATCACTAAACTCTCAAGAATAACTAAATGGACTTGCATTATCATGTTTAAATTCCAAGCTTGCATTTCATGTTTATATTTCAAGTCATCACTTAATCTTTAAAGATAATAATGAGGTTGCATCTCATATTTATTTTATGCTCTCACTTTACTTTCTAATGAAGAATAAAATAAGTGCATATCATGTTTAAGTTTATGCCATCACTTAAACCTCCTAGAACTCAAAGACTTGCCCAAGTATCTTGCATAAAGTTTTAGAAAATGGAGGCATTTCAAGGATGCCATTTCGGCCTTGTGATGATGATGATGGACTTCAGATGAGTCATCTAATCATAAGTGTCCATAGTCTAAGTCTTGGAATTTTTCTAAGCTTAGGTGTACTCAAGGAACTTTATGAACAAGGTTTTATGTTTTAAATCTATTCCTTGAGCTAAATAATTTAGCTACTGACCTAGCACATATTTATGTGATTTCAATGAGATTAATTGGTTTCTAAAAGAGTTTTGAGTTCCTAAATTGATTCCAAGAGAAACTAGCAACTTATATGCTTTAAATCATGAGATTATGTGATTGTTTGATGCTTATGTTTTGGTTCTGCCTTGTGCACTTGGCCACTGTATGAATTCTATTTTATGGTGTTTAAATGTGTAAAATTATGTTTGAGTGAAGCAAGGAACGATTTAGGGAAGTTAGGAAAGAACAAGTAACTAGAAAGGACTTAAAATGTGAATTCTAGAACACTTAGATGCACAAAATATAAATTCTGTTCCAGCATAATTGGACTTGAGAAAAATGGTTCATAATTAGTGGATTTGTGTAGGAATCTCTCATAATTGGTTTAGGAGTTAATTATAGAGCCTTAGGCAGAGACGGAACTTAGAAAGGGTCAAGGACGGAGATTCTAGGACCCCGTAATCATAAGACAAAATTCTGCCCCAAAATAACTAGTGCTATTTGGTTATATTATAAATCATAAACATTAGAAGAAATCATAGGTAATGATCCCTTAGGCATTATAAAAATCCATAATGAAGGTTAGGATAATTGGAATACAAGATTAGAGCCCGTAAGGGCCCAAGCATAAGACACCATGAGATAGGAGGTGTGATGTGAGCATGAGGTAATAGGTGTACTCATAATGATGTGAATATGATAATAAGCATGAGACTATATGTATATTTGTGGCATGTTGCTATAATGATGAGGTATGTTATGTTTGAAATGCATGGGAATGTGAGATATGAGTAAAAGATATGTTATATGATGTTCTATGGTTGTATGCCCATGTTGCATCCATACAAGATATGATAAAATGGAAATGATCCCATTATCACTTCCCGAGTGAAGGGTTGTATGGGGTGATCCAAGTAAAGAGATATGTTAATGAGGAAATGATCCCATTATGACTTCCCGAGTGAAGGGTTGTACGGGTGATCAAGAAAGAGATATGATTCCCCTATTTTTTTCCTCGTATGAATCTCGACGGCTAGTTAGGATGAGCTCATTCCTAGGCGATGGGTGTATTTGGAGCTTTGGTGGCTATATGAAAATCGCCGAGGCTGCATGTTGGATGGATTTTGGTGGCTCCGATGGTGGAATGTGGAAAAGTGGAAAAATGGAAAATGTTAAGAGGAACTCAAGGAGTTCAATTATGATAAAGTAAAAGACGCACATGCATATGTTTCGTGGTTGTTCTTTTGGTGCTTATGATTAAGTGATACGTGTTGAGTATGTGACTGTCATTGCCATGCATACATAAAATATCTATTGCATTCATACTATCAAGACTCATGCTAAAAGAAACCTACTTCGGATAATAAGATTTGAGAAATTAAAATTAAACCTATGCATGTACACCTTTTTCATAATGAAACCCGAAGTGGCGGGGCGACAACAATGACACTTCGTGTTAAAGTTGGGGAGCCTCCTGAGAATCTTGTATAAGTATTCTCACCCTTTTTGTTTCCCTCCGTGTCGTCTCCAGATGGGATTGATGGGTGATCTTCCTTGAGGCACGGGCATAGGAATCACATCATAAGAATAGAGGGCGCAGTGGAAGCATAAAGACTACTCTAGCCTCGTTAACATTTGGTTTTGCATTAGTTAAAGTTGTTTGGTGTAATTGATACCCTAGGTGTCCTTATATTTATAAGGGCATTGTTGTTATGTTATGATCATGATATACTCTATAATTTATGTTATTCTATGGTTTATTCATGGTTGTTATGATGACGTATGTCGAGTTGTTATGTTTCACGTTTAATAGTCAGTATCTATGCACATGCACGACTCGCATTTTAAGTCTTAAGTTCAAAAGAAAAATTTAGTCGTATTTTATTCATATTTTAAAGAAAGTAAGTCAGAGTGAAACAAAGACGTAATAACTAATAATTAACTGGAATACAACTCGATGTATGAGGTTAAGAGTTAGGGTGTTACAATGGACAAGGATAGAAACCAACAATGCTTGAACAAGTAAAGAAGAAACTCCTACCTCTTATGTAGGTCTGAGAGTCCTTCTCTTCTTCCTTAAGCTTGAGCAAGAATCCTTGAGTGGATGACCATTGAATCTTGGCTCTAGAATTTGAGTGCTAAAGAAAATATTTTTCACTAGAGTTAAAGATTGTAACTCTTGTGAAAACTAGTGAAAGTTTGGGCTTAGAATTTAAGTGTTTGGGTAAAGTTTAGAATGTGAAGAAAAGTCTTTGAAGAAAGAATATAAGAAGAAATGGTAGAGAAATAATAAGAGAGAAAGAACACTTAGGGAGTTTTTAAGGCTTGATGACTAGCAAGAGTGTATGTATTTACAAGAGTTAGAGAATGTAGCTCTTGCCAAGCATGATCAGGTCTCTTTGTGGCTTGGAAATGGAATGAATGGAAGAGAGTTTGTAGAGTATTTATAGTGGAAGGAAGAAGAATGAAGCACTTGAACTAATGCTTGGAGCATGATTTATGCAAGCATGTTGGCCAAATTTTGGATAAGAAAATGCTCCATGTTTTATGCAAACATGTAGGCCTAATTTTGGGTGAGAAAATGGTCCATGTTTTATGCAAACATGTTGGCCTATTTTTTTAATTATTAAAGTAGTGGCATTATAGTAATTATTAAAGTAGTGGCATTGTAGTAATTTCTTTAACCAAGATAAGGGTATTTTTGTAATTAGACAATGACAGTGGTATCCTTAATTCTATTTATAGAAATAAGGATGTCTTTGTCATTTAGTAGTAAGGCAAGGGTAGTTTGGTAATTTCCTTTAGATAGTAAGGGTATTTTCATAATTTCCACTAAGTGATGACATTTTTGTAATTCTTTGCATCTTCTAGACACACTTGAATATTCTAATAATATTTGTTATGTTTCATAACACTTGTCCAATTCTATTTGGTTTTGCTTTATTTCATCTAAATCACTAATTATGATTAATATTTATCCTAGTTATGAATTTGAGGATGTTACATTTATCATATGCATATTCATATCATATCAATTATTTGTTTTGGATGATTTACTATATGGTTGAGCTTTATGATATATGTGCATTAAGTGAGTGAATGCTAAAAGAAACCTACTTTGAAGGATAAGTTTGGAAAGTTAAAAATGAATCTTTGTTATGTAATACATGATTACATTTTCTAATAGACATTAAGTCTGGAACAATGATGATGATATTCATAATGTATTTGGGGGTTCCTACTAAGAATTTTAGAATTCTCACCTTTATGTGTTTGTGTTCCTATGTCTCCAGGTTAATCCAAACAAATGTAATTACTACGAAGAAATAAGATTTGTAAGGTTTAATGGTTGAGGCTTGTATCAATTGTACTTAGTAGTATGTTTATGTATGTAAATATAATGAGAATAATGTGTATTAAAGCTCACAAAAAAGCCTTCTTGTGTACTTGACTTTGTATTCAATAAATGTTTTGTTTCCTTGTTATATATTTAATAGAATTATGACTTAGTTATTACACGAATCACTCAAAGTTGCTATAAATATTTAAGAAAGATCTACTAATTTATGCGTAACAACTCCTGTGTCTAATGTCATGGCTTAAGGATGATGTTATATTTGGGAGGATGTTAAGTTAGCATGTCATTGGTTAATCTACTTTTAGGCGCATTTCAAGGATTAGTGTTGGAAGGTTTTTATTAGACTATTACATTTCTGTTCATATTCTCTGGTGGATCATTGTATTTAGCCTAACCACTCTTTGGTAGACAGAGACTTACTTATTTAGTATTATGTTGGTGTAGGTGAAAGAATGATTGATACTTACAATTATATGTGTGTCTGTGTGCTGTGTGTGTGTATGTGTGTGTGCGTGTGCGTGTATGATGATGTGTTTATGTTCATGATGTTGTTGTGATATGGATTATATGTATGATGACTATTTTTCCTTTTGTATGAGGCGACGACGGTTATAATTAGTATGTGCAACTCACATTTTGCTTTTAAAAATTCAAAAAAAATTTAGGTATTTTTACTAAGTATTTTCAAAGTTACTAAATTTAAGACTGAAGCAAAATAGTAATATCTAATAATTAACTTAGATGTGTCAGAGCATATGGGTTAATATAGGGTGTTACAATTTAGTATCAAAGCTCATAAAGCCTTAATTGGACTGACTATGCTTCTTAAAGCATAATGCGATAATTATGCCATGTGTAGAACTTTATTGATAGGTTAAGCTTATGAGGAGAGGTGCATAACTACTATGTGTAATACCCTAAAAATTATTTAAAAATTAATTTGAACTTTATTAGTGAGAATTTTAAAAATCTAATAGACGTAGCAATGATAAGGGACGACCCAATGGACAAGTTGAAAAAAAAAATTTCGGGCTAAGCATGAATAGTGATTTTGGGCCCAAGTGTGAATAGTAACCTTATGGGCTGATAGGCGCAATAGTAACCTTGGAATCGGGATGGTAGATCTTAGGACTAAGGGAAGATAAGATAAGGATTGGGATAAAGTATTAGACCTATGGTTAATCTCAGGTAATATTCTAATTTCCTGGGTAATGTTTTACCTATTTGGTATAATTTCGAAGTGCATTTTAACACCAAAAGATAGCTTAATTTTTTAAATAGAATAATGTTTATCGTTTAGAGCCAAGTGGATGACCAAGATTTAATCTTGACTAATAAGATTGAATCCTAGCCATCATCTCATTATTCTTTTTCGAAAGAAAGATGTACACTTTTGACTACATTTATACCAAGATCAACATAAACCACTAACCTTATTACTCCACCCTTGTCATTTCGACCATGAAGTAAGAACATAGGCCTCCATTTTTTGTTCTCTCAAACCTTTACTTCAAATGCCCAAAACCTTAGTTTTAAATCACCAAAACCTCAAATATCCCTCACAAAACGTGTTCTACTCATAACAATCTACAAAACCAACTGATTGGAATTTTAATCATCTCCATTATGCACTTTGAGATCTCATAAACCACTCTTAAAGGAAGGGATCACAATTGGGATTTTAGACCTTTCTGTTTCAAATCTATTTTTACAATTTGGTTACTGATTTAACTTTATATTTTTCGTTATATTGGTTGATAATATATAAATATTGAAGTGTCTAATTTGGTGGAGTGTTTGTATGATGTTAGAAAGCCCTTTTTGGCAAAATAAGTTTTAACCTAGGTAGCTGAAATTTTGGATTACAGCGACAGCTCAACTTGTATGATTTTATTAACATAGTTAGAGAATTTATTATGAGCAAAAATTTTTGTGTGGTGAAGCTAACATATAAAAGTGTCTCCAGTAATTTTCTGAGCTTTTTAAAATACTTTTGTTATGTTTAAAAATTCAGAAACTAGAGGTTAGGGTTCTTGTTTGGACATTAAATTTGGGGCACCAAATTTGTTTAATTTTGTTACTATATCAAATGATTGAATTTTCCTTTAAACTTTTTACAGGGTGTTGATGACCTCTTGAAGTCCAACCCTAAATTTTTGTATGATTTTGTATATTCATTTGTTATGGTAATAAAACTTGAGACTTCATTGTGACTGGGAATAGTTAGTTTCTAACCTTTGAATTTGGACAATTTGTTAACACAGATGATAGCTTGTCGTGCCTAAAATTTTTACAGGACTTGGGGACATATTGAAGTCTCATGGAAAATTTTTGTAGCCTTTAATTTGATTGTTTGATATGCAAACTAATTTTTGCTACATAAGTGTGAAAATCTGCCAATGTGCTGGAATTATGCCAAGTGCCTGAATTGATGATATGATGACTTTTGATCCAATTATGATGTGTATGAATGCATGCTATAGACTTTGAAGATTGGTTTATGAGGCATGATTAGAATTCCTGGTGAATGAAAGCCTATATGTGCTTTAATGCATGCATTTGGAAAAAGGAAAGTGTATCATGCATATATGTGACAAAAGAGAATGTATGAATTTCAATCGTGCATATTTTGACATATGGACAAAATAGAAACAAGACTTACATTGAATGAGGGAAAGGCAAAAAGAGGAACTTCCCTAGAGATATTATAACTCAGTAGAAGTATTGGTTAGGAATAAACTTCCGAGATTCAAAAAAGGAAAAAGTGAAGTCCGATGATCACGCATAGGAATGAGCTTTGTCCTGATATGCAGTATTACCCATGTGTGGAGTTATCCATTGCAAATACCATTTGTTATGAACTAAGTCTTTTATATGTCGATGAAAAAATGCATGGCATTGAGTCCTATGGTCACAAGAGAAATATTAGTCCCTTTGACTTGTCAAGGGCACGGAAAAATCAGCATTTATCATATGTATACTCATGTCATATTGAATTATTTGCACATGATGATTTACTATGTGCTTGAGCATTTTGATATATGTGAATTAAGTGTTTGAATGCTAAAATAAACGTACTTTGAAGGTATGATGTTAGAATTAAAAATGAATCTTTGGTACATAATGCATGATCACATTTTTTTCTAATAATCTGAAATGGCTGGGGCGATGACGATGGCATTTATAAAAGTATATTTGGGGATACCTTACTAAGAATTTTATAATTCTCACTCATATATTTATGTGTCCCATATCGTCTCCAGATTGCTCAGGGGACAAAGCGGTTATCATGGAAGTGCCTGATCTATAGTAGCTCGATAGCCGAAGACTACTATTAATTTTCTTTTGATATATGTGTATGTATGTTTGTAAATGTGTAAAAAGACATATGTGTATTAACACTCATAGAAGAGCTTTTTGATGTATTTGAATATGTAATCTATAAATATTTTGTTTCCTCTTTATATATTTATGTAAAGTTATGGAATTTTATTACTCGATTCACGTCGAATACACTATAGATACTTAGGTATGGTCCACTAATTTATAATAACATCTCTAGTCCGATGTCATGGCTTAAGGATGATGTTGTACTTGGGAGGGTGTAGAGTATGTGTGTGTGTGCCATGGTAACTAGCTCACTTTGCATGAAGTATTGAGCTTGATCACCTCACGTGTTTGTTGTTCTTTGTGCTTAGGCATTGATGGCATTACCAGACGGGATGAGTAGGGCGGAGATGAGTAGGGTAATGAGACTATTGGAGCTATCAAGGACATGGCGAAAGCGATATAGATGATGTTTGAGCAAATGGGTCAAGGAGATCCTGTACATGGCCCTAATATTGCTTATGGTCAAGAGCATGTCTAGTTCGAAGAATTTCATAAGGTGAACTCGCCATCATTTAGAGGAGCTTTGAATCCTGGGACTGAGATAATCAAGAGTGTGAGAGGTCTTTCGATGATCACCTACAATGAGGAACAAAAGGTGACTTTGCCACCTACATGCCTAGAGGACTAATCCGAGTTTTGGTCAGTCAGCACCTAGAGATTGTTGGCAGCTAGCACTAATGGATGGCTATCGCTACCTCCTCAAATTAGGATTAAAATAGCAAAATTAAATTCAAATACCGAATGCACCAAAACTGTAGTTAGGATGTAACCGAGTCGTCTCTCAAGAAGGCTATGTCACATAGTTAGAAATTGGGGTTTTTTAAAATTAAATTAAAGAAATTGAAAATAATTGGTAATGAATATAGAATTAAAGGACTAGTGTAATATTTCTAGATTGGAATTAATTATCACAAACCAAATATTGAACACATTAGTGGCTATCAATAATAAATTACTAGCAATTTTGCTAGTGATCGATCGACCACTAGAATTTAACTAATGCAAATAACTAAAACGGGATCCCAATTTAATTAGAAATTACATTGATTTAAAGTACTAATTGCTATAGCCTAACTGCCAATTGGAAGGTTAACTTTAATGTTCTCCTTCAAACATAAACCAATTGATCAATCAATTTATGCCCGAAGATTTCCCTAAATGATGATCACCAATTTAGTTATTCCAATAAAAATTGTAACAATAGCAACAGATTATAAGAATAGAAACTATAGAACATTGAGAAAACTAATGCATTTAATATAAAAATAGGTCTTAAACATTATCCCAATACAGTCGAAAATCCTTACACTAGAAAGGAAAACCTCTATTTTTGGAAGATTACAATAATGAAATTAAAAGAGTACCTAAGGATAATAGCCATGATCCTTGTCACAATCTCCAAAAACAATTCAAAATCACTAAACGAATCCTAAGAGAAAGAAGAATAGAGAAGAAGATGTAGAAATATGTACATAGAAAGAGAGAGAGAGAGAGAAAAGAAATCCTTACTACCACCATTAGAATCCAAAACAAGGTTAAAAGTCTATATAGTTTTCTTAAATACCGGTCTCTAAAATAGCCCAAAATAGGGCCCAAAAGGATTAATTATTTGTAATCTGGTCATTGCACGAGCACTATAGCTCTAATTTTAGTGTTGTAGCACTCACCAAAACAGTGAGCTCTAGCGTTCTTCTTGGTGCTTTTTTAGGAACATGTAGTGCTAAATGAGTATTGCGATGCTCAATTGAGAGTGATGTTTTGTAGTTTTTGCTCCTTTTTGCCACCTTTAAACTCTAAGCTTCTTCCAAAGAGTTCTTAGCCTTGCTCTTGGCATTTGGCACTCAATCCAAAGCTCCTATGTACAAAACCATACTCAAAGAGATAGGTTAAACGCAATAGGGTATAATTATAAATTAATCCAAAATTAGTGCAATGGTCAATGATTTTATCAGAATTACACAATAAAGACTAAATCAAAATCCTAAGTATTTACCTTAGTAACTCATTAAACTAATGCAAAAAACTAAGGTTTAGAAGCAATATAAGTGGCATAAATGCCCTTATCAAGCACCATGATCAATTAGGAGATGTTCAAAACTTGCCTCTATGAGAGTCTTTCCTGTTCAGTGAGAATGCTAAGGATATGGAGTTTATCAGCTGCAGGGAGGAATGAGCATCGTAGGTACACGCAAAGTTTAAGGAGCTGATTATGTTCTCAAGGGTCTTCCCCGACAAATTCTAAAAGTGCATGACATATGAAGCTAAGCTGAAGGCGGAGATTAATGTTGTTGTTGCTCATTTGGATATTAGGGATTTTCATACCCTAGTCAACAATTCCGCATCATCGAGGATAGCCACAAAAACTGAATGTTGCTAGGGTTAAGATTTCAAGAAGAAGTTAGTGCGATAAGCCCTTAGATTAAACTGTTGTTTAAGCCATAAGTTCATAAGAGGACTTTCCACCATGGGGGATCAGCCCCCAAGGCAGAGATACGCCCCCTAGGCTCATACTTGCTAAGCATATCCCAAGTGCAAGAAATTACACGAGATCGACCTTGGTTCATGGGCTAGGGAGTTTGCTACAAGTGTGGGAAGCCAGGCCATTATGCTAGAGAGCACCCTGAGAAGAACTCAATGGTCCCTGCCACAAGGCCATAACGGAAAGGAAAGGTCCTTACCCTTAATACAAAAGACTCAGCAAAGTTCAATGACCTCATAGAAGATAAGTGTGAAATGAATAGTAGGATCTTGATTATTATGCTGCATGATTTTGATGTAACTTATTCATTCATATCGCATGATAGTACATAGTCCTTACATTTGCATAAGTCAAAGCTTCCTTTTGATCTTCCTTCTACATCCACTAGTAGGCCTATTAGGACATGTAGATGTCGTTTGAATTCTCATTTCATCATTGATGGTAGATCTTTTGTCATGGATTTGATTTGTTACCCATGCATTTTTTAACATGATTCTTGGCATAGATTGGCTTTCTACTAACCATGTATTGTTAGATTGTTACACAAAGTCTATCATCTTTTATTTATTCCTAGTGCATCTAGTAAGCCCTTAAACTTTAGTTAAATGCAGAGGTACATGCCATGGAAAAAAGAGTAAAGGATATGTTCTCCTAGCCACTAGTGAGGTAGACCTTGAGTAGAATATTGATGAGGTACTCATAGTAAGAGACTATCTTCAGACATTTTTGTATGAGATACTAAGGGTTCCCTTTGGTGAGAGAGATAGAGTTGTCTATAAGAGTTATCTATAGAGTTGGTCCCAAAGATGGGGCATATCTCATAAACCCTATTCAATGTCACCGTTAGAGTCTGACCAAGTTGAAGACTCAATTAGAGAGCTTTTAGAGAAGAAGTTTGTGAGACCTAGTGTTCCATGGAAAGCCCATGTGTTGTTTGTCAAAAAGAAGGATAAGTACTCTTTGCTTAGGATTGATGATTTAATGGATTAGTTAGAGGAGTAATAGTTTTTTTAAAGATTGATTTAAGGTTAGGTTATCATCAGATTAGAGTGAGGGATAAGGACATACCCAAGACTATTTTACGCCCGATGGTCATTTTGAGTTCATAGTAATGTCGTTTGATCTGACCAAATCTCCTACTATGTTCATGGATTACATGAATAGGATCTGTACACCCTTTTTAGATCAGTTCATGGTTGTTTTCATAGATGATATACTCACGAAGAGCATGAGCATTACTTGAGGATAGTTTTGAGATTTTGAGAGAAAGAAATTGTATGTAAAGTTATCTAAGGTGAATTCTAGCTGGATGAAGTAAATTTTTTAGGACATGTGGTGTTGAAATGAGGTATTGTGGTAGATCATAATAAGATAGAGGTTGTAACATCCTAGTTTTCTTCAGATATTAATTGAGGAAAACTTAATAGGAATATTAGAATTCTGGCAGACGTGGTTATGATGAGCACGGCTCCATGAGCAAGTACCAAAAAAAAAAAATTGAATAGTACTTCACGGCCCTAGGCCTGGGCCATTGAAACTGGAGAATTTGGGACCCAGAGGTGCCCAAAGTTAGGAAACATGAAAATAAAGTTAGACATGTGTGGAAATGATAATGTTATGCTTAGAATTGCTTTACGGGTAATATCGGTAGATCGGGTACAATGTTTACCCGTTCGGTGAGATTTCGGTGTGCGGTTTTTAACAAAAGACACTTCCATCACTACAACTAGATAATATCCCCAAATCAAGACAAGTGGAAGGCCAAGATTTAATCTTGGAATCCAAGATCAAATCCTAGCCATCCATCATAGCCTAGTCACCAAATTCATCATGATTTTTTTAACAAATATCTTGCCTTGCATTTATTACAAGCCTAGTCACTTAATCTTCTTAACCAAGCCATCCTCAAACTCGGCCTTGCAAGGGAAAAACCAGAAGGTGAAGTGCCTCCATAGCCAAGAGCTCCATCTTGCTTTCATCTCACAAAAACCCTAGCTTAGAATCATCAAAACCCAAATCTTCCTTCACAAAAATTGATCTACACTTCCACCTCTACAATTATAACCGATTGAAATTTCAAAAACCTCATCCTTCTTGCACATCCATCATTGATCAGAGGAGGGTTTGAAGTTGTGTGGGGAGTTTTGGTTGTGAAGAAATCCCACCTTGAAGCAAGCTAGAGATAGAAACTTGTTGAACCTTCAAGAGTAGGGTTTTCTTCCTTTCTTGTGAAATTTTTCAATTCTGTTTTAGCTTGCCCTAATTCCAAAATTTTGATGATATTGATGATTAACATATTGATATTGATGTATGAATTTTTGTGTTGTGTTTGGATGGTTTTAAAATGGGTTTTCTCTCAAGTGAAATTGGAACTAGGTTGCTGGACTGATTTCTGTTCTGTAATCAGAACTTTTCACGAATTTTCTGGAAATTTTGTGGGTGGTTTCATGAGCCATGAAAATTATATGTTGTAGTTAACCTCTTAAACTAAACACACGAATTTTCTTAGGGGTTAATTCTAAGGTTTGATGCCTCAAAAAAATTAGGAACCGAATTGTAACTGCCTGTCTGAATTGTTGAGACTGAAGTAACAAACTTGCCCGAATTTTTCATCATAGCAATTGATTGAGATAGCTCCTGAAATTTTTACACAAGACTAATAACATGTTGAAATACCTCTGTGAATTTTCTTGTACCATGATTCCATCGAATTCTAGGGCTAAATATTTTGAGAACACAAGTCTGGACTATGAATTTGTGGCTTCTGACCACCAGATTTGCCTATTTTATTGAAGTGGTTATATAACTCTGATTGCCCTGAAATTTTTACAGGTTGTTTTAGACACATTGAAGTGTCATGTGAAATTTTCCTTAAGGTTGGAATGGTTGTTTGGTATGGTAACAAATTGTTGTGCCTGGAACATCAATTCTGCCAGGATAATGAGATGTGGAAATGGCTGAAATTCTATGATAGTATGTACATATCTTACTGTGTATGTTTGAAACATATGGGGAAAACAGAAACAAGGCTTAGAAAGAATTGAGAGGGAAGGCAAAAAGAAGGACTTCCCTAGAAAAGTTATGAGTCGATAGACGTATCGGCTAGGCATAGACCTGAGTGATCCTGGAAATGGAAAAAAATGAAGTTCGGTGATCTCGAATAGGAATGAGCTCATGTCCTAGCAGTCTATGGTCCTCTGTGAAATTGTGGAGTGTGAATGTATCTCTCTGAGAATAAGCCTTCCCTATGTTGAGAAAATTGAGAAAGATATGAGGAATGGAGTTTCTGATTGTACATATTATTACTCGATCGATTATTGTGATATTATCCTTAGTTCCCGGCCTACGGGTTTTCAAGATTTCTGTGTATGATTTTGTATGAATATTGTATATGCATGAATTGCTTATCCCTACTGTGTGTAGTATATGGGGGACTACCCTCCTGAGAATTTTATAATATTCTCACCCCTAGTTGTATGTATTATATTGTTCAGATTCGCAGATGCCGTCCCTGTGTTTTTCTGTGATTCGCCACAATGGGTGTGGCAATACATCCGGCATTGGACTACATGTACGCTGTTGGTTATTCCCAGTTCGGATCTACATGTTCTTTGATCGCTCCTTCAGGACTTCGGTCTTTGCCGCGGACTTCGACCCGCTTTTCCTTATGACGGTGTGCCCCTTCACATGGCCCATCCTGTAGCGTTTGAGATCCCTCGCTCCACCCGCATATCAGCCGCGGACGCACCCATTTCGTCATCCTCCTCATCTGACTCAGATCCCTTTGAGGACCCAGTGCCCCGGCGGAGGTGAGGTCATCGCCCGATGGCCAACGGCTTCCTGTATGAGGAATAGAGACCTCAGAGACGGATGCATTGTACATAGTAATAGGATAGTCTTAGGACCTTACTGGCCTGACGTATTATTAGTCTTCTTTTGCTACGTTGTATCTGCTATGTTATCTTGAGCAGGTTGGGTTTTGGTAGGAGGAACTGGTCTTGTTCACTATAGAGATTTTGACTAGTTAGGGGTTGTTCTGGTTACCTCTTATGATAATGTATATACTGTAACTAGACTTAGGTCCATATATATCTATTTTAATTTTGGCTACGACTATATATGTAGTACACTTCTTTATTACTACATGTTACGACTAGTGCATATTCAAAACATTAGTAATACCCCGCTAACTACCATGTTAGTACTCGAGGAGAATGTAGAAGTTGGTAAGGTGTTACATTATGGTATTCAGAGTTATCTATCCTATCAGCCATTGGACGACTATGTTTCCGTAGTAGTTGTTATGCATGATGATGCATATATATATATATATATATATATATGTATGTGATTGCTGGTTGGAAATGTTGTGGGTTACCTGCCACACTTGGATTGGTATTGAGCCTGATCAACTCAATATTTTGTTTGGTGTGACAGGAATCAATGACTTCAAATCGAGGAGCCAGGAGTGGAGCAGGAACAATGTTGATATGATGAACACTTTCCATGAAATGGCCGAGCAATGAGGGAGCAAGCTGTTGCTAACCGAATGATGGAACGATTACACCGCAATGAGGAGCAGCACCCTCGTAACCCAGGAGGGAATGAAGTAGATGTAGAATATCAGAAATTTGCTGAGTTAGAGAGACGAACCCCCGCCTTTTGAGGAGCTTCGATCCCTGCAAAGAGAGGAGTGGATCAAGGCAATGGAAAAGATTTTCAGTTCTACCCTATAGAGATTCAAAAGGTGGCTTTTGCCACCTATATGCTGGAAGCAAATGCTGAATTCTAGTGGGTAGGTACTAGAGGACTTTGAAGCCTCCCGCACTGAAGTCACCTGGGACATCTTCAAGGAGGCTTTTTATCACAAGTACTTCCCCGCTTCTGTGAGAAATGCAAAGGAATTAGAATTTATGGCCCTTAGACAAGGTCCTATGAGTGTGGCAGAGTATACCGCAAGTTTGAGGAACTTTGCAAATTTTCTACGATTTACCAACGTGACCCGGACAAAGTTTGGAAATGCATGAAATATGAAGGGGTCTACGTGAAGATATTGAAGCCGATGTGAGCCTCTTGGAAATTCGAGATTATCCTACTTTGGTGAACAAGTGTCGACGCTGAGGAGTCTAACAAGAAGTTGGCAAACCTCAGGTATGTGCAAAACAATGTCAGGAGAGGACTAGCACCCAAGGCCCTCGATTCAAGCCTATGCACCAATCTAAGGGAAGATTTCCACAAAACAACAACAACAATAGAGGAAAACAGATTCAATCTCCAAGGGAGGCAATAAAAGTGTCTTAAATGCGGGAAATATCACGGGCCTTGCCTGGACCACACAAATCACATGCTTCGGTTGTGGAAACCAGGACACAAGATCTTCGAGTGTCCTAATAAGAAAGCTCACGCCCACCCTAGGCCACAACAACCAGGACGTGTTTTTGCTGGATGCCAAGGAGACTTCTCAATGTGCCGATTCTGATCGAGGTAAGTGTGAAATAAATGGAATTATCTTAGATGTACTGTATGATTCGGGTGCCTCCCATTCTTTCATATCCTATGACTGTGTACAAAAGTTAGGATTACCTGTGTCTGAGTTATCATATGACCTCCTCGTATCCACCCCTCCTGCGAATCCTATCAGAACTTGTCAAGCATGCATGACCACTTCTCTTTTTATAAATGCCAGAGAATTTAATGCAAATTTGTTTTGTCTACCTTTGTTGGCTTAGAAGTCATTTTAGGTATGGATTGGCTGGTACCAAATTATGTGCTTTTGCATTGTCCAACTAGAACTGCTATATTTCTTCTCATGTCTTCCTCTATTCCTTGGTTCCCTTTTCTTTTTACTTAGACCTAGTGACACATAACCCTAGTAAGTAGACCGTCAGGAATATGTTCTCCTCTCCTAGTGAAGCCAAAATTAACCAAGAAGTGAATACGATTCCAATGGTGAGAGTATCCAGATGTGTTCCCAGAGGATATTCAGAGTTTCCACCCAAGAGGGAAGTTGAGTTTTCTATTGAATTGGTCCCAGGAACTGGTCCAATTTCAATTGCTCCTTATAGGATGTCCCCCTTAGAATTAAAGGAACTAAAGTCACAAATTGAGGAGTTACTAGAGAAACATTTCATAAGACCAAGTGCCTCACCATGGGGAGCCCCCTTCTTTTGGTGAAGAAAAAGGATGGAGGTATGAGGCTTTGTGTGGACTATAGGCAGTTGAATAAAGTGACGATCAAGAACAAGTACCCCTTGCCAAGAATTGATGACCTTTTGGATCAATTACATGGGGCAACCATTTCTCAAAGATTGACCTTAGATCAGGTTACCATCAGATTAGAGTTCGGATGAGGATATCCCTAAGACTACCTTTAGAACTCGATATGGACATTATGAGTATAAGGTGATGTCTTTTGGGCTAACCAATGCTCCGCAGGATTTATGGATTATATGAACCGAATCTTCGCCCGTACTTGGATAAATTCGTAGTTGTCTTTATAGATGACATACTTATTTATTCAAGACCGAAGAAGAACATGTGAAGCATCTTAGGGCGGTTACAGATCCTAAGGGAGAGGAAGTTGTATGCTAAATTGTCAAAGTGTGAGTTCTGGATGGGAGAGGTTAAGTTTCTGGTCATGTGATTTCACGAGGGAGTCTCTCTAGATCCCAGGAAGTAGAGTCTGACTTAATTGGGGACGAACAACTACGGTGACGAGATTCGAAGTTTCTTAGGACTAGCCGGATACTATCGGCGATTTATTATGGGTTTTTCCAGCTAGCCCTACTGACGAAGTTAACCCGAAAGAATGCTCAATTTCGGTGGACACCAGAATGTGAGAGTAGTTTTCAGGAATTAAAGCAGAAGTTGACTACGGCTCCTCTGTTGGTGTTACCTACCCCACATGAACCCTTTGAGGTTTATTGCGATGCTTCCATAAAGGACTAGGGTGCGTATTGATGAGCACAGAAATGTGGTTGCTTATGCCTCTTGGCAGTTGAGACCCCATGAGGTGAACTATCCAACTCATGATCTTGAGCTAGCGCAGTGGTTTTTGCTCTAAAGATCTGGCATCACCATCTTTATGGTGTACAGTTCAATGTCTTCTGATCATAAAAGTTTAAAACATCTTTTTGATCAGAGCTGAATATGAGGCAGAGACGGTGGATGGAATTTCTCAAGGATTATGAGTTCAGTTTGAACTATCATCCAGGCAAAGCAAATGTTGTAGCATGCATGATGATCAGGAAACGGAGCTAGTAGAAGGCTTTAAGAAGCTTAGCTTGGCACGTCTGAGCCCTGAAGGTGTGATGTAGGTCATATAGAATAACGAGCGAATTCCAAGGACGAATTTTGACTACACAACCCGAAGATCAAGAGCTTCAAGAGATTTTAAAATCAACTCGTTCTAAGGAGTTGCCAGGATTTACTCAAGACCAGCGAGGTATATGGAGGTATAAAGACAAGGTCTACGTACCGGCAAGTGGTAACCTTAGGAATGATATTTTAAAGGAGGCGCACGAGGTGAATTCACCATACACCCTGGAACTAGTAAAATGTATGCGGATCTTAAAGGAATGTTTTGGTGGCCTGGGATGAAGAGGATATAGCGGAGTTTGTTCGCAAGTGTTTAACTTGTCAAAGAGTCAAAATAGAACACCAAAGCCGGCTGGAACCTTACACCCCTTAGAGATCCCAGAATGGAAGTGGGAAGGTATCTCTATGGATTTTGTAATGGGTTTACCGAGGACATCAGCAAGGTCACGATGCCATATGGGTTATAGTGGATAGGTTGACCAAATCCGCTTATTCTTACCCATCAAAGCTAATTATCCTTTGGATAAGCTAGTTTCTTTGTACATCCAAGAGATAGTAAGACTACATGGTGTCCATTCTTCAATAGTTTCCGAGAGGGATCCCCGCTTTACTTCAAGATTTTGGGGAGCTTTCCAAAGAGCCTTTGGAACCAAGCTGTGTTTGAGTACGGCTTATCATCCTCAAACTGATGGACAGACCGACGCACCATACAGACCTTGGAAGATATGTTGAGGGCATGTGTGATTGAGCAGGAAGGGAATTGGGATAAAGTACTTCCATTGGTGGAGTTTGCTTATAATAATAGCCATCATGCTAGTATTGGCATGGCCCCATATGAAGCCTTGTATGGAAGGAAATGTCATCCCCATTGTGTTGGTACGATTCAGGAGAAGCAAGATTGTTGGACCGGATCTAGTTAATCAGACGACGGAACAAATCCAGAAGATTAAGGATAAAATCCTCGGTGTAGAGTCGTCAAAAGAGTTATGCAGATAACCGAAGAAAGCCTTTAGAGTTTAAGAGGGAGAGCACGTATTCCTGAAGGTCACACCCACTCGGGCGTAGGTAAAGTCTTGAAGGTCAAAAAGTTGTCACCTAGGTTTATAGGTCCTTTTCAAATTCTTCGATGAATTGGGTCAGCTGCTTATCAAATAGCCCTACCCCCGTCTTTATCCAATCTCCATGATGTCTTCCATGTATCTCAACTTAGAATGTACCACCCAGACTCCACCCATATCATTGAACCCGAATCTATCAGTTACGGGATGACTTGACATTTCAAATGCCTCCCGCTTAGATCGTGGATAGAGATCAGGCAATGAGGAATAAAGCAATGCAACTAGTCAAAGTAGCTTGGGGTGGGCCAGGAAATGAAGAATTCACTTGGGAGTTAGAGTCAACTATGAAGAGAGACTATCGGAATTGTTTCCAGGTACAAAATTTTGAGGGCAAAATTTTTACTTAGGTGGGTGGTAATGTAACATCCTAGTTTTCTTCAGATATTAATTGAGGAAAACTTAATAGGAATATTAGAATTCTGGAGACATGGTTATGATGAGCACGGCTCCATGAGCGAGTACCAAAAAAAAAAATTGAATAGTACTTTGCAGGCCGCAGGCCTGGGCCATGAAACTGGATAATTGGGACCCAGAGGTGCCCAAAGTTAGGAAACATGAAAATAAGGTTAGACATGTGTGGAAATGATAATGTTATGCTTAGAATTGCTTTACGGGTATATATGGGTAGTCGGGTACGGTGTTTACCCGTTCGGTGAGATTTCGTGTGCGGTTTTTAACACCGAAGACACTTCCATCACTACAACTAGATATATCCCCTAAAACAAGACAAGTGGAAGGCCAAGATTTAATCTTGGAATCCAAGATCAAATCCTAGCCATCCATCATAGCCTAGTCACCAAATTCATCATGATTTTTTTAACAAATATCTTGCCTTGCATTTATTACAAGCCTAGTCACTTAATCTTCTTAACCAAGCCATCCTCAAACTCGGCCTTGCAAGGGAAAAATCAGAAGGTGAAGTGCCTCCATAGCCAAGAGCTCCATCTTGCTTTCATCTCACAAAAACCCTAGCTTAGAATCATCAAAACCCAAATCTTCCTTCACAAAAATTGATCTACACTTCCACCTCTACAATTATAACCGATTGAAATTTCAAAAACCTCATCCTTCTTGCACATCCATCATTGATCAGAGGAGGGTTTGAAGTTGTGTGGGGAGTTTTGGTTGTGAAGAAATCCCACCTTGAAGCAAGCTAGAGATAGAAACTTGCGAACCTTCAAGAGAAGGGTTTTTCCTCCTTTCTTGTGAAATTTTTCAATTCCGTTTTAGCCTGCCCTAATTCCGAAAATTTTGATGATATTGATGATTAACATATTGATATTGATGTACGAATTTTTGTGTTGTGTTTGGATGGTTTTAAAATGGGTTTTCTCTCAAGTGAAATTGGAACTAGGTTGCTGGACTGATTTTCTGTCCTGAATCAGAACTTTTCATGAATTTTCTAGAAATTTTGTGTGTGGTTTCATGAGCCATGAAAATTATATTTGTAGTTAACCTCTTAAACTAAACACACGAATTTTTTTAGGGGTTAATTCTAAGGTTTGGTACCTCAAAAAAATTAAGAACCGACTTGTAACTGTTGCCTGTCTGAATTGTTGAGACTAAGTAACAAACTTGCCCAAATTTTTCATCATAGCAATTGATTGAGATAGCTCCTAAAATTTGTACATAAGACTAATAACATGTTGAAATACCTCTGTGAATTTTCTTGTACCATGATTCCATCGAATTCTAGGGATAAATATTTTGAGAACACAAGTCTGACTATGAATTTGTGGCTTTTGACCACTAGATTTGCCTATTCTATTGAAGTGGTTATATAACTCTGATTGCCTAAAATTTTTTTACAGGTTGTTTTAGACACATTGAAGTGTCATGTGAAATTTTCCTTAAGGTTTGGATGGTTGTTTGGTATGGTAACAAATTGTTGTGCCTGGAACATCAATGCTGCCAGGATAATGAGATGTGGAAATGGCTGAAATTCTATGATAGTATGTACATATCTTACTGTGTATATTTAAAACATATGGGAAAACAGAAACAAGGCTTAGAAAGAATTGAGAGGGAAGGCAAAAAGAAGGACTTCCCTAGAAAAGTTATGAGTCAATAGACGTATCGGCTAGGCATAGACCTTGAGTGATCCAGAAATGGAAAAAAATGAAGTTCGGTGATCTCGAATAGAATGAGCTCATGTCTTAACAGTCTATGGTCCTCTGTGAAATTGTGGAGTGTGAATGTATCTCTCTCTGAGAATAAGTCTTCCCTATGTTGAGAAAATTGAGAAAGATATGAGGAATGGAGTTTCTGATTGTACATATTATTACTTGATCGATTATTGTGATATTATCCTTAGTTCCCCTACGACTTTTAAGATTTCTGTGTATGATTTAGTATGAATATTGTATATGCATGAATTGCTTATCCTACTGTGTGTAGTATATGGGGGAAAACCCTATGAGAATTTTATGATATTCTCACCTCTGAGTTGTATGTATTATATTGTTCAGATTTGACAAATGTCGTCCCTGTGTTTTTCTGATCGCTACAATGGGTGTGGCAATACGATCCTGCATTGGACATGTACGCTTGGTTATTCCCAGTTTCGGATCTACATGTTCTTTGATCACTCCTTCAGGACTTCGGTCTTTGCCCGGACTTCGACCCGCTTTCCCTTATGACGGTGTGCCCCTTCACATGGCCCATCCTATAGCGTTTGAGATCCCCTCGCTCCACCCGCATATCAGCCAGCAACGCACCCATTTCGTCATCCTTCTCATCTGACTCAGATCCTCTGAGGACCCCTGTGCCCGCGGAGGTGAGGTCATCGCCTTGATGGCTAACGGCTTCCTGCATGAGGAGTAGAGCCTCCGAGACGTATGCATTGTACATAGTAATAGGATAGTCTTAGGACCTTACTGGCTTGAGTCTACGTATTATTAGTCTTCTTTTGCTACGCTGTATCTGGATGTTATCTTGAGCAGGTTGGGTTTTCAGGAGGAGGAACTGGTCTTGTTCATAGAGATTTTGACTAGTTAGGGGTTGTTTGTGGTTACCTCTTATGATAATGTATATACTGGAACTAAGACCTTAGGTCCATATATATCTATTTGATTTTGGCTACGACTATATATGTAGTACACTTCTTTATTACTGCATGTTACGACTAGTGCATATTCAAAACATTAGTAATACCCCTAACTACCATGTTAGTACTCGAGGAGAATGTAGAAGTTGACATGTGTTACAGAGGTTGTAATGAGTTGGGAGAGACCTACCTTGGTGATAGAGATACGGAGCATTTTATGACTAGCTAGCCATTACCGTAGGTTTATTAAAGGATTTTCCCATATTTCCTTACTTTTGACCAAGTTTATTAAGAAGAATGCCCTTTTTGTTTGGACTCTGGAGTATGAAAAAAGCTTCAAAGAGTTAAAGATGATGTTAACCACGACCCCAAAGTAGTATTACTTGACCCTAATATGCCCTTCTAGGTGTATTGTGATGCTTCTAGGAAAGGATTGGGCTGTGTGTCATGCAAAATAGGCAAGTGGTAGCCTATGCATCCAAATAGTTGAAGTCTCATGAAGCTAATTATCCCACATATGACTTTGAGTTAGCAGCTTGGAGTGTTTGCTTTGAAGGTGTGGAGACAGTTCTATATGGTGAAGTTTGAGGTGTTCCTTGAATCATAAAATCTCAAGTACCTCTTTGATCAAAAGGAGTTGAATATGAGGCAAAGGAGGTGGATAGAGTTCTTGAAAGACTATGATTTTGGGTTGAACTATCATTCGCAACAAGCCTAATATAGTGGTTGACGCCTAAAATTGAAAGTCACTATATTTGTCTCAAATGATGGTTAAGGAGGTCGAGTTATTGAGAAGTTTAGAAACCTAAACTTAGGAATGCCGTTAACCACTGAGAGCATGAGGATATGTCAACTTAGGATGACAAATGACTTCAAAGAGAGAATCACTCAAGCTCAATGGGAGGACAAGGATTTCAAGGAGACCTTAGAGGCTTTAGAAATTGGAAAGTTGAAGGGTTTCACCCTTGGAGCTAACAAGTTGTGGAGGTATGAGGGTAGGATTTGTGTGCGAGTAGTGATCTCCAAAGGAGATCTTGGAGGATGCTCACTATAACACCCTCCCAAGTATAACACCATCCTTAAGTCATGACATTAGACTCAGGAGTTGTTACTTATAATTAACGGACCTTTCTTAATTATCTATATAAGAGTTGATCAAGTCATGCAATAACTAATTCATAATCTTATTAAAATATGTAGAAAAATAACATAATATTTGTTAAGTACGAATTCAAATAAAAGAAAAACTTTTCTATGAGCTTGCATATACATCTATCTATTTATATAATTATAAACATATATACATAACAAAATAAAATTAATAAAAGACTTCAACTATTGAGCTAATACACATCATATTCTTCTATGGCGTCATCTTCATAATTCTTTTGAGCAATCTGGAGACAACACGGAAATAAAAAACATAGGGTTGAGAATTGTGACATTCTCAGTAGGGTATTGCCCAAAAATGCATAATGAAATCCATTTCATCATCATTGTCCCAGTCACTTCGTTATTAAGAAAATGTGACCATACAACACATATCAAAGGTTCATTTTAAAGTTCTAAAATCATTCTTACGAAGTGGGTTTCTTTTATTGTTCAATCACTTAATATGCGTCATAATGATCATTAATCATAATCACTTTGTTCAAATATCATCATATAAAGCATCTGATGCATATGCTCCAAGTTTCAACTTAAACATATTAGTCTCAATATAGATGCTAAAATCATTCACTTAGCACATAATATAAAGGACTACTTAGACAATTGCTCCTAAGACTTGTCTTGGCCCTTGACTTGGTGGCTTATTCCACTCCTGGGTAATAGAGGTTTTAGGACTAAGGTCATTCCTATACATGATCATTGGATGACCTTCTCCAATTCTCACATAGATCTATTCCTAGTCCGGACCTTTGCGATCATTTCAAGAGTAGTCAGGCTCACTTTCCCGCTTGATCGGATGACCTTTTCTAGCCCAATAAAACATATTCATTCTTGTAAGCAATTGTAATAAGTATTCTCATTTATATGTGCCTATCATCATCAATAGATCACATAGCATAATGAGATCAAGTTATAATCATTTCATCATATTTTCAACCAGTTTAATATGATGTCCTGAATTTCAGTCTTAAAGAAAATTATGGATCAGCTACTAAATCTCATCAAAAAGAAAAATAAATTTTCAAAGTTAGTTCAACATGTCTATGAGATTTGTAAAATTTTCAAAGGAAAATAAGGTCTCTAGCTATATTAATAAAATTCCACAATTTCGGAGGTTAATACATCAGTTTTATTAAGGCAGAAGTCTCAATTTATTACCCTGTGAAATGAATAGATAAAACCCTACAAAATTTTAGGGATAGACTTCAAGATGTCCTCAACACACTATAAAAATTTCAGCTCAAACTTTAATCATTTGGTATAGTAACAAAATTAGACAATTTCATGCTCCAAAATTGACTGTGAGGAATAAACCCTAACAGCTCGCTTCTTGATTTTTTTAAATATTAAAAATGCTTAAAATGACACAAGAAAAATATTTGAGACACTTATCATGTTAGCTTCGTCATATAAAATTTTTTAGCTCAAGATAAAATCTCTAACTAGGTTAGAAAAATCAAATATTTTCACCTCTTAGTTAAAGCTAGTATTTCCAGCAATATAGTTCACAAAATATTTTGACAAAAAGCATTTTCTAATATCATCTAATCACTCGACCAAATTAAACACATTAATATGTGCATATTATCAATAATACAACCAAAGGTTTAGGGCCAAATCAATTAGAAAATTTTAGTTTCATTTTTAAAGAAAACGGGCCAAAGAAAACCCTACTTGAATCTTCATAGCTCCTTGCCTAGAACAATCTTCCCCAAGTGCTTTTCATCATTCAAAACCCTTCCAAACAGCCCTTAACCCTCTCTTTAGGAGTGAAGTATGATGGCTTAAAGTGGGCAAATACTGATGGATTACAATTATAATCAGTTAGTTTTATAGATTATGGAAAGTAGAATAAGTTTAGTGAAGGAATCTTGGTGTTTTAGTGACTTTGAGCTTAGGCTTTGAGGCCATGGAAGCTAGGTTTTGGGTTTGGAGCAAGAAGAACATGGAGGCTAAAAAGAAGGAGGGCTGGCCAAATTTTAGGGAAGGAATTGATAAGGTTTGTGATTTTTTTCATTTAACATAACATACACATAAATATCTATTATAAAAATTATTTTCTTAAGATAAATCTTGAATTTTTTGTAAAATTCCTATTGGCTTGGCTATTGGAAAAGGCAATGCTGGTTTTTCCTAAGCCATACACTTGTCATATTAGGTATCCAACTTACACTACAAGTTTTATACAGTGTAAAAAACTACACATCGCAATTTTACCAAACGGGTAAAGCATCATACTCGGGAAAACATATATTTACTCGAAATTGAATTTCAGGTCTACAATTTTCATTCCTAACCTTAATACTATATTTTCTAGTTTGGGCATTTCATTCTCGATTCTAGGGTTTTGGTGGCCAAGCTTAACATCCTCCCAAGTACAACCTCACCCTTAAGTCATACTCTAGAGTTGTTACTTATTATTAGCAGACCTTTCTTAAATATCTATAGAAAGCTCGATTAATGTGTGTAATAACTAAGTAAAATTTTATTGAAATATATATAACAAAGAAATACAACATTTATTGAATACATAGCTAAGTACCAGAAGCTCTTCTAAGAGCTTTAATAAAATACGTTCTCTATTTCATTTACATATATATGATTCCAACTAAGTACAAGATAATAAAACACTAACTACTAAACTACTACAACCCGATTCCTTGTGGTATAGCAGCCTCGTTACTTTTTGGATCAACCTGGAGACGACACGGGAACACAAACACATAGGGGTGAGAATTATAAAATTCTCAGGGGCATCCCTGAACATATACTAAAAATCCATGTCATCGTCATCGTCCGAGCCACTTCGGTTTATTAAGAAAATGTGAGCATGCAACATATATTAATGGTTCATTTTAAAGTTCAAAAACCATTCTTTCGAAGTGGATTCCCTTTAGCATTCACTCACCTCACTTAATGCACATATATCATGAAGCCCAAACACATAATAAGTAACTCTAATCAAGAGGTTACATATGCTATGATTATGCATATGTCAAATGTGGCGAAATTATCTCAAAGTAACCCTCTTTCACTTATGGCCATATAATTAAATCAGTGCATTTTCTCTTTTCATTGACATAGGAAAGACTTAGTTTATACCCGCAGGTATTTGTTTTGGACAATTCCACAATAAATAATTTATACCAAATGGTATTTGTAGTGGATCACACCACACAAGAGAAATAGACGCTTATCAGGATTAAGCTCACTCCTATACGTGATCATCGAACTTCATTTTTTCCATTTCGAATCACACACAGATCTATTCCTAGCCGATACGTCTACCGACTATAAATTTGGGAAGTTCCTCTTTTCTATTTCCTTCCCCTCATTCAACCTAAGTCTTGTTTATGTTTTGTCCATATTTCATAACATTCACAATTTAAGTTTATACATTCTCTTTTCCTTTTCCAAATGCATGCATAAAGCACATGTAGACATTTCATTCACAATGAAATCTCAATCATGCCTCCTAAACCACTCTTTACTTCCTCTAGCATGCATTTATATGTCACAAGTTACATGGCCAAATAAGTAACATCAAGTATTCATGTCATACTAGAACCAAAAATGCCATTAGTTCATCAATTCAAAGATTTTTGCATTTCCAGCACAATGGCAGATTTCATAACTTTGTAGCACAAATTTATTTTCCCATCAAACAATCAATTCAGAGGCTATAAAAATTCTCAAGGACACTTCAATGTGTCTACAAGGTTCCATAAAAATTTCAGAGCAAAAAGAGTTCTCTAACTAGATAACAAAATTAGAAAAATTTGGTGGTAGAAACCATTCAACCTCAGCTCAAAACCCAAAATTCATATTTTTAACCCTAGCACATGATTGAATCAATTCAAAATAAAAATCAAAGTTGAAATTCTATGTTCTCAACACTCTGTAAAACTTTCAAAGGAAAAATTAATCATTTACTATGTTAAAAAAATTAGCAAAATTCAGCTTCAGTTTCACAAATCTAGGCATCATAGACACACTTTCGGTTCTTTATTTTTTCAAAGCATTAGGAATCAAAATCAGAGCCCAAGAAAATTTGTGGAGCTATCCTAGGATGGTGGCTTCAATATATATTTTTTCTAGCTCATGAAAATACCCAAAATAGTACCAAAAATTCGTGTTGGTTCCTCCATAGTAAAACTGAAATTCCAGCAACATAGACCAAAATTCCTTTTGACAAAAATGATTTCTAAGATCATCCAAACCCACCACAAAAATTCGTACATCAATATTCATGTATTATCAACCAATACCATCAAAAATTTTGGACCTAACTCAATTAGAAATCATCAGAATAAATTTGAAAAGAAAAGGCAAAGAAAACCCTACTTGTGGTGGCTAATGGATCCTTGGCTCCAAGATTGATTCCCTTCACTCCAAAGCTCCCAAATCAAAACCAAACCCTTATGAAATCAGTGAGGAAGTAAGGTATCAAGGTGAGTATTGATGGAAATTTGAGATTTTAATTGGTAGGATTGATAGACTATGAGGAGTAGAACAAGTTTTGTGAAAGGATCTTGGTGTTTTAGTGATTTTGAGCTAGGGTTTTTGAAGCTTGAAGCTTGTTAATGGAGTTTGAGAGGAAGAACAATGGAGGAAGTGTCCTTGAAGAGGTCTGATAGAAACTGATGATGATGGAGTGATAAGGTTGGTTGTTTTATGTTTATCTTGACATAAATATAGTATTTATGCAGGTAAAGTGTAATTTTCTTTCTTTTTGGGAAAAAAATTATATGAATGGCTAGGATTTGTTTTGTTGGTCAAAGAATGAACCTTGTCCATCCACTTGGCTTAAGATAAGTGGCTCACTTTAACTTGGGGAGCAAGTAGCTTTTTAATGTTAAACAACCGAACTTCCACGAACATATGAGATATTGGCTCTCGAGTAAAATATAATAAACGAAACGCCATAATTGAAACTTACTTTTCAAGTTTCAATGCTTGCATCCACTTGGCATAAAGTGGTTGGTAAAGGTTACTTGGCCACCAAGTAACTTGTACAATGTAAAAAACCGCACATCGAAATTCTATCGAACGGGTAAACCCGTACCGGGTAATCAAGCATAGCCCGAAAATTAATTTCAAGTATAAAATCCTTATTCCCAACTATTTCTAACATCAATCCTCTCTTTTCTCAGTCCGGGCATTTCCCTGTTCCAAATATAGGTTTCAGTTCAAGGCAGTGGGGCCCGCAAGGTTACTATTCACCCTGGTCCGGGAATTTTTTTAAACATCCATTGGGCTATCCTCATCGTTGCTAAACTTCAGATTTTTGGAATTATGACTAACAAAGCTCAAATTAATTTTTAAATAATTTTTAGGGTGTTACAGACGGATCTACAAGCAGGTATTGTCACTATTCATTTTTCGCTAAACCATTCTTATCAAACTAATTTTATCTAATGTATGAAATTCTGATTAATAAAGGTCAAAATAAAATTTTTTGAAATAAATTTCTGGGTGTTACACAAGAGCCATTTCACCATTCACCCTGGTACTACCAAAATGTATTAGGATTTGAAGATGTTATGGTGGCCTAGTTTGAAGTGAGATATGGTCAAATGGGTGAGTAAGTGCTTAGTCTATCAAAATGTGAAGATTGAGCATCAAAAACCTTTAGAATGTTATAACCTTTGACGATTCCCAAATGGAAATGGGATAATATCTCGATGGATTTTGTGATGGGTCTACCCAAGACCTAAGTTGGCCATGACATTATACGAGTGATTGTTGATCGACTAATGAAGTTTGCTCACTTTTTACCTACTAAGGTGATTTCTTCCTTAGATAAGTTGGCTCAATTGTATATCCTTGAGATCGTAAAGTTGCATGGAGTGCCATCGATGGTAATCTTAGATCGTGATTCATGATTCATATCATGTTTCTTAGGAGCCTTCAGAAGGTGTTTGGTTCGAAGTTATGTTTGAGCACGACATACTTCTCTCAAATAGATGGCCAATCAAAGAGAACCATACAACTTTGGAGGATATGTTAAGGGCGTATGTTTTGGAACAAAGGGGAGGTTGAGACAAATAGATGCCATTAATTGAATTTATATATAACAATAGTTATCATGTGAGCATCAATATAGACTGTATAAAGCCTTGTATGGGAGAGAATGTTAATCCTATTGTGTTGGTATGAGCCTAATGAGAGAGCATATTAGGACTTGATCTTGTCCTGGAACAATGGAACAAATCAAGAGGATTAGCGATATGATCCTTACTGCTCAAAGTCGATAGAAAAACTATGCGATAAATATTGGAAGCCAAAAGAATTCTAAGAGGGAGAGCATGTATTCCTCAAAATCACCCACACGGGCGTAGGACAAGCTATGAAAGTCGAAAAGTTATGCCCTAAATTCCTTGGCCCCTTTGAAATCCTTGATAGAGTTTGGGTCAGTAGCATATCAGGATAGCCTTACCACTTGATCTATCCAACCATCATGATGCCTTCCATGTTTCTCAATTAAGGAAATATCAGTCCAAACTTGGTCATGTCTAAGAGTAAGAGCAAGTACAATTAAGTAAGGACCTAACCTTTAACCTGTCACCGTGAAGATCATGGATAGAGGAGTCAAGCAATTGGGGACTAAGACAGTACCTTTAGTTAAAATGGCTTGGGGATAGGGAAAACGGACGAATTCACATAAGAGTTGGAGCTGGAAATGAAGTCCAATACCTTGAGCTATTCACAAGTAATGAATTTCGAAGGCGAAATTCATTTTAAGGAGGGAGAAATTTAACACCCCAATTTTTCTTCTATGCAAAATGACCAAAATACACCTATGGTCATTTTTGCACAAGTGAAGGACGAATAATCCCAGCTTTCCTGAAATGATTAGTTTAATGTTTGAAGGGGACTATATGTATTTTAGATAGCAATTAGTGTGAAAATTGCAATTCCTGATATTCTTTCCCATATGCATAATTACCAAAATGCCACTAAAGTAATTTAACACAGGATTAAGTGACTTGGATCCAGTCATCACTCAAAAGTTAGATATGTAAATTTGAGGGGATATATGATGTTTGGATGAGTCCTAGTATATTTTGTGTAAAATTATCATTTTGCCCTTAGTTAGTGCTAATTAAGTTTAATTAAAATAATTAAGGGTATATAGACAATATTAAGCTCAAATTATAGATTAATTAATTTTATTAATTAATTTTGAGTCAAAATAATTATTTTGAGTTAATTGAGGCCTAAGATTGGTTAGAGAAGTTTAATCTCATTCTTAATCAAAGATTAGTAAGAAAGAGACAAAAAGTGCTTTATATAACACAAAAGAAAAGTAGGAGACAAAAGGCACTTTATCACTCTTGCTTTCCCTTAACATTAGGGTCCATGTTGCATTTGAATTTGAATTAATTGAGTTTAGTCTAATTAAGCATGCAAGAAACCCCTCTAACCTAAGCTTAAAATGCCCTAAACGCCTAATTATCATTTCCTAATAATTCCTTTAATTAAACCTACACTCAACCCTAATTTCCAGCACACAAAACACAAAATATCTCCCACCAACTCCCCATACAATAGTGGCATTTCCCTCCCCCTTTCACTTTCTTATTTTTATTTTTTTCAAGCATACACTCACTTACACTCCCATTCTTTCCACCACTTTTTTTGTTATAGCTTGAGCACCATGTGCAAAAATCCCCTCATCTTCTCCACTTCAAACTCTTCTTCTCCTTCACTAAGAAACTCCATTTGTGCTCTCAACTTAAGCTCTAAATCTCAAACAAACACATTACCAGCATAAATCACACCCCAAACACCTAAGCTCCCACCTTTTTCCAGCAAAGCCAAAACAAAGAACAAGTATTTTCATCCTTGAAGCAAGAAACACACTTTGGTAGAGAGTTGTATTTATGTTTTCCTTTCTTTTATTCTCTTTTCTTTTGGTTTTGTTGTGATAATAGCTATGGCTTAATGATTATGGTTCTTGATGATGGTTGTAAAACCATCATGTTTATGACCTTTAGAGCTCAAAGCTTGATCCTTTATTTTTAACAAAAAGAGATAAAGAATGCACATTTCCTTCTTTTAGTTATTTTTGAGCTTGATGATGACTCTAAGAAACAAGGCTCTTAGAACCACGAAAAAATAAAGTCTCTAAAGCTTTTTCATGCCCTTTAAAGGCTAAAATTCATCCGTTATTCATTTTTGTGAGAAAAATCTTTGTTTTGTTAAGCTTGATAAGGTTAAATGTCCATACTTTTTGATGTCGTTGGTTCTTAGGCTCTAATGCTATGTTTAAATGGCCTAAAATGAATAAACATTGCATATTTATGTTTAAAGTCATCACTTTATATTTCTAATGGATTAAGAATGGACAAACATGACATATTTATTTTTCAAGTCATCACTTATATTTCTAATGGCTTAAAAATAGACTTGCATTTATTGTAACGCCCAACTTTTACTGTCATTTAGAAATTACCGAATTACCCTAGGTAATTAATATATAAATTTGAGACCGAACAATCCTCAATAGAGGAATATAACATTAGAAAAGAAGTTATGAGCGATTCCTGCAAAGTCGCAAGCCCCGAATTTCTGTACGTGTAAAATGACCAAAATGCCCCTAAGGTTATTTTACTAGAAAATGAGGATCGTGGGCCCCCGTCCTCAAGGGGATGTTTTGATGATAATAGGGGATTGTTTGTGTTATGTGTGTTAATAGAGGAAAAGAATCTCAATTTTGAGTTTCGCGCAAAATGACCAAAACGCCCTCCGATTGTTTTAACTCCGATTTGCGTGCCACTAGCCGAACCTCACTAAAATGTTTTAAAAGGTGTTTTTAAGCTATGATTAACCATTGGTTAAGTTCGGATGGCCCGGGCAATTTTTAAGTGAAATTACAATTTTGCCCTCTTTTGCAGTTTTGCAAATTTTGAGATTTTTGATTTGTCTAGCAAAACCTAAGCAATATTAGGCTCAAATTAAAGCTTATTAAATTCTAATTATTAATCTAGAGTCAAAATTATTTATTTAAATTGATTAGAACCTAAAATTGCTTAAAAACACCCAAATTGCTTACTAATTCACCTAAGCCCTTAATTGCAAATTCTCTAATTTGCAAAGATACCTTACCTACACCTAAATAATACATGGAACACACAAATTTCTCCTCCTTGGGCTATAATGCACGAAATTATATGGCCTAATATGCATCAGAAAAATTTGTCAAACTTGGCACAAAACTCAAGATATGAAAACAAGGAATCATGTTTCATGATTCCATGTTTTAAGCCACCAAACAAGATGATTTTTCCTTCCTTGTTTCCTCCTCAAATTTAGTCAGATTTTCCTCCTCCTCTTGTCCATACATGAGCTTGAATTCTTCTATAAATAGGCATGCTTAGAAGTCATTAGAGACTTGCTCAAAATTTCACAACTTCAAGTTTTTCCTAAGCTCAAAAACTTTCTTTCTTTCTTCCTCCTCCTTGGCCGAATTCTCTCTTCAGTTTTTCAAAGAGATTTTCTTCCATTTCACTCAAAGAAACCAAGTTCTCTTCCTTTCCTTCAAATCAGATTAGGTAGGGAGTTGTTTCTAAGTTCATTTTATACTATGACAAGTTATGTTTCTAGCTCAAAAATGATGATTTCATGGACTTTCTTCTAGCTCTCAATTTCGATTTTGTTTTTTTCTTTTAAAAACATTTCAGCCTTATGGCCTAGATTATGATGAGACCATGGTTTGATGATGAGGTTCTTGAGTGTTGGTTGCAAAGCCTTCATAAGTTAGACCTCTAAAACTTGAAGGTTTCACTAGTTTTTAAAGTTTTACAATTTCGGTTTTTCTTTCCTTATTTTTCTTTAATGATTTCGGCCAAATGGCCTAAGAAGGAATATGATGATAGCTTGATGATGAGGACCTTGAGTGTTGGTTGTAAATCCATCACAAGTTAGGCCTTTAAAGCTTGAAATTCCACTTGATGCAAAACTTTAAAGAATGATGTTTTTATGATGTAAAAATAAAGATCTTGAGTTTAGAACTTGAAAGATGTATTTTTCACTTTGTCTTGCTAAGATATATTGGGTTGAATTTATATTTCTCTAAAGTCTTGGAAGAGCTCTAGTAAAGAAATAAAAGAACTTGCATCCATGTTTAAGTTTATGCCTTGCATAACCATGTTTACTTTTATGTCATCACTAAATTCTCAAGAATGAATAAATGAACTTGCATATCTCATGTTTAAATTTCCAAGCTTGCATTTCATGTTTATATTTCAAGTTGTCACTTAATCTCTAAAGATAATAAAGAGGTTGCATCTCATATTTATTTTATGCTCTCACTTTATTTTATAATGGCTAAAAGAATCAACGCATGACATGTTTATTTTATGTCATCACCTAAAGATCCTAAAGATCCTAGAGCTCAAAGACTTGCCCAAGTATCACAAGCAAAGTTGGAAAATGGTAGTATCACTTTCAATTTCCTTAAGATTATTGGAGATAAAGAATTCATTCTTTAAGAAGTCTTGAGTTTGGAGCTTAATAAGATGTAATAAGAATTCTCTTCTCCCTTCACCGGTCCATGTGGACTACCGCCGCTCCTTTCTTAAGATTCTCTTCTCCCTCCACTGGTCCATGCGGACTACGCCGCTTCAGTTTCTTGCATATCATGTTTATAATTCCAAGTTATCACCTTATAAAGACAAGATTAAAATGAGGTTGCATAGCATGTTTATGATTCTAGTTATCACCTAAATCTCTAAAGCTCAAGACTTGCTCCTTTTATCTTAAGTGAAAATTGTAATCATGAAGATTCTTTCAATGAATAAATCGGCCTCATGATTAAGGTAGGCCTAAAGTGATTTTAAATAAGCTACTGGTTTAGTTCTAAAATTTCTTTCAAGAATAACAAAAAGAATTAGTTTTTAAAAGAGTTTTAAGGCCTTGCAAAGATTTTGGAAACTAGTATCTTACTTGTACTTAAAAATGTGATTTGATGCAATTATATAAGGTTCATGATTCAGCCACTTATCTAAGTTTAGTACTACTGTATGATGATGGTTTAATATGTTTGAAGTTGTGATAATCATGGTTTATTGCTGAGGGAACGATTCTATGCATGTTAGAAATAAAACTAGCTTCCTAGAAAAATCGTAAAAGCAAGATTTCTAGAACTCTAGAAAATGAAATTTATGCGTTCTATCCAGAACCTTTAGCAGCCCTAAGAACCAGGTTCTATTATGTTTAGATAAGAGAGAATGATTCATAATTGGTTTAGTAATTAATTTTAGCACCATAAGGAAAGCGGTAACGAGAAAGGTTAAAAATGCAACTTCTAACACACGTGAAGCCTTAAATATAACTTGCTGCCTATGCTGTCCCATATAGTTTAATAATATTCTTAAGGCTTATAATTAATGGTAATGATAATAATGAATCCTTTAGATGCATGATTAATTAGTTTGATAATTGAGATTACCGATTATAAAGTTTCGGTTGTTTAAGACGGTTTCGGTAAGAATTTATGATGATGGTTCTTTGAAGTTTGAAATGATAAGTCTATGTAGTGATTTGATGCTTATTAAGTATTTGATATCATTGAATGACTTCATAGTTTGCATGATATAGTTGCTGTTGCAAACAATGAGAATGTTTATGCATCATGATGATTATGAATTAGAGTTATATTATGATATAACATGCAAAGACTTAATGGTGACTTAAAATTATGAGGAAATGATCCTTTGGACCCATCAGACTATATGTGGTGAAAAGGTGATCCTAAGAAAATGATCCTTTGGACCCATCAGACTATAGGTGGTGAAAAGGTGATTCTTGCCCCTAGCCCGTTCTCAAAAGGGTAGAGTGGACTTTAACTTATCAAAAGGGATAAGTATATGCTAGTGACGACTAGTAAGGTATGAGCTCATAACCTAGATTACTCCCAAAAGGGTGGAGTATAGGGTGGCCCAGGAAAATGATGATGAAAGTAACTTTAAGTCACCTAAGAAACTAAGTAAATGCATTATGTGAATATGATGTTCTGCTATGCATAGTATTTATGAGATGATGATGAGAAATATGATGTTCTGCTATGCATAGTATTATGAAATGATGATGAGGAATATGATGTGATTTTATGCATAACTATGTTATTATATATGAAAGGAAAAGTTCATTATAAACATGACATGTTAAGTTTATGATGCATTATAAGACGCATGATTAAAACCGATGAACCTCGGTAAAGTATATTTTCAAACTTAATAAATCAATCTTAGCATGCTCATTATTTCATAATAACCCTGAGGTTCCTGGGGACGATGATGATGACACGATGCATATGAGGTGAGTACCCTCCTGAGATTCTTAAAAAGTTTCTCACTCCTTCTTCTTTTCTTTCCATCTCGTCTTCAGAAAGTGATGGTGATGTTCGTGATTCCCGTTGATGCTCTCACCTGGTAGATGTACTTGATCTGGTGAACCAGCTTATTATCCTTGAGGAACGTATCGCTAAACTTTGCGTGAGCTTGGATATCTATCCCTATCCTTGGAGTGTTATTACTAGGTGCCATTAATGGATGTCCTTCCATCCATATATTATTTATATTTTGTTAGATTGCCTACACCTAGTCTTATTCTGTTGGTAGGCAAACTATCTATGTGTTATGTAATTATGGATGTTATATGATGGAGCCAATATGATGTGTTTTTCATGCTATATGCACGTTATTCGCTTTATTTCGATTATTGTTCACGTTATGTGCGGCTCACGTTTTCAATTATGTTTTAAAAAAATGGCTCGTAATTTCACTAAGTATTTTCAAAGTATGATGAAAGAACTGAAGCAAAGAGTAAAGTCTAGTAATTAATCAGACAACCTAGGTGTATTCGGTTAATTATTAGGGTGTTACACATTGCATGTTTATGTTTCATGTCATCACTTTATATTTCTAATGGCTTAAAAAATGGACTTTCATTACATGTTCATGTTTCATATCATCTCTTTGTATTTCTAATGGCTTAAAAATGAGCTTGCATGCATTTTAGGTTTCTAGTTATCACCTTATATCTCTAATGCTCAAGATTAGCCTCCCATTATCTTAAATGGAATTTTTGAACATGGGTACACATATACACATGTTTTCAACCAAACATGTATAAGGGGTTTAAGGTAGGTTTTATTTTGTTTAAAGCTTGTATCTTGTGTCTAAGGTGTTCAAAAGAATTTTTCAAAATGTTAGAAATGCATAAGGAGCAAAAATGTGATTTTTCATAAATAGGACCACATGAATGTAATTTTGGGCTAGTCACTATTTTAGTGTCAAAAATTAATTTTCCTCTGTGTGAAAATGATTTCTTGTGTTTTAAGTGTCTTAGAATAGTTTTTGAGAGAAACTAGTAACTAGAAACGGGTAAAATCATAATTTTTAAAGCTTTTCATATTTTCAATTTTTGCCACTATTTTCACTGTTGCCACCGTTTTGGGTGTTTAAATGTTAATAATTGTTGTAAAAATTATTTTTAGCATCCTAGGTGTCTAAAAGGATATTTACAAGTATTATGTTGGTAGTTTTGCAAATGTGGAAAATTACTTAACATCCTCCCAAGTGCAACATCATCCTTAAGTTATGACATTATGCTTAGGAGTTGTTACTTATATATTGGCAGACCTTTCTTAATTATCTATAGCAAAATTGATCGAATCGTGGAGTAATTAATACTGATTTTGTTAAGATATAGATAACAAAGGAGCAAACATTTATTGAATACATAGCTAAGCACAAGAGGAAGCTCTTCTAGAGCTTTAATACAATACGTCTTTATTTCATTTGCATACATATACTCATGATGATGTGGAAAATGTTAATTTCATGAGCACGAGACTTTATGCGTATTTGTAGCATGTTGATGTGATGATGGGTTATGCCATGTTTTGAGACGCATAAGATTTGAAATTATGAATGAGTTAGAAGAGTATGCTCATGTGAACTAGAGATTTATTTAATTGAGAAAATTCCATGAGAATGATATGTGTGATTGAGTTATGTAGCATGACTCAAATTTGAGGAAATTTGGAGTGTAGTTGTTATGCTGCGAATTTCGTCAAATTTGAGGGACTTGAGAAAAGTTTTGAAAAGAAAGATTTTATAAGTGACATGCCGGAACGCATTTCTCTACTCCAGGTGAGGAGAAAGGAAAGCGTGGAGGGTATGGTCGTGGGGGCCATACCAAAGCGGACAATGTCACTTCTTAACCAGACGATGCATTTCACAGGCTTGGACGTACTTCTCCTTATAGTGAGGGAAGGTAAAACCGTGAGGGCATCGACATTAGCCAAAGTGGACAAAGTCAGCTTCTTAAGCCAGTTGATGCATTTGAGAAGGAAGAAAGTCCCATGATAGGTGATTCCTTAGGTCCCTGTGTAACACCCTGAAAAATTACTTAAAAATTAATTTGAGCTTTGTTAGTTGTAATTTTAAAAATATAACCATTTAACAACGATGAGGGTGGCCCAACGACGTTTAAAAAAAATTTCGGGCTGGTGAATAGTAACCTTGCGGGCCCACAAGCCCGCAGGAGCTGAAACCCTAGATTCGGGCAGGAGGTGCCCAAAATTAGGAAAACATGGGAATAAGGTTAGAAATAGGTGGGAATGATAATTTTATACTTAAAATTAATTTTGGCAATATCGATTCAATGGTACGGTGTTTACCCGTTCGTGAGATTTCCTGTGCAGTTTCTTACCGAATGAAACTTTCAATGAAAGTTTGCCACTTAACTAGACAAGTGTGTGGCTTAGAAGAAGCCACACCATTACTACTTTATTGCAACCAATAGGATGCTTACAAAAATTACTAGACTTATCTTTAAGAAAATAAAACATTTTGTACTTGAAATTATTATGCAATTTGTCATAAACTCATAAAATCAATATCTTATCATTTCCTTCATCAAAATTTCGTCCAGCACACTCCAAGAAGCTCTCCTCCATTGTTCTTCCTCTCAAACTCCATTAACAAACTTGGAGCTTCATAAACCCTAGCCTAAACTTGATAAAACCTCAAGATCTCTTCACAAAACATGTTCTACACCTAATTCTCTACCAATCTAACCAAACAAAATTTCCATTCCTTATCAAAACCTTGTCTTGTACCTCACACCTCACTGATTTAAGAAGGGTTTGAAGTTGGTTTGGGGGCTTTGGAGTGGAAGGATTCAAGCTTGGATTATCTTGAAGCCAAAGATCCTCTAAGCTGCCAAAAGTAGGGTTTTTCTTGCCTTTTCTTTGTCAAATTTTTCTAATCTGTTTTGGGTTGTGTTAAGTCCGAAATTTCTGGTTATTTTGGATGATATTATGTTGATATTGATGTGTGAATTTTGGTGGTGGGTTTGGATGGTGTTAGAAGATGGGTTTTATCAAAGTAAGTTTGGACTAAGTTGCTGGAAATTCTATTTTTCTGTATGTTGCAGTTGTTCACGAAATTTTGGAATATTTTTGGGTGTTTTCATGAGCTATAAAAATTATATGTTGGAGTAAACATCTTAAACTAATTACCTGAATTTTCTTGGGTGTTAGTTTTAAGGTTTGATGCTTCAGAAAAATCAGAAACCGAAATGAGGCAGATGCTGTCCTGATTGTTGAGACTAGGCAGTAAACTTGTCCAATTTATTACCATAGCAAATGATTGAAATAACTCTTGAAATTTTTACACGAATTTACTAATATATTGAAGTGTCACTGTGAATTTTATTGTGAATTAATTCAATCATTTTTTGGGGTTAAAAATTAGGGGAACTGGTTCTGGTCTGGGAATTGGTGGCCCCTGACCACTAAATTTGTACATTTTACTGAGGTAGCTATAGAGCTGTGTTTATCCTGTAATTTTTACAGGTTATTCTAGACACATTGAAGTTTCATACAGAATTTTCGTGGCTCTTGGGATAGTCGTTTGACATGGTAATTAAATGTTGTACCAGAAGTAATTCTACCAAGGTGCTGGAATGTGAGAATGGCTGGAAATTTATGATAGTTTGATATTCTTCCAAGTCTATGATATATGAATGCATGATAGTGACTTTAAAGTTTGGTTTATGAGAAATGAATGAGAGTCACTTGTGATTGACGGTATATATATGTTTGAGACATTATGAATGTACCAAGTTTGGTTTATGATGTATGTACCAAGTGAAGAATAGGTCCTTTTAGTGTGTAAAGGGCACGGGAGAGGTCCCCTTTAGTGTGTAAAGGGCACGGGAAGGCCCCTGAATGTGTGAAGGGCAGGAGAGGTCCCCTTTAGTGTGTAAAGGGATTGGAAGGTCCCTTGAATGTGTGAAGGGCACGGGAGAAGTCCCTGAATGTGTAAAGGGCAAGGAGAGGTCCCCTTTAGTCTAAAAGGGCACGAAGGTCCCCTTCGATGTCAGAAGGCACGCAAAGTTGAAAAATGAATTATTATGATATTGAGTAGTATGACATACTATGCTGAGTGATTGAGTATTAAAATAAAACCCACTTCGGAAGAATGACTTTTGAACTTAAAAATGAACTTTTGATATATGTTGCATGCTCACAATTTTACTAATAAACCGAAATGCCTGGATGATAACGATGACGTTGTGAATTGTGTATTTGGGGAAACTACCTCCTGAGAATTTTATAGTATTCTCACCCCTATGTGTTTGTTTCCGTGACCTCCAGGTTAAGCCAGGGATGGGATGCCTGCTATGCAAAGGAGTGTAGATTCCTAGTATGGCGGTTCCTGTTTTATTCTGTTGTACTTAGTGAAATGAGTATGTATGTAAATGTATTAGAAAGATATGTACTAAAGCTCATAGAGGAGCTTCCTTATGTATTTTTAGCTGTATGTTTAATAAACTTGATGTTTACTTGTAAGATGTTTTAATAGAATTACGCTTAGTTATCTATACATAAATCGAGCTGCTATAGATAATTAAGAGAGGTCCTTAATTAACAAGTAACATTTTCTCGAGTATGATATCATAGTTAAGAATGGAGTTGTACTTGAGAGGATGTTACACCCTACGTACTCTGGGAGTTGGGGTTGTTATTTTTATGATTATGATTATGATTCGCTTATCAAGAGGATAAGTAAGAATTAGTGATGACTAGTTAAGGTATGAGCTCATAGCCTAATATTAGGGTCGGTTACTATTGTTTTAAAAATCATGATGTCACAAGTTTGAGAAATGAGAAAGATGAGAAGCATCTTGCTTATGAAAGCGAAAGGTTGATCATGAGAAGTTACATGCCACACATATGTATTTTATTCGTTGATGATGTGATTTATTATTGTTATGTATTTCCATGCATTCATGCTTTGCTATGCTGCATACATGTATTAAGATTCATCATAAAAGACACGGACCTTGGATAATTATTTTTAAGAAAACCTCATAATGAACTTCTCATGTCTAACCTTTTTACAATAAACCCAAGGTTCCTAGAGACGTAAATGATGACATTAGGATAGGAGGTTTCCCTACTAAGATTCTTTAGCAAGATTCCCACCCTCTCTTTGTTTCTCTTTCTATTACGTCTCCAACCACGATGGCATCGTTCATGATCTTCGTTACACCCAGATATGGGAGGTGTATTACAAACAGGTCGTATTCCTACCACTTTGAGGGTCGGTGTGTCGTGCGCATTTTTGCATACATGGGAATGCCCTTGCTTTTCCAATTTCCGAGCTTCGCCTTACCCCGACTTCTCCTTATACGATGATTTGATTTTGAGAGGACGCGATTCAAGGAGGAACGGTTGCTGATCATCATCTTCAGTGCGTGACTATGGAACCCGTGCCCTCATACGTCTTTGCGGGAGGACACCTGTCGAGGACTCACGGCCGATCCCTATTCGGAGGATTCTGCCCCTTCGGTGCCTTGGCCACGATAGGGTAGCAAGGACATGGTCTCTCAAGCGAGGCCTATGAGGCATGTACGTTAGCCGAGAGACGCCCTCCGAGGTGGCCACGAGCTCCGCGATCGCATGCCCTCATCCCCTCTTTGTGGGCACATCCGAGGAGCTTCGCGGTCGTGGGCTACAGTCCAGGTCAGAGGAGATAACGTCTTCTGTAGGCTTTTAGAAGGGAGGGTCGCTTTAGTTGGTAATATCTTTTTCCATGTATTAGCTTTCTATGTTTTCTTGTATTTCATGTTTCTATTGCAAGCTCTACCCACTCGTATGGGTAAGACTTTATATTACATTTCCATTGTTGTACTAAACTATGAGATTTAATATTATGATGCTTGTCTCTATGATGAAGGTGTTCTTATTTTTTATATTGTGTGATTTATTTACTCTTCCGCCTACGTTTTATTTATGTTAGCGATGGCTCGCATTTTGTTTTACGCATCTCAAAAAAAAAATTTACCGTTCTGCTAAGTAATTTTACGAGTTTTAAAAGGAAGTAATGACTAATAATTAATCTTAATACGTCCTAGGCGTGTTGGGTTAAAAATTAGGGTGTTACATTATGGTATCAAGGTCGTTTCTCAGGAGCCTGAGGATTGGATTGACCATGTTTTAGAGGCATGTTATGGTAGTATGTCATGAATAGTGCTTAGCTATTAGAGATAAGCTTAGGATAGACACACATGACCTTGTTGCTTGCTGTGCCATGGTAACTAGCTCATCTAGTTTGGAATGTTGAGCTTGATCACCTCAGTGTTTGTTGACTTGTGTGTTTAAGGACCAATGGCACCCGGAGACAAAATGAATGCGCGCGAAGGTGAACAAGGGAATGAGACCGCAGCTCCTATGCGCGAGATGGCTAGAGCGATGGAGCGTATGTTCGATCGCATGAATCAACCAAGGGACGTTGCTCAAGGTCCCTCCTGTTAAGGCCATGGAACAAGCCCTTTCGGGGAGTTTCGTAAGGCTAATCCCAACCTTCCGCGGAGCCTTGAATCCGACAAGGCGGACGAGAGATTAAGAACATGGAAAAGATCTACTCGGTGGTTGCCTGTTCAAAGGAATAGAGGTCACCTTTGCCTACATGATGGAATCCGACGAGGTTTTGGTGGACCGGCACAAGAGGTTGCTAGAAGCTATGTGTACGGATCAACTGGGAAGCTGTTCAAGACGTACTTCTATGAGAAGTATTCCCGTAAGGAACGCGAAGACATAAGTTCATGAAGTTGGTCCAAGGTGGATTGTCCTCGCCCAATACATGGCGAAATTTGAAGAATTGATTAAGTTCTCTCGGGTTTTCTAAGGGAATCCCGATGAGGTTGGAAGTGCGTTAAGTTTGCCGGTTTGAGGGTCGACTTAACATTGTGGCACACATGGAGATTAAGGACTTCCCTACCTTAGTCAACAAGTGCCGGATCATCGAAGAAGGGCACAGAAATGAGCGCCCGAGGGCGGATTCCCCTGTGGTTTGGGACTTCAAGCCACAACACCACAATCAGATTAAGGAACCACTATCATCCCTACCAATCCAACTAGTTTAAGCATCAACAACACCACCAACAACATCATCAACAACAACAACAAAGAGGACCCAACAACTAACACCTGAGGCCGCCATTCAACCACAACGGCCGCGGGACCGCAACCATCAACAAGGAGAGTGGGCGGTCCTCGCAACAACAATAACAACAACCAACAAGGAGGGCCCAATGGGAACAAGACAGGGCACCTCAAGAAACCCTCCTACTTTCCGGATCTACACCGGCCATGGTGTGTCCCAATGCGGTAGAAGTCATGGCAACCTTCCTTGCAATGCGGACAAGGAGTATGCTTCTCATGTGGCAATCCGGACTACGCTAAGGATTGCAGGAGCAATGAGTGTCATCAAGTCAAAACCCAGGCCACAACACCAAGGAAGGGTCTTCACCCTCAATGCGAAGGACGCCCAAGATCCAACAACCTCATCGAAGGTAAGTGTGAAGTAAATGGTAGAACCTTAACTGTGCTATATGACTCTGGGCTACTTATTCTTTTATTTCACATGCTAGTCTCGAGTCTTTGAACTTGAAAGTTTCTAAGCTTCCTTTTGATCTCATTATCTCCGCCCCCAAAATCGTCCTGTACATACCTGCAATGTTGTTTAAATTGTCATCTTACTATTGATAATAGGTCTTTTATCATAGATTTAATTTGTTTACCCTTGAAAGACATAGGGTAATTCTTGGCATGGATTGGCTTTACGCTAACCATATATTGTTAGATTGTTACACCAAAACTGTTATTTTCGTATCCCTTAGCAAAACTAGTCAAACCTTGAAACTTTATGTAAATTCCATAGATGTCTTCTGTAGTAGGAGAAAACTAAGGGACATGTCCTTCTAGCCGCTAGCGAGGTAAACTTTCAGCGGAACATAGATGATATCCGGTGGTAGAGAGTATCCAGGTATTCTGAAAAATCCGGAGTTCCTCCCGAGAGCGAGGTGGAGTTCTCCATTGAGTTAGTTTCGGGAACGGGACCTATCTCCATAGCCCCTTATAGGATGTCACCCATGGAGCTAAAAGAATTGAAAACCTAATTGGAGAGCTGTTAGAAAAGAACTTCATAAGACCTAGTGCTTCATCATGGGGAGCCCGAGTATTATTTATTAAGAAGAAGGATGGGAGCATGAGGTTGTGTATAGATTATAGGCAATTGAATAAAGTAACGGTGAAAAACAAATACCCTTTGCCTAGGATTAATGATCTCATGGACTAACTAAAGGAGCGGTGGTATTCTCTAAGATTGATTTAAGATCGGGATACCACCAAATTAGGGTAAAGGATGGATATACCTAAAACCGCCTTCAGAACACGGTCCAGACACTTTGAGTTCGTTGTGATGTCTTTTGGATTGACAAACGCTCCTGCAGTGTTCATGGACTACATGAATAGGATCTTTAGACCCTATTTAGATAAGTTCGTGGTCATTTTCATAGTGATATACTCATCTATTCGAAGACTCGAGGAGCATGAAAGTCATCTAAGGATGGTTTTAGAGGTGTTGAAGGCAAAAAAGCTATATGCGAAACTTTCTAAGTGTGAATTTTGGTTAGAGGAAGTAAAGTTTTTGGGACATGTAGTATTGAAAGGAGGTATAGCTGTTGACCCTAGTAAGATAAAAGCCATAATGAATTGGGATAGACCGACCACCGTAACAGAAATACGGAGCTTTCTGGGTTTAGCAGGCTATTCCGTAGGTTTATTAAAGGATTTTCCAGATTGCCCTTCCCCTAAAAGCTCACTAGGAAGAACAACCCATTTTCATGGAATCTCGATTGTGAAGAGCTTCCAAGAGTTGAAAGAAAGGTTAACCTCAACCCATTTGGCTTCCCGACCCCAATGTATCCTTCGAGGTATATTGTGATGCTTGGGTAAGGCTTTAGGTTGTGTGTTGATGCAAAATAGGCAAGTGGTACCTATGCATCTAGACAACTCAAGCCACACGAGGTTAACTACCCTAACCATGACCTAGAATTAGCCACCATAGTGTTTGCCTTGAAGATTTGGAGGCATCACTTATATGGAGTAAGGTTCGAAGTTTTCTCCGATCATAAGAGTCTTAAGCATCTCTTTGATCAAAAGGAGTTAAACATGAGGCAAAGAAGATGGATGGAGTTTTTAAAGACCATGATTTTGGCTTAAGTTACCACCCAGGCAAGGCCAATGTGGTCACCGATGCCTTAAGTTGAAAATCATTACGCTTATCTCATATGATGGTCAAGGAAGTTGAGCTAATAGAGAAGTTTAGGGATATGAATTTGGGGATGTCAATGTTAGAAAAGAGTGTGAAAATGTGTCATCTTACGGTAACCAAATAGAGGGTTATGATGGCATAAGTGGAAAATGAGGAGTTTAGAAAGACCCTCAAGGCGGTTAAAGGCTAGTAAGCTTGAAGGTTTTGAGCAAGGGACCGATTGGTTGTGGAGGTTTGAAGTGCGTTTGTGTACCACAAGACGGTGACCTCCGAGAGCATCTTGAGGAGGCCCATAAAAGCCACTTCACCATCCATCCTGGTGCCACCAAGATGTATCAAGATTTAAAGATGTTCTGGTGGCCGGATTGAAAAGGGACGTAGTCACCTGGATTAGTAAGTGCTTAGTCTCAAAAGGTGAAGATTGAGCACCAAAAGCCTTCAGGAATGTTACAACCTTTGCCTATCCCCGAATGGAAGTAGGATAGCATATCCATGGATTTTGTGACCGGCCTACCCAGGACCCAAGCCGACTATGATGCTATTTGGGTAATAGTGTACAGGTTAACCAAGTCGGCCTATTCCTACCCATCAAGATAACCTTTTCCCAAGATAAGTTGGCCAGTTACATCCAAGAGATAGTGAGATTACATTTCATCGACAATAATCTCAGGATCGAGATTCGGTTTACATCGCGTTTTGGGAGCCTTTCAAAAGGCGTTCGGTTCAAAGCTATATTAAGCACGACTTACCACCCTGGCAATGGACAATTGAAAGGACTATCCAAACATTGGAGGATATGCTAAGGGCATGTGTTTTGGATAGAAAGGGAGTTGGGATAAGTACCCCACTTATCGAGTTCGCGTATAACAACAGTTATCATGCGAGCATCGGTATGGCATGTTAGAAGCCTTGTATGGAAGGAAGTGTCAGTCGCCTTTGTGTTGGCATGTATCCAGAACAAAGCGTTTTGGGACGGGAGTATGAGGGAAACCATGGAACAAATAAGAAAGATCAAGGATAGAATCTTGATTGCTCAAAGCGACAAAAGATATGCGAGCATGTTTTCTTAAGGATTACCCCACGTAGGCATAGGTAGAGCCATGAGAGCTAAGAAGTTGAGTCCTTCTCAGTCCTTTTGAAATCCTTCAGAGAGTCTGGGCAGTAGCCTACAAAATAGCCCTACCTCCTAACTTGTCAAATCTTCATGACGTTTTCACGTCTCCCATTAAGAAGTATCAATCCGATCCTAGCCATGTGTTAG
>JAMLFY010000020.1:3665180-3737989 GCA_030441495.1 Dalbergia oliveri
CTAACGAAACCTAAACAATATTAGGCTCAAATTAAAGTTTATTAAATTCTAATCACTAATCTAAAGTCAAATTTATTTATTTAGATTGATTAGAACCTAAAATTTCTTAAAACACCCAAATTGCTTAGTAATTCACTTAAGCTCCTTAACGTAAATTCTCTAAATTGCATGAATACCTTTGCCTACACCTAAATAATACATGGAACACACAAAATCCTCTTCCACAAGGCTGTAATGGCTGAAATTATTGAGTAATAAGTCAGAAAATTATTACACAAAAATCCAAAGAATGAAAACAAAGAATCATGAAAACATGGAAACATGATTCCATGTCAGCCACCAAACAAAATGATTTTTCTTCCTTTATTTTTTTCTCTCTAATTTTTGGTCAGATTTCCTTCCTTCCTTTGTCCATTTATGAGCTGCAAAATCTCTATAATAGGCATGCTTGAAGATAGTTTAGATGCTTAGTCATAACTTACACAAATTCTAGTCTTTAAGACACCAAAAGTTTCTTTTTTTCTTTTTCTTGGCCAATTCTCCCTTCAGCTTTTCAAGGATATTTTGCTTCATTTCACTAAGGAAACCAAGTTCTCTTCCTTTCTTTCAAATCAAATTAGGTAGGGAGGTGTTTCTAAGTTCATTTATGCTAAGACAAGTTATGTTTCTAGCTCAAAAATGATATTTTCATGAGCTTTCTTTTAAGTTTTCATTTTCATTTCTTCTTCTTCCTTTTCTTTTTTTAAAGTATTTTGGCCATATGGCCTAGCTTATGATGAGACCATGGTTTGATGATGAGATTCTTGAGTGTTGGTTGCAAAGCTTTCACAAGTTAGATCTCTAAAACTTGAAGGTTTCACTAGTTTCCAAAGCTTCTAAAATTTCAGTTTTTCTTTCCTTATTTTCCTTTCATGGTTTTGGCCATATGGCCTAGGAGAAGAAATGAAATGATGGCTTGATGATGAGGACCTTGAATATGGGTTGTAAATCCATCACAAGTTAGGCATCTAAAGCTTGAACATTCCATTTAATGCAAAACTTTAAAGAATAATGTTTTTATCTTGAGGTTTGAATATGAAATATGTATTTTTTACTTTGTCTTGCTAAGATACATATATTGGGTTGAAACATAATTTTCTTAAAGTCTTGAAGGAGCTCTAGTAAAGAGATCAATGAACTTGCATCCATGTTTAAGTTTATGTCTTCAAAAGCCATATTTATTTTATGTCATAACTAAATTCTCAGATAATAAATAAATGAACTTGCATATCTCATGTTTAAATTTCAAGCTTGCATTTCATGTTTAAATTTCAAGTTATCACTTAATCTCTAAAGTTAATAAAGAAGTTGCATCTCATGTTTATTTTATGCTCTCACTTTATTTTATAATGGCTAAAGGATCAATGCATGGCATGTTTATTTTATGTCATCACCTAAAAATCCTAGAGCTCAAAGACTTGCTTATGAATCATAAGCGAAGAAATGAGATAATTGGAGTTAAAGAATTTATTCTTTAAGAAGTTTGAGAATTGGAGCTTAAAAAAAAAAAAAAAATTGTCATTCCCTCACCAAGTACCCTATGCGGACTACTGCCGTTTCAGAATTATTCTGAGTTCTCCTCCTCTATCAGTCCTATGCGAATTCCGCGTTCAAGTTTCTGCATCATGTTTATATTACAAGTTCTTGCATCATGTTTAATTTTAAGTCATCACCTTAAATCTTAAAGATAAAGAAATGGAATTGCATATCATGTTTATAATTCCAAGCTATCACCTTATAAAGATAAGATTAAAATAAGGTTGCATAGCATGGTAATAATTCTAAGATGTCACCTAAATCTCTAAAGCTCAAGACTTGCACCTTTTATCTTAAGTGAAAGATTTAACTATGAACATTCTTTCGAGTTGTTATAAATCGGTCCCATGGTTAAGTTAGGCCTAAAGTCCTATGACTTCTTTCAAGTTTAACAAAAAGAATTAGTTCTAAAAGAGTTTTAAAACTTTGTAAGAATTTTATGGGAAGCTAGTAATTTTATGTGTACTTAAAATGTGATTTGATGCTTATCAAGAATTTGGTGTCATTGATTGATTCCTGGTTTGTATATAGTTGCTGTTGCAAACAATGAAAACTTATGCATGAAATAAGGACATATTTTGTTCCTCAAGAAAGTGTATTCCTGTAAGAGTGCAATTTGGAAAGATTCTCTAAGGAAAGATTTGGTATTTAAGTGTGTCCATTGTGACCCACCTTTCTTTCTTGGGAATCTCCAGATACATGATTATAGTTGATATATATTATTCCAGGAATAAGACTGTAAATAAGAAAATGTTAGAATTATTATGAATTGCGAGTTGTAACATGCAAAGACTTTTGGTGACTTAAAATTTATAAGAAAATGATCCTCTGGACCTATCAAACTATAGGTGGTGAAAGTGATTCTAGCCCCTAACATCTGTCTCTCAAAAGGGTAGAGTTAGGACTTTAACTTATCAAAAAGGATAAGTATATGCTAGTGACGACTAGTAAGGTATGAGCTCATAACCTAGATTACTCCCAAAAGGGTGGAGTATAGGGTGGCCCAAGGAAAATAATGAGGATGATAAGATTTTAAAGTCACCTAAGGTACTAAAGAAAATAAATTATGTGCACCATGTCCATGTGTAGCTATTATGATATTCTTCTATGTGCATAACATACATGAGTTGATGATGAGAAATATGATGTTCTTCTATGCATGTTATATTAATGATGATGATGAGGAATATGATGTAATGATAAAAGAAAAGTTCATTATAAATATGACATGTTAAGATTATGATGCATTATAAGACGCATAATTAAAATTGGTCGAATCTCGGTAAAAGTATTTTCTAAACTTAAAATTTAATCTTCGTATGTTCACTATATTTATAATAACCCAGAAATTCCTGGAGACTTTGATGATGATACAATAGAAGGAAAAATACCTCCTAAAATTTTAGTAAGATTCTCACTCCCTTTCCTTTATTTCCGTCATTGTCTTCATATTCAGATAGCGACATTCGTCCTGTTCGTGACACCCACTTGGGAATTCCACTATGATCCGGTGCATCATTCGTATCACTTTGAAAGAAGGTGCTCGGTTCGTGTTTTTATTTACGTATCGTCATTTGCACATCCTGTCCCTAGTATCATTTTTCCTACCTTTCTCCCTATGGCAATGAAATGATTTTCGAACATGCACGTCCACTTGATGAAAGAATGTTACGTTCTTATCCCGCCTCATCTCCTCCAAGTAGTTCCAAGAGTATAATCACAAAGACAAGATGTCTGAAGCTAAATCCTTTCAGAGGACCCTCCTACTCATGCTTATTCTAAGAGCTCTCTCCTACTCTCCCCACGTGTAAGAGAGGGTAGTGAGGAAGAGCGGTTGTTTAAGCAGAGGTTAGCAAGAAGACCGTCCATGCGACCCCAGCCTGGTGCATCTCGTATGCCCAGTTCAGAGGAAGCTCGTCAATGAATCAGGTTTCTTCCCAATTTCAGAGGGCAAGCCCTTAGAGATTTTAAGTAGTTTTAGAGTGTTTTATGCATTGCAATTTTAGAGTAGCCTTCCTCAGCTTTTAAGGTTATCTAGTTTAGGGGGCATGATTTCCTTATAAATAGTTTCCTACGGTGTGAATATGTAAGATATGATGTATGAACTTAACTCACCTTTGAGTGAGGTTATTGTATATATGTTGTGATGTGCATTATGGATGTCATGTGATGGAGCCAATATGATATATTTAGATTCTTAAATGTCTTATTTTACTACCGCTTAATCGTTTATGTTATGCGTGGCTCACGATTTCAATTATGTTAAAAAAAAAAGGCTCGTAATTTCACTAAGTATTTTCAAAATATGATAAAAGAACCAAAGCAAAGAGTAAAGTCTAGTCATTAATCAAATTCAACCTAGGTGTATTTGGTTAATTACTAGAAGTGTTTCAAAAATCATCCAAAACCCTTTATTGCAAGAGGTGATATATTCAGTTCTCCTTTTATGGTAAAGTGTGATATAAGTTCTGATGGAGGTTGATATGAAGATTTTAAGGGCTAGATGAGGTTTGTTTAAATTATTGATTCTTGGTGTTATAGAGAAAAATGGAGCTTTGAGCAAGTTCATGAGATTTTTGGAAGAAAAGAAGGCGAATATGGCTAAAGAAAGGGTTGGCTGAAATTTTATAGAAGAAAAGGGAAGAAGATTATTAATCTTAGGTCATTTATTATAACATGTGTTGGAATTGTTTTCTACCACAAAAATTATTTCCTTAATATAATAGATAAAATTTTGTAAGATTCCTATTGGCTAATGAAAAGGAAATGGTGTGCTTTGCTAGCCATACACTTGTCTAGTTAGATAGCAATTCCATCCAAGCTTCATTTCGATATAAAAAACTACACATTGATATTTTACCAAACCGATAAATGTATGCAAAGTATCAAACATTGCCCAAAATTTTAATCCTAGATATAAAATCCTCATTTCTAACTATTTGTATAGCTCAACATTCTCTTTTTCTTCCTCGGGGATTCCGTCTTGGATACGGTTCATTCCAACAACTTAGGGGGGCCCACAAAGGTACCATTACCCAAGCCCGAAATTTTTTTTAACCCGATTGGGCCATTATTATCATATTGATAAATTTCAAAATTTTCAAATTATGACTAATAAAGCTTAAATTAATTTTTAAATAATTTTCAGGTGTAGGGAACTGCATTGTATCCTTGGCTCTAAGATTCTCCAAGATGGATTCCTCCACGTCAAACTCCAAATCAAACCCAAACCCTTCCTAATCAGATGAGGAAGTGAGGTATCAATGGTGGTGTTTTGCTTATGGTCTTCATGAATCCAAAGTGGAGAGATAAGGTTATTGAACTTATAATTAACCTAAGTTAGATTTTAGATATTATTAGATATAAATGCTTAATTCTTTCAAAAAGAAACAAGATGAATGGCTAGGATTTGATCTTGTTATTTAAGATTAAATCCTAGCCTTACACTTGGCTCTAAAGGATAAACATTATCCTTTGGCAAAGATTACACTATCATTCGATCTTAAAAATCGCATATTAAATTTTATACGAAAATAACACCATACCCAGTAATCAAACATTGCCCAAAATTTAATCCTAGATATAAAATCCTCATTTCTAACTATTTCTAACAACAACCCTCCCTCCTTTCTAGTCCTAGGGCATTTTCTAGTCCTAGAATTCCTGGTTTTCGCTACTGCCAACGGCTTGTGGGGCCCAAAGAGGCCATTATTTCATCCCGGCCCAAAGTGTTTTTAACACGTCTGTTAGGCCATCCTCATCATTGTTAAAACTGTTAAATTTTTGAAATTATGATTAATAAAGCTCAAATTAATATTTAAATAATTTTTAGGGTGTTACACTACTCATCATTTTTTGTGTCTTGTTTTGTGTTTTTACTGTTCTTGGAGTTTTGGGTTATTTTAAATTGATAAATTCTTGTTATAATGTGAGGTTACACCTAGATATTGACGTATTTGCATGGGTGGAGTGGTTTATTTTATATATGGAAAAATTTTTTTTGTAAAAAGAGATTTTAAGTCATGCTATAGGATTTTGGGTTTTTGTATCAGCCACTAATCACAATTTTTTGAGGGAATTGTGGGTATTTTCCAGGAGCTAAAAAAAATATATGTTGATGCTAACATACTAAGCTAGTTCCACATATTTTCTTGAGTTCCTGTTTTTAAATCCTAATGCTTTGAAAAATCAAGAATTGAAAGTGTATCTATGCTACTTGGATTATTGGAACTGAAGCCCAAATATGTCTAATTTTTTTTTACCATAGCAAATGATTGAATTTTCCTTTGAAAGTTTTACAACATGTTGAAAACACCTTGAAGTGTAAACTGATTTTTATTTTGAATTGATTCAATCATTTTCTAGGGTTAAAAATTATGAATTTCAAGTTTAACCTAAGGTTAAGTGGTTTGACAGAATTTCTTTAATTTTGTTAACATAGTTAGAGAACTCTTTTTATCTGAAATTTTTATAGACACATTGAGGTGTTATGGAGAATTTTGTTGACATGTAATCGGTTGTTTGATACAAGAAATAAATCTTGCTACTTGATTTAAATTCTGTTAATGTGTAGGAAATGAACTAAATTCTGAGATGGAATAAAATGACTTTTGACACAAGTATGAGGAATCTCAATTCATGCTATATTATTTAGATATTCAATTATGAGGAATGGATGAGAAATTCATTGTGAATGAACATTTATATGTGACTTGGAAATGCCTTGAGAAAAATTGAATGATGATGATTAGGCATATGTGAAAAAGAGCAAGTAAGAAATTCAATTGTGCATGTTCAAACATATGGAAAAATAGAGACAAGACTTATGTTGGTTAAAAGGGAAGGCAAAAATAAGGACTTCCCTAGAGGTATTATGAGTTGGTAGATGTATCGGCTAGACAAGTAAATATGTGAAAAAAGAAAAAAATGAATTCGATGATCACATAAGGAATAAGTCATGTCCCTGATAAGTAGTCTATTGCCCAATTATGGAGTTGTCCACTAGAAATACCACTTGGTATAGATTTAAGTCTTCCTATGTTAACAAAAAGAGAAAATGCACAGAATTGAATTCTATGGTTACAAAAGAACAATGCACAAATCATTACTATGTTTGCATTTGACTTTACATGATGTGTACACATTGGTATTGATACATATCATTTTGCATGAAGATTTCTACATGAATGAGCTTATTGTTAATGTTCATCATATCTGAGGGAGTACCCTAGAATTATATAATATTCTCATCCTATGGTTGTATTTATTTTGTATCACTCAGATTCATTGATGCCGTCCCTAGTGTTCTTCCTTGACTCGCCATAGTGGCTATGGCACTACAACCTAGCACTCGATTCTCTTATGTTGTAGGTTATTCATAGTTTGCGTGTATGTGCTTTTTGGCCGTTCTTTTAGTGCATCTTTTTACTCCTAGAGTTTGACCTGCTTTCCCCTATGATGGTGTGCCCCTCCATATGGCACACCCAGTTATATTTGATATCCCAATCGCACCACCAGCACCTCCTCAGTAGATGCATCTTCCTCATCATTATTCTAGACTTATCCACCGAGGGTCCTGAAATGCCTAGTGAGAGGTGAGGCCATCATACCGATGGCCAACGACCTTTAGGAGGACACAAGATCTTTAGGGACCTTTGACTTGTATATAGTAGTAGTGTAATGTTAGGACTTTACCAGCCTCAGACTAATTTATTGTTAGATGTTCTTAGGTCCGTTTGTATATATATGCGATTTTGTTGGACCTTGATGTTTGAGCAGGCTAGGTTTTAGGTGATGGATAGGTCTTTTGATACTTGTCCCGAGTAGTATTACAAGTGAAATGACTTAACTTACAGTGTGTGTATAGGTACAAGTTGTGTATGAAGTACTTTTATATATACATTTTATTTTCTTTGTAACCTATGAGTTTAATTTACCTTATTCTATTTTCTCTCAACTAGTATGTATTATAGAAAGGAAGTGATACTCTTTTAATTATTATGTTGACACTCTCGAGTAATACATGATAGTTAGGAGGGTTACATTATGGTATGAAAGCAGACTTCCTATCAGCCTAAGGATTGGACCGACTATGTTTCCTTAGTAACTATCATGCATTATGATTTTATATATGTGTGATTACTTAGTTGGGAATATTGTAGGTCACTACCACACTTAGCTTGGTATTGAGCCTGATCAACTCAATATTTTTGTTTGGTATGATAGGAATCAATGACTTCAAATCGCTACTAAGAACATTTCTGAAATGAAGCCGATATGATGGATAGGTTCCATGAGATGGCCACAGCAATAAGCGAAGGGCAGTGGTTGCTAACCGAATGATGGAAAGGTTGGGTAGTAATGAGGAACAAAACCAGTTGGTAACCCTGGATGGAATGAGGTGGATATAGAATATCAAAAATTTGTCGAGTTTCAAAGGCAAACCCCCACCATTTTGAGGAGCCTTCAATCGAAGTAAAGCCGAAGAATGGATTAAAGCCATGGAGATTTTCTTTAGTTCTTCCTTGCACTAGATCCAAAAGGTGGCATTTGCTACCTATATGTGGTACAGGCTAAATTTTGATGGATTGACACCAAGGACTATTCAAGGCTTCTCAGAATGAAGTTACCTAGGATATCTTCAAGGAAGCTTTCTACCACAAGAGTATTTCCTTTATTTTGGTAAGGAATGCAAAGGAGCTGGAATTCATGGCGCTTAAGCAAGGATCTAGGTATAGCAAGAGTATACGGCCAACTTTGAAGAACTCTGAAGTTTTCTACAATTTATCAACATGACCCAGATGAAGCGAGAGTGCATGAAGTATGAGGAGGCCTGTACGAGGATATTGAAGCATCTACGAGTCTTCCAAGATTAAACACTATTCTACCATGGTAAACAAATGTCAGATGTCGTAATAGAAGTATTAACAAAAAGCTAGCAAGTTTCAAGTATGTGCAAACCAATGCTAGAAGATGATTAGCACCCAAAGGCCCACGATTCAGGCCTATCAATCAGTCTAGGGAGGATTTCCACCTAACAACAACAACAACAAAGGAAAGCAACTTCAATCCTTAAGATCAGGAAAGCTGGCACGAGAATGCCCTAAGTGCGGGAAAAATCATGGAAACAAGACCTTGTTAAACAACCAAAATTATTTGCTTTAGTTGTAGAAAATTCGAACACAAGATATTCGAATACCCTAACAAGAAAGGTCACAACCACCCAGTCCATATAACAACAAGGGCACATTTTTACTATAAGTGCCATAGAAAGCTTCTCAATACTGTCGATCTGACTCTAAGGTAAGTGCAAAATAAATGGTAATACCCTAATGTACTGGATGATTCGGGTGCCACACATTCTTTCATGTCCTATAAGTATACAAAAGTTACAATTATCTATGTCTAAAATTATCGTATGATCTCTTTGTATTATGATCTCCTGTATCCACTCCTCCTGGTCCTATTAGAACTTGTTATGTATGCATGAACCTTCCTCTTCTTATAGATACTAGAGAATTTACCTGCTAACTTAGTTTGTCTCCTTTTATCCTATTTAGATGTAATCATAGGCATGGATTGGCTAGTACCCAATTACATTCTTTTACACTGTCCTAATAGTAGAGCTATTATGTTTCTCTTACCTTACCCTTTCTTCTTGTGGTTCTTTTTTCTTTTTACTTAAACCTATTGACACCTAACCCTAGTAAGGTGGACCATTAGGAATATGTTCTCCTTTCGGCAAGTAAGATTCCAATGGTGAGGGAGTATCCAAATGTATTCCCAGAGGATATAGAAGTTTCCTGTAACACCTAATAATTAACCCAATACTAGGTTGTATGATTAATTACTAGACTTTACTCTTTGCTTCAGTTCTTTAATCATATTTTGAAAATACTTAGTGAAATTACGAGCCATTTTTTTTAAAACATAATTGAAAACGTGAGCGGCACATAACGTGACGATTTAGCAGAATATAAAAAGACATATTAGAATTTAAATACATCACATCACATCATATTGGCTCCATCATATAACATCCATAATTACTTAACACATAGATATTTTGCCTACCCAGAGTTAAGCTAGGTGTAGGCAATCAAACCAACATAAATAATATACGGATGGAAAAATATCCATTAACGGCACCTACTAATAACACTTCAGAGATAGGAATAGATATCCAAGTCACGTGCAAAGTTTTAGCGTTCCTCAAGGATAATAAGCGGTTCACCAGAATCAAGTACATCTACCAGGTGAGAGCATCAACGGAATCACGAACATTACTATCACTTGAAGATAGATGGAAAAAAAAGAAGAGGAGTGAGAAACTTATAAAAGAATCTCAAGAGTACTCACCTCATATGCATCATGTCATCATCATCGTCCTCAGGAACCTCTGGGTTATTATGAAATAGTGAGCATGCTAAGATTGATTTATTAAGTTCAAAATATACTCTTTACCGTTAATCGATTTAATCATGCGTCTTATAATGCATCATAAACTTAGCATGTCATGTTTATAATGAACTTTTCCTTTCATATATAATAACATAGTTATGCATAAAATCACATCATATTCCTCATCATCATTTCATAATACTATGCATAGCAGAACATCATATTTCTCATCATCATCTCATAAATACTATGCATAGCGAACATCATATTCACATAATGCATTTACTTAGTTTCTTAGGTGACTTAAAGTTACTTTCATCATCATTTCCTGGGCCACCCTATACTCCACCCTTTTGGGAGTAATCTAGGTTATGAGCTTATACCTTACTAGTCGTCACTAGCATATACTTATCCCTTTTGATAAGTTAAAATCCTGACTCTACCCTTTTGAGAAACGGTTTAGGGCAAGAATCATGGAAGCATACCATGTCGAGCTGGAACAAATGTTTTACTACCGTTGAAAGCCAGAGCCACTACTCTCGAAGATGCACAGAGAGAGGAACCGTTAACCTCCAATCCCAAGCCATAATGTAACGCCCCAATTTTTACTATCATTACAATTACCCTAAGTGATTCTTACATAAAATTTGAGACCGAAAATCCTCAAATAAGGAATATAACATTAGAAAAGAGGTTATGAGCGATTCGTGCAAGAGTTGCAAACCCCGATTTTCTGGACATGTAAAATGACCAAAATGCCCTTGAGGTTATTTTACTCATAAAATGAGGATCGTGGGCCCCACCCATCCTCAAGGGGATGTTTTGATGATAATAAGGGAATGTTTGTGTTATGTGTGTTAATAGAGGAGAAGAATCCTAATTTTGAGTTCGACGCGTGACCAAAACAATGGCCGTTTTAACTCCATCGCGTCCCGATTGAGCTCGAACCTCATTAAAATGTTTTAAAACATGTTTTTAAGTTATGATTGTCCATTGGTTAAGCTTGGGTGGCCTCTGCAATTTTTAGCGATGACCATTTTGCCCCGTCTTTGTGCAAGTTTTTGCAATTTTGAGATTTTGATTCGTCTAATGAAACCTAAGCAATATTAGGCTCAAATTAAAGCTTATTAAATTCTAATTATTAATCTAGAAACAAAATTATTTATTTAGATTGATTAGAACCCAAAATTGCTTAAAAACACTCAAATTGCTTACTAATTCACCTAAGCCTTTAATCGTAAATTCTCTAATTTGCAATAATACCTTACCTACACCTAAATAATACATGGAACACACAAATTTCCTCTTCCATGGGCTGTAATGGATGAAATCATTGGTCCATAATGCATCAGAAAATTTGTCAAAGAATGCACAAAAACCAAGGTATGAAAACAAGGAACCATGAAAACATGATTCCATGTTTTAAGCCACCAAACAAGATGATTTTTCTTCCTTGTTTCCTCCTCAAATTTGGTCAGACTTTCCTCCTTTCTTGTCCATTTATGAGCTTAAAAATCTTCTATAAATAAGCATACTTGAGGATGTTAGAAGCCTTGAATCATAGTTACATATTTCTAGTTTTTCCAAAGCTCAAAAGCTCTCTTTCTTTCCTCCCTTGGCTGAAACCTTAGCTTCATTTTCAAGGAGATTTTCTTTCATTTCATTCAAAGAAACCAAGTTCTCTTCCTTTCCTTCAAAACAAATTAGGTAGGGAGTTGTCTTTAAGCTTAGTTCTATGCTTTGCTAAGTGTTGTTCTTGGTTCAAAATGATGATTTCATGGACTTTCTCTAGCTTTTCCATTAGGTTTTCTTCTTTCTTTTCCTTTGAACATTTCATCCATAAGGCCTATATGGGAATATGATAATAGCTTGATGATGAGGACCTTGAGTGTTGGTTGTAAATCCATCACAAGTTAGGCCTCTAATGTAACATCCTCCTAAGTACAACCCCATCTAAAGCCATGGCGCCATACTTGAGAGTTGTTACTTCCTAATTAGTTGGACCTTTCTTAAATATCTATAGCAAACTCGATCGCCTTGTAAAGTAACTAAGCATAATGATAATAACACATATTATAAGGAAAATACAACATTTATTAAATACATATTCAAATACAAAAGGAAGCTCAGTATGAGCTTTAGTACATATATGTTCTCTAATACATTTACATAGACATCTATTCTACTAAGTAGAACATATCAAAAGCATTAACTACTACATATTGCTGTTCCGAGTTCCTTTGCGTAGCGGCATTGTAGTCCCTAGCTTAACCTGAAGCGACACTGAACACAGAAACACATAGGGGTGAGAATTACACAATTCTCTAGGAGGGCAATTCCCCAATCACATACTTATAATGTCATCGTCATCACCCCAGCCACTTCGGTTTATTAAGAAAGTGTGAATCATGCAACATATATCACGGTTCATTTAAAGTTCTAAAATCATCCTTCCGAAGTGGATTCTTTTTAGTACTCAATCACTTGATACAAATACATCATCATATGAATATATACTATCAAGTTTTAACTTAAATACATTGGTCTCAACATAGATGTTAAAATCATTCTCATCTTCACGTGCCCTCAATATGTCGAAGTGGATCATATATATAATTCTTATCCTTACGTGCCCTTGGTACATCGAAAGGGATCTCATATTGTTTCTTACTTTCCATGCCCTTGACCTACCGAAAGGGATCTCATCTTTACTTAGCACACACATCATTATCAAGCTCACATATACAAGTATCACAATCATATGTGTAACATCATCATTAAATTCACATAGTATGGATAAGATCAAGTCAGTGCATTTTCTCTTTTTATCGACATAGGAAAGACTTAGTTATACCCAACGGGTATTCGCGTGGACAATTCCACAATAAGTAATTTATACCAAATGGTATTTGTAGTGGATTACACCACACAGGGAAATAGTCTGCTGACGATCACGAGCTCAGTCCTATACGTGGTCATCGAACTTCATTTTTTTCCATTTCCGAATCCCACACAGATCTATTCCTAGCCGATACGTCTACCGACTCAAGATAAATTTTTGGGAAGTTACTACTTTCGCCTTCCCCTCATTCAATCTAAGTCTGTTTCCGTTTTGTCCATATGTCAGAACATGTACTACTGAAATCCCATATATTCTCTTTTATAGTAGTGCATCAAGTACTTTCTCCTTTTCCAAATACATACATAATGCATATACAGACATTCACTGATAATAATCTCAATCATGCCTCTACCATGCTTTTACATGTCACAAGTCAAAAGGGACTTCATCCCTCTCTATTTGCCCCCACAATTCTGAGGATCTCAATTCACTTTACTTGCCTTCGACAAATCGAAAGGGATCTCAATTCACTCTACTTGCCTTTGACAAGTCAAAAGTCTCATGTTTCTTTTGGCCATAGAATTTAATTCAACATACCATTATTGCCTACATAAAACACATACAGACATTCATTCACAAGGAATTCTCATTTGTGTCCAAAACATCAATCTTTAAACTATCCAATATGCAATCACACGTCACCATCACATGTAGACCTTTCAATTATATAAGATGTTCATCCATGTCATTATGAATAGCATTCGAAACAATTGGCATGCATTCCTAAGTCATACATTTGGACTAGATATCACATTACCACAAACTTTCAGCCATTTTTACTTTCCAGCACTTTGGCAGAGTTATTGTCCTAGGTGCAACATTTTATTACCATACTAAACGACCATTCCAACCTTAAGGAAAATTTCACATGACACTTCAATGTGTCTAAAACAACCCTAAAAATTTCAGGGCAATCAGAGTTATATAACTACTTCAATAAAATAGGCAATTCTGGTGGTCAGAAGCCACAAATTCATAGTCCAGACTTGTGTTCTCAGAATTTTTAGCCCTAGAATTCGATGGAATCATGGTACAAGAAAATTCACAGAGGTATTTCAACATGTTATTAGTCTTGTGTAAAAATTTCAGGAGCTAAATCAATCAATTTCTATGGTGAAAAATTCGGGTAAGTTTATCACTTTAGTTCAACAAGGTAGACATGCAGGTACAATTGCTTCTCAATTTTTTTGAGGTATCAAACCTTAGAATTAACTCCTAAGAAAATTCGTGTGTATAGTTTAAGAGGTTAACTACAACATATAATTTTCATGGCTCATGAAACCACCCAAAAAATTTCCGAAAATTCGTGACAAATTCTGATCACAGAACAGAAACCAGTCCAGCAACCTAGTTTCAACTTCACTTGAGAGAAAACCATTTTAAAACCATCCAAACCCAACACAAAAATTCATACATCAATATCAATATGTTAATCATCAATATCATCAAAAATTTCGGAATTAGGGTAAGCCAAAACAGAATTGAAAAATTGCACAAGAAAAGCAGCAGAAAACCCTACTTTGAGAGCTCTTGAGCTCTATGCTCCAAATGATGCTCTAGAGTGTTTTTGCTTCACTTCAAAGCTTCCCCACCAACATCAAACCCTTCCTTTAACCTCTGATTGTGTGCCCTCAAGGTTGGAAAAAGTGATGGATTCAAATTCTAATCGGTTAGATTTGTAAAGAATTAAGTGTAGAACAAGTTTGGTGAAGAAGTTTTGATGTTTTAACAACTCTAGCTTAGGGTTTTTGATGTTAGAACTCAAGATTAAGCTCAAGGGAACAAAATGGTGGCTGTTCTTCTCCCCCTTGCTGGCCACGAAATGAGGTGTTTTCTTTAAGAAGAATGGGTGACTAGGCTTGTTATTAATGGCAAGTCAAGATATTTGTCAAGGAAATGATTAACTTGATGACAAGGCAAGGATGGATGGCTAGGATTTGATCTTGGATTCCAAGATGAAATCTTGGCCTTCCACATGTCTTGATTAGGTGGGTAGCATCCATTTGTGGTAATGAAAGTGTCTTTCAATGTTAAAAACCGCACACCGAAATCTCACCGAACGGGTAAACCCGTACCCGATTAAACAATATTACCCGAAAATTAATTTCAGGTATAAAATCATCATTCCTACCTATTTCTAACCTTGTTCCCATGTTTTCCTAATTTTGGGCACCTCCATGGCCCAAATCTAGGGTTTCAGCTATCCCAGGCCTGCCAATGGGGCCCACAAGGTTACTATTCACCCAGGCCCGAAATTTTTTTTTTTTTTAAATTTTTTTTTATACGTCCGTTAGGCCGCCCTCATCATCGCTAAATAGTTATATTTTTGAAATTACAAATAAAAGCTCAAATTAATTTTTGAATGATTTCCTGCAATGTTACATCTAAAAGCTTGAGTCTCACTTGATTTAAAACTTTAAAGAATGATGTTTTTATGATGTAAAGAGTACTGAGTTTAGAATTCAAAGATGTATTTTTCACTTTGTCTTGCTAAGATATATTGGGTTAATTATTAGGGTGTTACTTCATCCCTAAGGAATATTTTGAATTCTCCATTGAATTAGTTCGATGAATTGGTCCTATCTCATTGTCTTTATAGGATGTCACCTTTGGAGTTGAAAGAACTAAAGTCACAAATTGAAGAACTACTAGGAAAGCATTTCATTAGACCAAGTGCCTCTCCAAGGTTAGCCCTTGTTTTCCTAATGAAGAAAAGGATGGGTATGAGGCTTTGTGTAGACTATATGAAATTCAAAGTGACGATTAAGAACAGGTACCCTTTGCCAAGAATTGACGACCTCATGGATCAATTAGTTGTGCAACTTATATGCTCAAGATTTACTTGAATCAGGCTATCATCAAATTTAGTTTTAAATAAGGATATTCCCAAGACTACCTTTAGACCAATATGGACATTATGAGTGTAAGGTGATGTCTTTTGGATTGACCAATGCTCCGACTATATTCATGGATTATATGAACCGAATCTTTCACCCTTACTTGGATAACTTTGTAGTTGTCTTTATAGATGATACACTTGTTTATTCAAGGATTGAGGAAGAACATATGAGCATCTTAGGGTCATGTTACAGATCCTAAGTGAGTGGAAGTTGTATGCAAAGTTATCAAAATGTGAATTATGGATGGAAGAGGTTAGATTCCTAGGCCATGTGGTTTCATGAGGAGGAATCCTATAGGTCCCAGGAAGTGGTGGAACTTTTAGTACTTCATTAGGAAGACCTACAATAGTGACAAAATTGAGTTTCTGAGGGTTAGCTTGATACTATAGACGTTCATGATGGGTTCTTATATAGCATTACCTCTGACTAAGTTAACCTGAAGAACGCTCAATTTAAATGGTATGCTAGAATATGAAAATACTTTGAAGAAGTTAAAGAAAAGTTGACCATGGCACTAGGATTAGACCAATTGAACTTCATGAACCCTTTCTTGGTTTACGGTATTATTGTAAGATGTTTATGTTGTATGCAAAATTGACTGTTGCCATGATTTTTAATTAAAAATCCCTAGAAACTATCTAACTCATGACCTTGAACTAGTGGCGTGGTTTTTGCTTTAAAAATCTAAGCTGGATCTATCTCTTTGGTGTATAGTTCAATGTTTTCTTTGATCACAAAAGTTTAAAATATCTTTTTGATTAGAAGAGTTAAACATGAGGTAAAGGAGGTGGATGAAGTTTGTAACACCCTAAAAATTATTTAAAAATTAATTTGAGCTTTATTAGTTATAATTTTAAAAATATAATAGTTTAACAATGATGAGGGTGGCCCAACGGACTTTTAAAAAAAAAAAATTTCTGGGCCGGGTGAATAGTAACCTCATGGGCCCACCTGCCTGACCAGTAGAGTTAAACCTATTTTTGGGCCTTGAAGGTGCCCAAAATTAGGAAAACATGGGAATAAGGTTAGAAATAGGTGAGAATGATAATTTTATACTAATTAATTTTTGAGCAATATCCTGCCAACGGATTGTGTCCTGCCCATTTCCTGAGATTTCGTGTGGAGCGGTTACATCCAAATAAAACTTGTAGTGAAAGTTTGCCACCTAACTAGATAAGTGTATGGCTTAGAAGAAGCCACACCATTGCCACTTTATTAGGACCAGAGGCATCAACAAAATTTCCATATTTATCTTTAAGAAAAGAAAACATTTTGTACTTGAAAATTCTATGCATTTTGTCATAAACTCATAAGATCAACATCTTATCATTTCCTTGCATCAAAATTTCGGCCAAGATAAGGGAGAAGAGGCAGCCACCATTGTCATCTCCTCAAGAACTCAAACGTATCAAATCCCAAAACACTAGCTCAAACTCACTAAAACACCAAGATCACTTCATAAAACTTGTTCTACACCTAATTCTCTACCAATCTAACCGAACAAAATTCCCATTTATTATCAAAACCTTATCTTGTGCCTCACACCTCACTGATATCAGAGGGGTTTGAAGTTGGATTGGGAAACTTTGGAGGAGAAGGAAGCAAGCTTGGTTAATCTTGAAGCCAAGGAGCTAGAGGTTACTCAAAGTAGGGATTTTGCTGCCTTTTTCTTGTCAAATTTTTTCTGATCTATTTTGGCATGATCTAGGTCTAAATTTCTAGTTGTATTGATGGATAATATGTTGATATTGATGTGTGAATTTTGGTGGTGTGTTTGGATGGTGTTAGAAAATGGTATTTATCAAAAGAAGTTTAGACTAGGTTGCGGGTTTGCCTCCCTATAAATATGTTGTTCACCAATTTTTGTAAAAATTATATGTTGGAGTTAACATCTTAAAATAAATACATGAATTTTTAGGGTGTTTATTTTAATGTTTACTACCTCAAAAAAATCAGAAGTTTAAAATGAGACCATGCTCGTTAAATGTTGAAAATGAAGCAATAAAGCTATCAATTTATTACCATAGCAAATGATTGAACTAGCCCTTGAAATTTTTTACACAAAGTTAATAACATATTGAAATATCATTGTAAATGTTATTGTGCATTGGTTCAATCATTTGCTTGGGTTAAAAATTATGAGAACTCCTGCTCTAAGCTGTGAATTGGTGGTCCTTGACCACCAATTTGTATAAATTTAATATTGAAGGAGTTAGAGCTTCGTTTGTGTTGAAATTTTTATGGGACCTTGTGGACACATTGAAGTGTCCTTGAGAATTTTTAAGCTTCTGAATTTGATTGTTTGATGGGCAAATAAATTTGTGCTACAAAGGTATGAAATCTGCCATTGTGCTGGAAATGGATTGATGTTGTGAATTGATGAACTAATGGCATTTTTGGTTCTAGTATTACATGAATACTGATGTTTCCTATTTGGCCATGTGACTTGTGACATATACATGCATGCTAGAGGAAATAAAGAGTGGCTTATGAGGCATGATTGAGATTTCATTGTGAATGAAATGCCTTTATGTGCTTTATGCATGCATTTGGAAAAAGAAGAGAATGTACAAAGTTTACTCGTGCATGTTCTGACATATGGACAAAATAGAAACAAGACTTAGGTTGAATGAGGGAAGGAAATTGAAAAGAGGAACTCCCCAATTTATAGTCGGTGACGTATCGGCTAGGAATAGATCTGTGTGTGATTCAAAATGGAAAAAATGAAGTTCGATGATCACCAAATAGGATGAGCTCAATCTTTATAAGCATTATTTCCTAGGCTGTGGTGTAATCCACTATAAATACCATTTGGTATAAATTATCTATTGTGACATTGTCCATGGCAAATACCCGTTGGGTATAAACTAAGTCTTTCCTATGTCAATGAAAAGAGAAAAATGCACTTGATTCTATTTCTGGCCATAAGTGAAACCATGTCACTTTGAGATAAGTTCATTGCATGTATTATATGCTACTCAACTTACTCTGAATTGTCTGCGGATGATTTACTCAATATGAAAATACTATGAGATATATGCTTTAAGTGATTGAATGAAAGAAACCCACTTCGGAAGAATGGTTTTTGAACATTAAAATGAATCTTTGATATATGTCACATGCTCACATTTTCTTAATAAACCGAAGTGGCTGGGGTGATGACGATGATATTATCATGGTGTAACTTGCAGTTGCCCTATGAGAATTGTGTAATTCTCCCCTATGTTTTTGTGTTCCCGTGTCACCTCCAGGTTGATCCAAACAATGGAGCTGCAACTCTGAAGAACTCCGAATCGTAGTACTTATTAGTTGATGTTTTTACTTTACTGTGCTTAGTTGGAGTTGTATGTATATAAATGAAATAGTGAATGTAGTGTAGAAAGCTCTTAGAAGAGCTTTCCTCTTATACTTAATTATGTATTTAAATAAATGTTTTGGTTCTTTGTTATACATTTTAATAGAATTACGCTTAGTTACTTCACGAAAACGATCAATCTTGCTATAGATATTTAAGAAAGGTCCGCTAATTAGGAAGTAACAACTCTTAAGTATGATGTCATGACTTAAGGATGGGGTTGTACTTGGGAGGATGTTACAAAGTTTCTCAAGGATTATGTGTTCAATCTAAATTACTATCTGGAAAAGGCGAATGTTATTGCCAATGCACTAAGCAGGAAATCCTTAAAGCATAACATGTCTAATGATTAAAGAGACTGAGCTAGAGAGCTTCAAGAAGTCAGTATGATATGTCCGTGACCCCTCAGGATTATGAGGTCAGGTAAATGTACAAGTGAGTTCAAAGAACAAATTTTGGTTGCACAATATAAAGATTTGGGTTTCAAGAAATTTTAAGATCCATCCATGCAAAAAGCTTGCAAGAATTCACTCGAGACCAGCAAGGTATATGGAGGTACAAGAATAGGGTATGTGTACCTGCAAGTGGCAATCTCACAAATGAAATATTAGAGGAGGCTTATAAGGGCAAATTCACCATACACCCCAAGACTAGTTGTAACATCCTCCTAAGTACAACCCCATTCTTAAGCCATGTTATCATACTCGAGAGTTGTTACTTGTTAATTAGCGACCTTTCTTAATTATCTATAGCAACTTATTCACGTAAATAACTAAGCGTAATTCTGTTAAAACATATTACAATAAACACCATATTCGTTGAATACTTAGCTAAAATACAAAAGGAAGCTCCTATATGAGCTTTAGTACATGTTTGTCATCAAATACATTTACATACATTTTCCATCCCACTAAGTACAATAGAACAAAATAGTAACTACTTTACTATTGCGATCCCACATTCCTTTGCCCAAAAGTAGGATTTATTCGTCTTTGGCTTAACCCTTGGAAGCAACATGGAAGCACAAACAATAGGCTATAATTTTAAAATTCTCAGTAAGGAAACTCCCCAATCACAATCATAATGTATTTTCATCGCCCCAGTGATTTCCCGATTTATTCAGAAAACTGTGATCATGCAATAATATTCTAAGGTTCATTTTAAAGTTCCAAAATCATCCTTCCAAAGTAGGTAGCTTTTAACAATCAATCAGGACGTGTACATATATCTGCTCAAACACATAGTAAGTAAATCTACTTAAAGGATTTCATATGATATGGATGATGCATGTGTCAAATACAAGAAAGTTATCTCAAAGTTAAATGGTTTCCATCATGGCTATAGAAAGCCAATTAGTGAATTTTTCTCTTTTTATTGACATAGTGGAAGAATTAAGTTTATACCTGATGGGATCGAATGATAACTCCACAATAGATCCGTTTATACCCAACGGGTATTTATGGTGGATCATACCACACAAGAGAAATTAGATTGTTTATCAGGACTAAGCTCATTCCTACATGTGGTCATCGAACTTCATTTTTTACCATTTTCGAATCTCACATAAATAATTATTCCTAGCTTGAAACGTCTATGACTCAAATAAATTTTGGAAAGTTACTACTTTCGCCTTCCCTCATTCAATCTAAGTCTTGTTAAGATTTTGTCCTTACTGTCAGTCCACCACGATTGAAATTTATACATTCTCTTTTTTGAAACCTACATGCATAAGCCATATATAGGCATTTATTAGGTCTAGTAAAATTCTCATTCTTTTTTCACACTTCAATCTTTTAAAGTCTATGGCATGGCATTGACGTGTCACAAGTCACATGGCCAAACACTTAATATCAAATACTCATGTCATACTAGAACCCAAAGTGCCATTACTTCATCAATTCGAAGCATTGTGGCATTTCCAAATTGGAGAATTTACACCATTGTACCACAAATTAAGTTGCCCATAAAACAATCAATTGAAGAACTTTAAATTTACTCAAGATACTCTTAATGTGTCCACAAGGTCTCATAAAAATTTCAACAGTACCCAGCTCTTGAACTCCTTCGACCCCAAGTTACCTTTTGAGGTATAATATCACTAATGCTTTTGGTAGAGGTTTGGGTTGTGTGCTGATGCAAAATAGGCAAGTGGTGGCTGATGCGTCTAGGCAACTCAAGCCACACGAGGCAAACTACCCTACCCACGACCTTGAGTTAGCTGCCATAGTGTTTGCTCAAGATTTGTAGACATCACTTGTATGGACAGTGAAGTTTGAAATGTTCTCCGATCATAAGAGTTTGAAGTACCTATTTGATAAAAAGAGCTAAAAGATAGGCAAAGGAGATGAATGGAGTTCTTGAAGGATTATGATTTACCTGCTAAACCACCATTCTTGGAAGGGCCAACATAGTAGCCGATGCCTTGAAGTGAAACGTTATTATCCCATATTATGGTTAATGTAGGTGGAGTTGATTGAAAGTTTAGAAACTCAAACCTAGGAATGACCTTGACAACTAAGAGTATAAGGGCATGCCATCTTAGTGTGACGAGTGACTTTAGGAAGAATTAATTAAGCCCAACAGGATGTATAAGGAGTTTCAAGAGACTTTAGAGGTTGTACGTGGAGAAAGTTGTAAGGTTTTGCACAAGATGCTGAGGGAGTATAGAGGTTTGAAGGATGGATCTGTCCCAGTGGTGACCTCCGAAGAGAAATCTTAGAGGAAGCCCATAAAAGCCATTTTACCATTCACCCTAGTACCACCAAGATGTACCAAGATTTACAGAAAAAATGTTTTGGTGGCCAGGAATGAAAAAGGACATAAGTGCACGGGTAAGTAAGTGCTTAGGCTATCAAAAGGTGAAGATTGAGCACCAAAAGTCCTGAACGTTGAAGCCCTGCCAATCCCCGAGTGGAAGAGGATAGTATCTCCATGGATTTTGTAATATACTACCAAGGACCCAAGTAAACCATGATGCCATATGGGTAATAGTGATAGGTTGACGAAGTTAGCCCATTTTTTACCCATTAAGGTGACTTATTCCTTGGATAGGCTAGCATAGTTGTATATCTAGGAGATAGTAAGGTTACATGGAGTACTGTCGACCATAATCTCTACCGGGATCCGATTTATGTCACGGTTTTTGGGAGCCTTTCAGAAGGCATTTGGCTCAAACTGTGCCTAAGCACGGCTTACCACCCACAAACGGACTGCCTAATTGAGAGAACTATCCAAACCTTAGAGGATATGTTAAGGGTGTGTGTCTTGGACCAAAGAAGATGTTGGGATAAGTACCTGCCACTATTGAGTTTGCATATAACAATAGTTATCATGCGAGCATTGGCATGGCATCGTATGAGGCCCTTTATAAACGAAAATGTCAATCGCCTTTATGTTGGTACGAACCCAGAGCATAATCTAATTGGACCAGCCAGATGTTGTGAGGGAAACAACGGAAGCGAATCAAGAATATTAGGGATAAGATTTCACGCTAAGTTCAGAGAAAACTCGCAAGACAAATGACGTAAGCCGTTAGAATTTCAAGAAGGGGAACATGTGTTCTTAAAACCCTACCACAAGCATAGGTCAAGCGATGAAAGTAAAGAAGTTCTAGTTATTTCTTGGCCCATTTGAAATCCTTAAAGAAGTCGGTCTGTAGCCTACCGTATAGCCCTACCCCCAAGTTTGTCCAACTTTCACGATGTTTTCATGTCTCCCAAGTTAAGAGAAGTATCAATCGGACCCAAGCCATGTGCTAGAGCCAGAACATGTGCAATTAAGGGATGACCTAACATTTAACCTACCACCCACGAGAATCGTTGATCGAGGAGTTAAGTAGCTAAGGATCAGGCGTACCTTTAGTCAAAGTTGCGTGGGGACGAGGTACAACCGAAGAACTCACGTGGGAGCTAGAGTTAGACATGCAAGCACAATACCCTAGCTCGTTCTCAGGTAACGAATTTCGAGGGCGAAATTCTTTTTAAGGAGGGGAGCAAATTAACGCCATGATTTTTCCAAGGCGTATAAATGACCAAAATGCCCTTTAGGTGATTTTACCCCGAAAATGAGGATCACCGACCGTATCTTAGGGATGCTTTGATGATGATAGGGGATTATGTGTTATGTGTGGTAATAGAGTAGAAGAATCTCATTTTTTAGTTTCAATACGTAAAATTACCAAAAACCCATGTGGCTATTTTACACCGAACAAAGTGCCAATCGAACCCGGACTTCACCAAAAGGTTTCAAATGATATTTTTAAGTTATATTTAACAACTGCTTAAGCCCGGTAGGCCTGGAGGTTTCTTGGAAAATTACCATTTTGCCCATAGCTATGTGTATTTTGGGCTTAATGACGTAGTTAGCAAAACCTATGCAATATTAGGCTCTAATTAAAGATTAGTAAATTCTAAATTACTAATCTAGAGTCAAAATAATTTATTAAGGTTAATTAGAACCTAAGATTGCTAAGATACACCTTAATCTTGTCTTAATCAAGATGTCATGTCATGGAACTTGAATAGATTTTCTCTCTTCTTTCCTTAAATCAAGGAATTGTGTCTATGAATGGTTTTTATATAAAATGAGTTTTATTTCACTAATGGAGCAAGAAAAACTCCTTAATTATGTCTTGATAGCCTTAATTATTCATTACTTTACCTAAACACTTACAAACTCCTAATCAAAAGCCTAATCAAAGATACACTTAAACACACCTCTAAACCATAATTAAATGACAAAACCTTCCTCCCCTCTAATGGTATAAGCCACTCCCCCATTATTCATCACATGTTGATTTATTTTACACACAAAGAACCATGCTTTAGGCCATACCTTGGACTATGCTTTGAGCCATACTTTCATCATGCTTTAAACCATGCCTTGCAAGAGATATTTCTCTCTTTTTCTCCTCATGACCGTTGGCCATCTTGCTCCCAAAGGCACCCATGTGTTGCATTTTCTCTACAAATAGGCATGTAAGAGTAAAACCTTTAGACGAGGTAGGGGAAGTGATCGCCTGTCTAGAAGGACCCATAGTTACCCGCTCCCTGCCACCAAGCGGAACTGTTACATGAATTAACCGATTACACATCCGAATGAAAAGGATCCTAGTTCTCGTATAGGTATGGGACTATATAGTTAAGGAAGGCTTATATGAATTGATTGGTACTACCTATGCCACAAAGATGCATCTTACTTTGTAGCATATCACAAAAGAACTCCAGCGAGCTTCCTTGACTTGGGGTAATTTTGAGATGGGTGACCTCTTGGGATAGTTTTCTGAGGAAGCGTGTAAGTGAGGACAAGACGCTGAAAAGGCCCGTGTTGGTTTGTGGGGATAGTTGACAATCCATAGTTAGGAGGAGACGTTACAAAATGAAATCAGCCTTATCTCTCCTTATAAGATATGGTTCGATGACGAACTCAGCCCAAGCTCGTTGAGCATATAACGCCTTGGACGAGGCAGGGAGTGATCGCCGGTGCAAGAAGGCACACAAGGAGCGGCTCCTGCCTCCAAGCGGAGGGGTACATGAATGAACCGATTACACACCCGAATCAGGGATCCCAAGTTTGTATAGGTATGGGACTAGCAAGTTTAAGGAGGGCTTATATGAATTGATTGGTACTACCTATGCCACAAAGATGCATCTTTCTTTTTGGTAGCCCATCACGAAAGAACTCCAATGCAGCGTGCTTGACTTAGAATTTTGACGGGTGACCTCCTGAAGTTTCCGAGGAGCGCTTGAGCGAGGACAAAGCACGCAAAAAGACTCGTGTTGGTTTGTGGGGACAGCGGCAATCCATAAAAGTAGGAGATGTTACATAAGAAAGCTTGTTGAAACCTTTACACACATTTGCAAACTCCAAGCTTTCCTCCCCAAGTTCAAAGAATTCCTTTCTTCTACCTTCTTCCTATTCCCTTGGCCAAACATAAATCAAGTCCAAGGAGATCTTGTGTTTCTCTTTTCATCTCAAAGATCAAGCTTTCTTTCCTTCCTTAAAACAAAATTTTGGTAATGAGTTGTATTTAAAGTTGTTTCCTTGCTTTGTTAAGTTTTATTCTTGGTTTAAAATGATGTTTTGATGAACTCTTGTGCTATATCATTTTCGATTTTGCTCTTTTCTTTTCCTTAAGCATTTTGGCCTTTAAGGTTTGGTTAGTTCTTCAATATAGTCTGATGATAAGTTTTTATGATGACTGTGAGTTCATCACAATGGAACCTCTAGAGCTTGAGTTTTTCTTTCACCAAGTATGATGATTATACTAAGTAGCTTATTTAAGAAAGTTTTATTAGATGTATTGTTATGTTGTTAAAGTTAATCTTGAGCCTAGGACTTAAAGAAATGGACTTGCATTCATGTTTACTTTCAAGTCCCGCATTCATGTTTATATTTCCTTGTCTAACATATTTATTTTCAAGTTATCACTTAACTAATCTCAAAGCTGACCTATCTCAACCTTAAAGTTGATATGTGATTTATAGTAAATACTCTAAGAGGTCTAGCACACTAAAATAAAGAAATGGACTTGCATTCATGTTTACTTTCAAGTCTTTGCATTCATGTTTATGTTTCCTTGCATAGCATATTTATCTTTTTGCTATCAGCTTAAAAAGACTAAGAATGAAGCTTGCATTACATGTTTCTCACAATAAGCCATCACTAAAAAGGAATGGATCTAGTGCTCAAGACTCACCATTTTGATTTACATAATAAGAGGTTTCTTATGAAGCATAGTTACTAGAAATGCCTTGTTTTATGCTTATGATACTCTTTATGTTTTGGCCTTATCTTTAAATTTTCCAGTACTTTAATTTTCATTTTTAGATGATTTAAATGTTTTAAATACCTTGTCTTTCAATTTGTTAATTGTTCTTGGCACTTTAAGCAAACCTTGTAGTTAAAAAGAATTGAAAATGAGAATTCTATATGCTCTGAATAACAAGAATTTAGCATTCTGTTCCAACAACTTTAAAATTAGTATAATCAGGTTGTATCATGTTTATTTGAATTTTAATGACTTAGAGATCCTTTAGGAATTGATTCTAGCTTCATAGGAAAACCGGTAATGAGAAAGTTGTAAAACGCAACTTGTACACACCCTAAATTTTGAATTCTTTTAAAGCCTATCTGTCCAACTTGGGTTAAAATGTTCTTCAGCTAACTAATTAATGGTAATGAGATTATAAACCCCTTAAATGCATAAAAACAAATTTGCACAATTAGAATTAACCGGTTTTACATTCGGTTAAGAAAGGACACATTTATGTGATGATGTTTTCTTTGATGCTTTCAAGTGTTGAATTTATATGCTATATGACGCCATGTAATTACTTGATCTTTAAAGATAGAATCAATCATGTACATGTTATAATTTCTTTTGAAACATTGTAAATCTTATACATGAGTTATGAGAAAATGCTATGATGATTATCAGCTATCTTTAGCATCATGATATAACATGCTAAGACTTAAGGTGACTAAGAAATATAAGAAAATGATGTAACATCCTCCTAGGTACAACCTCATCCTTAAGTCATGACATCATACTTAGAGTTGTTACTTTTAATTAGTAGGACCTTTCTTAATTATCTATAGCAAGATCAATCAAATCGGGTAGAACTAATTCATGCATCTATTAATATATACAATAAATAAACAAAACATTTATTTATTTCATAACTAAGTACAAAAGAAAGCTCTTCACGAGCTTGAATACATACATGTCTCTATTACGTTTACAAACATATACACACCACTAAGTACAACATAATAAAAACACTAACTACTAAACTATTTGCACCGGTTCCTTTAGTGTAGTAGCCTCATAGTTCTCGAGGTCAACCCTGAGGCGATATGAAATACAAAAACACATAGGGCTAGAATCACACATCTTCTTAAGGGCATCCCCTAACATATACAAAAAATCTATGTCATCGTCATCGCCCTTAGCCACTTCGGTTTATCACGAAAATGTGATCATGCAATATAAACTAAAGATTCATTTTAAGGTCCTAAAATTATCCCTCCGAAATGGGTAGCTTTTAAGATTAATCTTGAGCACATATATCATAATGTTTCAACAAATAATAAATCATTCCAAGGCAATCAATCTAGCCGTAGACTAGTATGCATATAATACATGCAGTGAACTATATCTCAATGTAACATGGTTCATGGCCATAGAAATCAAATCAGGACATTTTCTCTTTTCATTGACATAGGAAAGACTAAGTTATACCCAATGGGATTGCCCTGACAACTCCACATATAAAGTTTATACCAAATGGTATTCAGTGGATCACACCTTACAAGGGAAATAGACGCTATTAGGACTAAGCTCATTCCTATACGTGATCATCAGGTTTTCATTTTTTTCATTTTAATCACACACAGACTCATTCCTAGCCGATATGTCTGACCAGACCAAATATTTGGGGAGTTCTCTTTCTCATTTCTTTCCCTTTATCCCACCTAAGTCTTGTTTCTGTTTTTGTCCATATGCCAAAACATGCACAATTGAAGTTTATACGTTCTTTTTCTTTGTGCAAATGCATGCATAAAGCACATATAGGCATTCATTCACAATACAATTTCAATCATGCCTCATAAACCACTATTTACTTCCTCTAGCATGCATTTATGTGTCACAAGTTACATGGCCAAACATTTAATATCAAGTACTTTTCTCTTTCCTCTTAAGGCATGCATAAACCACATATATGCATTCATGTACAATGTACTCATTTTCTTTTCTCATAAATCTAGTTCATTAGAGTTTATATATCCATTCATTCACATTGGAATTATCATCATAGTACTAAATCAACATTTGAATTCAGTGAGCATATTGACAAGTTGTGCTTACGTAGTAAAATTTATTTCCCTACCAGCTGGTCTATTCAAGGCCACCAAAATTCTCTATGACACTTCAATGTGTCTACAAGACCCTGTAAAAATTTCAGACAAATAGAGCTCTTAACTCCTTCAGTAAATTTACAAATTTAGTGGTTGGGGACCATTATTCACAGCTTAAATGCAGAGTTTCATAATTTTTAACCCTAGCAAATGATTGAATCAATGCACAATAAAATTTACAGTGATACTTCAGTATGTTATAAATTTGTGTAAAAATTTTAATGGCTAGTTCAATCATTTGCTATGGATAAAATTGCAATTTTATTGTTTCAATTGAACAATCAGACAACATTCGTCTCAGCTTTTGATTTTTTTTTTTGAGGCAGGAAACCTTAAATCCACACCCAAGAAAATTCATATAGTTAAATTAAGATGTTAGCTCCAATATATAATTTTTATAGCTCATGAAACTACCCACAACTATACCAGAAAATTCGTGAACCATTGCCGCCCAAAAACGAAAATCCAACCTAGTCCAAACTTCTTTTGATAAAAACCATTTTCTAACACCATCCAAACACACCACCAAAATTAATACATCAATATCAACATAATATCAATCAATACAACCAGAAATTTTGGACATAATCTCAACCCAAAATAGATCAGAAAAATTTGACAAGAAAGGCAACAAAAACCCTACTTTTGGAAACTTAGTGGATCCTTGGCTTTAAGATGATCCAAGCTTGTTCCTTCCACTCTCAAAGCCCCCAAAACTAACTTCAAACCCTTCTGAGATCAGTGAGGTGTAGGTAACAAGAAAGTTTTGATGGGGAATAGAGATTTTGTTTCATTATTTGTAGAGATCAAGGTGTAGAACAAGTTTAATGAAGGAACTTTGAGGTTTCCACAACTCTAGGCTAGGATTTATGAGCTTAGAATTAGATCAAGCTCTTGAAGATGAAAATGGTGGCTGTTCTTTTCTCTCCTTGTTGACCAAAATTGATGCTTAAAGAAGAAGGATTTGGCTCTTGAAGAAGCTTCTGACATGTGTCCATCTTATAACAATTGTCTAAGATATTATGTAATAAAGCAAATGGATGGTAAGATTTAATCTTGGATTTCAAGATTAAATCTTGGCCTTCCACATGTTGAAATAGGTGGATATCATCCATTGGTGGTGATGGAAATATCTTTCCGTGTTAAAATCATATTGTAAAATTTATCGAACGGGTAAACGCCGCACCCGATTATACCCAATATTACCTAAAAATTAATTTCAGGTATAGAATTCTCTTTTCTAACTATTTCTAACATCAACCCCGTCTTTTTTTAATTCTTAGCATCTCCTGTCCTTTAAAAATTGTGTTCCAGCGCCCAGGTGCCATGGGGCTGGAAGGTTACCATTTACCCTGGCCGAATTTTTTTTTTATATGTCCGTGGGCTACCCTCATCGTTGCAAAACTGTATATTCTAAAATTACGACTTAACAAAGCTCAAATTAATTTTTAAATAATTTTCTGGGAGTTACAAATGATCCTTTGACCCCATCAAACTATAGGTGATGAAAGGTGATTCTTGCCCCCTATTCCCTTGTTCAAGTTGGAATTTAACTTATCAAAATGGAAAAGTATATGCTAGTGCAACTGTCTGGTTATGAGCTCATAACCTAGTACTCTCAAAGGGAAGAGAATAGTGTAGCCACAAGATAATGACTGAATGAACTTTAAGTCACCCAAAGAACTAAGAAATGTCATTCATGAATCATGTTCTAATGCATATTCTTATTTGCTATGATGAAAGATGTATGATAGAAAGTTAAGCATTGCATGCCATAAGAAATATGATGCATTACAAGATGCATGATAAAATGGGTGGATTCTCTGGAATGGATGTTTTAGAACTTAATAAATGAATCTTTGAATGCTCACTATTTCATAATGAAATCGAGGCCTCTGAAGACGATGATGATGTCACCTTAGATAGGATATACCCTACGAGATTCTTTAGAAGATTCTCACTCCCTCTTTTCTTTCCTTTCCATCATGTCTTCAGGTTCATGCATGTTGGGTTGTAGTGCTCATTGATACCCCTACCTAGGAGGTACATTTTGATTTTGTAGATCACGTATCATTCCCAGGGATTGCTTGAATTGAGAGAGTTTTCATGTTCTTAGGATGTCCATTCCCACCCCATCCAGCTACCGATTCTGACATTCTCTTTACCCGTAACAAATATGCTTTCCAAGTGAGCATGGATGCATAATGAAGAGGCTTCTACACACATACCCCTCCACACTCGCCCCGTTCGTGACTTTCCATACTATGTCCCTCATCAGGACTGGAGACGGATCCATCAGAGGACATATCCACTCATATGTACTCCGAGTTCCGCCCTGACTCCCCTACGCATGCTGGAGGTAGTGAGGAGACGGTGGTTTCACCGAGGTTAGCATAAAGACTATCCATGCGTCCCAATATGGACATAGTGCGTACCCCCTCTCCAGGGGTCCGCTCACTGGACGTTTACGTTCCACCTTTCAGGGCTAGGCTCTATAGTTCTTGGAGGGCTTTTTAGTACATACATGATGAGCTAGGAGTAGCCTTCTTTTGTGTTGAGGTTATCTATCATAGGTGTACACTAGGTGGGTATGTTTTCCATTATATTTTCCTTTTTCATGTATTTGCTTTTATGATGATTACGACTTAACTCACCTTTCATGGTGGGTTGTTATTTATATATTTAAGATGGTGTGCTCATGGATGATCTTGTTTTGGAGCCTATATGATGTTTCCGTTTATGTTGTTCTTTTAACATGTTCCGCCTCATGTTAATAATCGCGTATGTTATGTGCGGCTTATGGTTCAATTATGTTCAAAAAATTGGCTCATATTTTCATTAAGTATGATTAAGAACTAAACAAAGAGTAATATTAATAATCAACTGAATCTTAGGCCTTTTAGCTAATTTAGGGTGTTATATTCTCTCATATATTTTGTATTTCAAGTACTTTTCTCTTTTCCCAAATACATGCATAAGCCACATGTAGGTATTTCATTCACAATGGAATTTCAATCATGTCTCATAAACCACTCTTTATTTCCTTTAGCATGAATTTATGTGTCACAAATCACATAGCCAACTTGTCAATATCAAGTATTCATGTCATACTAGAACCAAAATGCCATTACCTTATCAATTCAAGTTTTTGGTTCTTTTTGGCACAATGGGCAGATTTCACACCTTTGTAGGATAAATTTATTTGCTTATCAAACAATCAATTCAGAGGCTATAAAAATTATCTAAGACACTTCAATGTGTTCAAAAGAATCCATAAAAATTTCAGGCAAAGAATCTAATATGTTTACAAAATTAGACAATTTGGTAAGTCCAACCACTCAACCTTACTCAAAACCCAAAATTCATAATTTTTAGCCTAAGCAAATGATTGAATCAATTCAAAAATAAATCACAGTTACACTTAAAGATGTTGTCAACACTCAGTGAAAATTTCAAAGGAAAAATCAATCATTTCTGTTAAAAAATTAGAAAATTCTAGCTTCAAGACCAGAAATTTATACAATGCACATATATAGTCTTGGTTCATATTTTTTTAGGTCGTAGAAGTCCGAAACAAAGGCTTAAGAAAATTCATGTTAACCTAGGATGTTAGCTTCAACACATATTTTTTATAGCTCATGAAAATACCTACAAATATTCCAGAAAATTCTTTAATAATCACTGCCAAGTAAACCGAAAATTCCAGCAGGATAGAGCAAAACCCCTTTGACAAAATGATTTTTAACATCATCCAACATCCACCAAAATTATTACATCACTATCCATATATTATCAACCAATACAATCAAAAATTTGAGAATAAAACCAACCAAAAAGTTCAGTAAATAAATTTGGAAGGAAAAGGCCAAAGAAAACCCTACTCTTGGAAGCTAGTGTATTGTTGGCGCTTTATGTCTCAAGATGGATTCCCTTCACTCCAAAGCTCCCAAGTCAACCCTAAGCCTTCCTAATCAGTGAGGAAGTGATATGTCAAGGTGAGGATTGATGGAGAATTGAAATTCTAATCGGTTAATTTATAGATTATGAGGAGTAGAAAAGTTTATGAAAGGATCTTGGTGTTTTAGTCATTTTGAGCTAGGGTTTTTGAAGCTTGAAGCTTGTTAATGGAGGTTTGAGAGGAAGAACAATGGAGGAAGGGGATCTTGAAGAGGTCTGGCCAAAATTGATGATGATGAGTATAAGGTTGGTGGTTTTATGTTTATCTTGATATAAATATAGTATTTATGTAGATAAAGTGTAATTTCTTTCTTTTTGGGAAAAGAAATTATATGAATGGCTAAGATTTGATTGGATAGTCAAAGAATGAATCTTGTCCATCCACTTGGCTCAAGATAAGTAGCTCACTTTAACTTTGGGAGCAAGTAGCCTTTTTGGTGTTAAAATCACACACCGAAATTCCACCGAATGGATGAGATATTGACTCCTGATAAATATAATAAATGAAATGCCATGATTGAAATTTACTTTTCAAGTTTCAATCCTTGCCATCCACTTGGCATAAAGTTTTAGTAAAAGTTACTTGACCACCAAGTAACTGTAGGATTAAAAATTGCACATCAAAACTGGACCAAGGGAAAACACCGTACCCGGTAATTAAACATTAGCCGAAAATTAATTCTAGGTATAACTTCTCGTTCTTTATCATTTCTAACCTTAACCCTCTCTTCTTCTATTCCGGCATTTTTTGGTCTCAAATTTAGGGTTTTGGCTGTCCATGGTTTTGCCTATGAAGTTACTATTCACCCTTGGCCCAAAATATATATTTTTTTAATACGTCCGTTGGGCCACCTTCATCATTGCTAACTTGTCAGACTTTTGAAATTATGACTAATAAAGCTCAAATTAATTTTTAAATAATTTTCAGGGTGTTACACTTACACTTCGAACTTTTCAAATTCGTGAATTTTGGCCAAATGAGTTTAATTCAAGTCAATAATGATTTGGATATGTCCATGTGTTCAAAATATCATTTATGATATTAAGAAGGATTTTTGGAAAGGATTGCATTTAAGAGTTAAAAGTTAAGTTTGCATTTTAACCCCTAAGTCTAATAATTCACCATTGCCCAAAATGGTTTTTATGATGTTTAAAAATGACATATAAGCGATGTTGGGTCTCTTAAAGTGTAAAATAATTTTGAGAATTATTACTTTTGAGAAAAGTGTTAGATGACAAATTTACACTTTAACCCACATATATAAATTTCAGTTTTGACCCCTCTAGGGGCTAAGGTATAAATATCAATAACTTGATGATACTTGATGTGAATGACATATTATGAGAGTTGTGTTCATATAAATTTTTTAGAAATTGAATGACTTGAATTGCATGGGTGAAATTGTGTATTGATGACTTTGCATGCCTGATCTTTGGATTATGTGATTGATAAATACTATTTACCTTGTATATATCCTGTTGAGCATAGCATATACATTAGCTCTAGTCCAAGCCTCTATTCCTTACAACTTGGGTAAGTGCATGTTTACTTTTCAATGAGATATTGATAATACATGCTTGTGGATATATGCAAAAATGAGATGCATGCTTATGTGATCAATGACATAATGATATGTGGCATGTTATGATTATAAATAAGTAATTAAGATGCATGAATGATATGTTGTATGACATGAAGCAAATTTAGGAAAACTCTATTCTTAGTCGATGCTGCCAGAGGTTCCACTAATTTTATGGACTTAGAGGAATTATAAAGTTGTGAGCATGAAAAAGTTAATTTATAAGCTATGATGATAAGTATGATTACATGCTTATTTTTGCATCTCAAAATAACATGCTAAGATTAAAGGTGATATAAGACACATGGAGATGATCTTTCAGAACTTTAGAAATTACTGGTTATAGGAGGTGATCCTTTAGACTCTAGAAGATATTGGTTATGAAAGGTGATCAAGCCCTCTATCCCGCACTCTGGAGTCAAGATATAGCTTATGAAAAGGGATAAGTGTAGGCTAGTGACCATGAGCTAGGTAGGAGCTCATAACCTTAGAACTCTTAAGAGGGAGAGTGCATTAGGGTAGCCCTTTATAAGAAAATAAGAAAGTTAAGTTACCTAAGAAAGTAAAAAAGAAAATATATGCTAAGATGCTTATGTTCCTTATGCTATAATAGTTTGCTATAATATGTATGGTATGTTGCATAAGGCATTGACATGCATTCATATCACAGGATGATGCATTCATAACATTAAGACTCATGCTATAAAACACGAACCTTGGCTAATGGCTTTTAAACCTTAATAAATGAACTTTGCTATGTCCACTAATGAAATTCGAGGTTCAGGGGACAAAGGTGATGACATATGTTTAGAGACAAAAGCCCTACTGAGATTCTTGTATAAGTTTTATTCTCATTCTTTCTTTCCATCTCGTCTCAGAAGGTCGATGACAACATTTATCCGGTATATTGACATGCCTACATGGGAGCTACATTTCTACCCAGGCAACCGGTCATACCACTTTTTCATTCATTGGTCAGTCCACTTGTTGGTGTTCTTGATCATCCTTCTATGCACCTTGTCACTAGTTTCTGGTTTCCCTAGCTACTCCTTTCGATAATGACTTTGCTTTTGAGCGTGCATGCCAGCACACGGAGGATTTCCCTTACACTTGTCCTGACATATCACTGTGAGAGATTTCCCTTTGTACCTACCTCCATCGCCGCCTCACCCCTCTATTCCATGGTCAAATCCATCCGAGGAGTCACCTTGTCAACATTCATCCGATGATTCTATGCCCACAATTCCTATGTAGGTGTGGAGTAGTAGTGATGGTGAAGCCATAGTGATTCAGCCTTTGAGAGGAGTCACGAACGACTAGAGGGGAGCCATCTCCCTCAGAAGTGCTCACGTTAACCATGTGGTTGTCTTGCTACGCCTATCGATCTTGCCCGTGTGCTTGGTTACCTTCTTCCCTCTCAGGAGCGACATGCTTAGGAGCCGGCAGGAGGCTTTTGTAGCACTGGTGTAGATTCTATAGAGAGAATAGCTCTTATTATGTTAGTATGTCATGGGGCTATCTACTTTTAGGTGCATTTCAATAGGAGTAGTGTTGGAGGGTTTCTATTAGACTATTTATATTCCTATTTACATTTTTGTTCATATTTCTCTTGGATCATGTTATTTAGTATTATGTTGGTTCATTATATCGAACAATTGGTGTGTGCATATATATATATATATATATATATATATATATATATATATATATATATATATATGACGATGTGTTTATGTTCATGATGTTGTTGTGATATGGATTATATATATGATGACTATTTTTCTTTTTGTATGAGACGAGCAAAAGGTTATAATTAGTATGTGTGGCTCATGTTTTGTTTTTAAAGTTAAAAAAAAATTTACTTGTATTTTTACTAAGTATTTTCAAAGTTACTAAAGTCAAGAACTGAAAACAAAAGAATAGTCTCTAATAATTAATGTAACACCTAAAAATTTCTTAAAAATTAATTTGACCTTTATTAGAGAATTTCAAAAATCTAATAGTTTAGCAATGATAAGGAGAATCCAAGGGATGTGTTAAAAAAATGTGAATAGTGATTTATAGGCCCTAACCTGCGACAGTTTAACCCTTAACCGAGACCAGGAGATGCCCTAAACTGAGAAAAGGCAGGGTTAAGATTAGAAATGGTTAGGAATAAAGATTTTATACCTGTAATTAATTTTTGGGCAATGTTTGATTACCTGGGTATGGTGTTTTACTCGTTCGGTAAAATTTTGATGTGCGATTTCTAACATGAAAGATAGTTTAATCTTTGTAAAAGGATAATGTATATCCATTTAAACCTAGTGTAAGACTAAGATTTAATCTTGGTTTACAAGATTAAATCCTAGCCATCCATTTGCTTTTCTTTTCTTTAAAGAATTATACATTTATATTATATAATGTTTAAAATTTAATACAAGATAACTATAAAACCAATCTTCCTTATCACTCCACAAGACATTTCTCAACTAAGCAAGGAAAGAAAATAGCCAACCTCCATTTTTTTTCCTTAAAAGAAGCTTGAAACTTGATTTTAAGCCTTCAAACACCTAACCTACACTTGGTAAAACTTCAAACTCCCATTACTAAACTTATTCTACTTATCACCACCTACGAAACTAACCAATTAGAATTTGAATCCATCAACCTATTGCGCTTTGAGAGCTCACAATCTGCTGCCTAAGAGAGGGTTTGGTGTTGGTTTAGAGGCTTTGAAGTGAAGGAAATCATTCTTGGATTACCTTTGGAGCCAAAATCCCTAAAGCCACCAAAGTAGGGTTTTATTTGTTCTTTTCTTTCCAATTTTGCTCTGAATTTTTGTGATTGATTTGGCTAGAATTTTGGATGCATTGGTTGATGATATATATATTGATGTGTTTAAATTAATGTGGCTAGAAATGTGTTTAAATTGGATATATATATATATATATATATATATATATATATATATATATATATATATATATATATATATATATATGATATGTTTAAATTGGTGGAGTGGTTTGGTATTATTGAAAAATCATTTTGTCAAAAGGAGTTTTGGACTATGCTACTGGATTTTCATATTTCTCCTAGGTAGGGGTTAGTCACGAATTTTTTGGTGAAATTGTAGGTGTTTTTATAAGCTATAAAAATTATATGTTGAAGCTAACATCCTAAGGTAGTCCAAAAATTTTCTTAAGCCTTGGTTTGAAACTCTTGCTACTTTAAAAAAATCATGAACCGAAGCTCTGCCTAAGCTGCCTGAATTGTTGAATCTGAAGCTGTGAATTTTGTTAATTTTGTTACCATAGCAAATGATTGATTTTTCTTTTGAAATTTTTACAGAGTATTGAAAACATCTTGAAGTTCAACTATGATTTTTATTCTGAATTGATTCAGTTATTTTTTAGAGTTAAAAATTATGAATTTTTGATTTTGAGTTAGATTAAGTGGTCTCTGACCACCAAATTTGTAGAATTTTGTTGACATAGTTAGAGAATGATTCTTGCTCTGAAAGTTTTATAGGACCTTGCGGACACATTGTGATGTCATGGAGAATTTTTATAGCCTTTGAATTCATTGTTTGATATGCAAAACAAAGCCTTCTACTTAAGCGTAAATTCTGCCCATTTGCCAAAATTTCATATATTTGAGAAGTTCAAAGTCTAACTTTTCACATTTGCAAAACTACCCAAACCTAATACTTATAAAGATCCTTTTAGACACCTAGGAGGCTAAAAATAATTTTGCAACAATTACTAACACTTTAAACACCCAAAATAGTAGCAAATGGTAGAAAATAGTGAGAAATAGTGACAAAAATTGAAAATACAAAAAGCTTTAAAATTATGTTTTTGTATATTTTTAGTTACTAGTTTCTCTCAAAAATTATTCAAAGACCCTTTAAATACAAGAAATCATTTTCACACTTAGGGCAAATCATAGTGACTAACTCAAAATCACATTCATGGGGTTCTATTTGTTCAAAAAGCATATTTTTACCCCTTATTGGTTTTCTAGCTCTTTCAAAAATGCCTTTGAACAACTTAGATACAAGATACATGTTTTAAATAAAGTAAAACCAACCCCAAACCCCATATATGTGCATGGCCAAAAAACATATTTGTGTGTGTGTGTCCATGTTCAAAAATTCAATTTAAGAAAGTGAAAGGCAAGTCTTGAGCATTAGAGATATAAGGTGATGTCTAGAAACATATGTAACACCAGGACGAGGCAAGGAGTGATCGCGGTGTGAGAAGACATGGACAAGGAGAGGCTCCTGCCTCCAGCGAAGGGGTACATGAATGAACCGATTACACACGAATAAGAAGGATCTTAGTCTATAGGTATGGGACTATACAGTTAAGGAGGGCTTATATGAATTGATTGGTATTACCTATGCCACAAAGATGCATTTTTCTTTTCGGTAGCCCATCACGAAGAACTTACAGCGAGAGTGCTTGACTGGGTAATTTTGGGATAGGTGACCTCCTGGGCAATTTTCCCAGGAAGCATGTGAGTGAGGACAAAGCACGTGAAAAGACTCATGTTGGTTTGTGGGATAGTCGTCAATCCATAAAGCAGGACGGGATGTTACGAATGGTATCAGAGCCTTACCTCTCCCAGGCAGTGTAGTTCGGGACGAACCAGCGGAAGCTAGTGGGCATGTAACGCCCGGGACGAGGCAGGGAGTGATCGCTGTTAGAAGGCACGACAAGGAGCGGCTCCTGCCTCCAAGCGAAGGGGTACATGAATGAACCGATTACACACCCGAATGAGAGGATCCTGAGTTGGATGGGTATGGGACTATACAGTTAAGGAGAGCTTATATGAATTGATTGGTACTACCTATGCTACAAAGATGCATTTTTCTTTCGGAGCCCATCACGAAAGAACTCCAGAGTTAGCATGCTTAATTGGGGTATTTTTGGATAGGTGACCTCCTGGGAAGTTTTCCCAGGAAGCATGTGAGTGAGGCAAAGCACGTCTGAAAAGACCTGTGTTGGTTTGTGGGGACAATCAATCCATAAAGCAGGAGGGGATGTTACAACATAAATATGTAATCTTGCTCATTTTGGGAATTAGAAATATAAAGTGATAACTTGAAATATAATTACGCAATGCTTGTTCATTTTAAGCCATTAAAAATATAAAGTGATGACTTGAAACATAAATATGCAATGCTTATTTGTTTTGAAGCCATTTGAAATAGAAAGTGATAACATGAAACATAAATATGTAATGCTCTTTCATTATAAGTCATTTAAACAAAACATTAGAGCCTCAAGAACGAAAAATATCAAAAAGTGTGAAGCTTTAACCTCATCAAGCTTAACAAAAGAAAGATTTTACTCACAAAAATGAACAATGGATGAACTTTAGCCCTTAAAGGGCATGAATAAGATTTAGAGTCTTTCTTTTTCGGGTTCTAAGAACCTTGTTCCTTAGACTTATCATCAAGCTCATAAATAATCAAAAGAAGAAAAAGTACATTCTTTATCTCTCTTTTTTTCAAATAAAGGATCAAGTTTTGAGCTTTAGAAGTTATAAACATGATGGTTTTATAGCCATCATCAAGCCATAGCCATGATTACAACAAAACCAAAAGAAAAAAAGAAAGGAAAACATAAAGATAAATCCCTAAGTGTGTTTTTTGCTCCAAGGATGAAAACACTTATTCTTTTTAGAAAGAAAAAAAGAAAACCTTCTCTTGGTGGTGATGATGGCTTCAGCTAAGAGGAGGAATAAGGAAAGGAGAGATTGTGTTGTGGCTTTGTTGGTGGAGGTGAAAGCTTAGGTGTTTAGGGTGTGATTTATGGTGGAGGTGTTTTTGTTTGAGGCTTACAGCTGAGTTGAAAACAAAAATGGAGTTTCTTGGTGAAGGAAAAAAGAGAGTTTAAAGTGGAGAGAATGGGAGAATTTTTGAGAAACTTGGTGTAAGTAGAAAAGCATACGAGAAGGGGGATTGAATCTTGCATCACTTTCTTTCCTTTTTAGCTTCTAAAAAACTTAAACAATATACTATCAAGGTATGAACTTGAAGTGCAGTAGAAACAACATTAGTTCTTTTAGAAAACCATTTTCTGAACCTCAACAAATATGATAAAAACGTGTAAATTATTAATATTCAAACACAGTTTGATGCACACAAAACATGAATATAAAAGAGTTAAGGGAGAAGATAATACTACACAGATGTTTTTCTACTAGTTCACCAACCTGTACATCCCTTAACCACTGTTGAGTTCCACTGAAAACCTTTCTCAACCCAAGAAAGTTAGATAGTCTTTGTAGTACCCTTCCTAAGCTCTTACTGTGACCAGGAGCAAACTCTACCTGTCACAAACCAAGTAGTCTTTGACTAGCCTCTTCAAGCTGAACAGTGACCAGCAAGTACACTCTCCTCACAATTCAGTAGTCTTTAACCAGTCTTTCCAAGTTAATGTGACCAGGAGTTCATTTCTACTATTGTGTTGCAAGTAGTCTTTGACTAGCCTCTCCATGCTAACTCAAGATGATCACTACTTGGATCGAGGATACAAAGGTTTGTGTTTAGGTTTGCCACTCAAACTAACCTACACTCAAGTCTCCATAAGATGTATAATAACAAATTTAGGAAAAACTTAAATGACTTCTTTCTAAGATTCTTCCAAAGAAGAATGTATGATCTACTAAGAATATAGAAAGAAGATTTTTGCAAACAAGGAAACTAATTACAAGATGTAATAAACTTTATAAGAGATGAAGAGAAATTTCTCAGTTTCAGCACTTATGCAACGTCTAATTTTTTTTTTTTTTTTTTGGTAAGCACAATATCTCTATTTATAAATGGTCTGCATTTATGGCCATTGCCCTTAATCGTTGTCCATGTAACACATGTTGATGATCTGTTTGTGTCTTGGAAAAGCAATCTAGAGAAGTAGCTCATTGTCTATCAAAGCTATTCTAGAAGCCATTGTGAGATAGAGGTTTTGAGGTCACCTTTAGAAACTACTTTTTATTTTCTGAACAAGGTTTTTGAACTCTTTCTTCTAGAAGCTGGGTAGTTGACCAAGTTGGCAAAAGAGATGACACGCCAGCTTGCAATTGGGTTTGACTTTAAATTTGAAATTCAAATTTCCTACTTTTTCTTATAAAGTGCACCATTTCACTATAAAGTGAACTTTCTAATCACGTTATCAGTTTCTTGATATATCTTTGATTTTCCAGGCTTCAATCAAAGCTTGTTAATGATGATATGATTGTGATCATGATGATTGAAGATTGCACAACACATTTGCTTCAGAGTTAGCTTGAAATCTTCATTTGAAGTGTACTTTCTAACATATCATGCTACTTTCTAAAGATCCAACCTTTGGTTTCTTGCACACAATCATTTTCTTCAATCCGTTAAGCATGTACACGTTCATCTCATGATATAATTTTCACTTCCACTATTCCTATCTCTTTAAATGAGATAAATCATATTTGCATATGTAAAGTGAAATTATTTTCGCTTTAGTAAATGAGTTATGCAAACAAAAGAACCCTGTTGCTTCATCAAAAAACTCAAGTGAAACATTAGTCGTTCTTCAAAATATTTTCTCTCAATTGGTTGTATTACCATTCAAAACATTTTGCATTAACGCTTTTTGAAGGGTTTTGGAGCTAACAATCTCCCCCTTTTTGATTATGACAAACCAATTTAAAGAAAATCTTTTGAAGAAATATTGAAAGAAATATAATAGAATATACAGTGTGATAACCAATATTCTTTCAAATCATCATATGATGTGATTTTCAAAGAGTCCTTTTCTTAAGGCTAATATAGGAAAAGTTAAAAAAACATTTCATAGCCTTAAGTGACTTAAATCAGAGCTATTTTTATTTTTCATGAGGTTTCTGAAGTTACTCAGAGTACTCTGAGAGATATCAGAGCAATACCAAAATGGATATGATCGTTATGCTTTTTCTAAAAGAAAAACAACTTGATTTTTAGCCATAATGACCTTTCTGAAAATACACTAATATGAATAAAACAAGTAACACTTGTGATATTTCCTCTTGATTTGATTTCTTATTCAACATAACTTTATCTAAGCATATTTTTTAAATGCGATGCAAATTTTTGTGCCTGAAAACTTGCAACATATAAACTTTGCACACACAAGAGGTTTTTGAGGCTCTAAAAAGAAACAGAACTTAGTTGTATCAGAGCATGTAAGCATGTTTTGAAGATCAATAGAAATTGATCACAATTGTATTCAATGTAAGTTATACAAGGCTCATGACAACATCATATATGAGTGTTAGATTATATATTTTATGAAAAACTTTTCAAGCGTGTAGCCTACATATCAAATGTAACAACTCGAAAATTATTTTAAAAATTTTATTTGGACATTATTAGTCAAATTTCATGATTCTGATATGGTTAATTGAGATAAGAACAACTTGATGAAGATGAGCAAAAAGAAAAAATGTGAATAGTAACAATGTGGCCCACAGGCATCGCTAGGACCCAAAACCCAAGAATGGGAATTAGAGATGCCGAGACTGAGTAAATATAGGATTAAGGTTAGAAATGGTTAGGAATGAATATTTTAGACATGAAATTAAATTTTAGGTAATATTTATTTTATCAGGATGATATTTTACCCATTTGGTAAAACTATGGTGTGTAGCTTCTTCCACTATGAGACTTATAGTACAAATTGGACACTTCACTAGATAAGTGTATGGCTTAGAAGAAGCCACACCATTGCCTTTATGATTAATCAATAAGAATTTTACAAAATTACAATATTTATCTTCAAAGAAAATATTTTCATAATTAATTAATGACATCATCTTCAAATAAATAAAAATCAAAACTCTTGCTATATCTTTCTTCAAGTCTTGACCATCATTCCTATACAGGCTTCCTTGTTCTTATTCATCATCAAAACCTCATAACCATTCTAAGAAACTTGAGCTACAATACCAAACATCCAAGACTCAAGCATAAATCACATGCTAGTTCTTGATATCCCCAAATCAACTCTTTATAAGCAATTCTCATCTCTCCATATCATCAAGTTTGTTGTTGTCTTTGCTATGTTACCAAAAGATTTACGAAGGTTTTGATCAATAATTGGGTGTAGGAGTCCTTGAGGAAAACCAAGAACAAGATCAAGAACTTACAAGAGCCAAGTAGGGCTTTATTCATCCACTTTTCTTTCAAAATTTACTCTGAAATTTCCTGATTGATTAGGTCTGAAATTTTTAGTTTTATAGGTTAATAATATATGAATATTGATGTATAAATTTTGGTAAAGAGTTTTGATGATGTTAACAAACTCCTTTTGCTAAAACATGTTGTGATTCATGCTACTAGAAAATCCCCATTTAGCAGGTGGACTAATTTGATTTTTATCACTGATTTAGAGGCATGATCATAAGCTACAATTTTTATATGATGAAGCTAACATAAGGAAGAGTTTCCACTAATTTTCTTAAGTCTTTGCTATTTTTAGAAATTCAAAAATCAAACAGGTCAATGTTTCTACCTAGCCAGTTCTAGTTTGTATCCTAATTTTGTCTAATTTTGTTCCCCAACAAATGATTGAATTATTAGCTGAAATTTTTACAGGATGTTGAGGACATATTGAGGTCCAATCTTATTTTTGGTACAAAGTTCTGGGTTCATTTGTAGGGTAGAAAAATTGAGACTTCTGCCTATTCAGCTGAAGTGTGTAGTTTCTGACCTCTAAATTGTGAAATTTTATAAATATAGCTAGAGACCTTTTCATGCTTTGAAATTTTTACATGATCACATTGTTGAATTACTTTTGAAAAATAGTTTTGCTATGTTCTAATAATGTTTGATAATTTAACCATAATTTTCTTGATGACTAAAATTCTGCAGTATGCTGAATTAGCTAAAAGGATGATAAGATGTTCATGACTTGATCTCATTCATGTTATGTGAACTTATGGATTATCTTAGGTACATATAGATGTGAATACTTATTACAATTGTTTATATGCGAAGAAAAGCATAAGATTATGTTTCTTAGGCTAGAGAAAGTAAATCCGATTTATTGGGAAAATAAATCTGACTACCAAGAAAACATAAGATTATATTTCTTGGGTCAGGAAGTAAATCTGTCTATCAGAGAAAGTAAACCAACTACCCTTGAATTGAGTCGGGGAAAGTAAACCTGAATAGGAATAAGTCTCTCTTAGAATTAGAAAGAAAATCCAATGATCATGTATAGGAATAAGTTTAGTCCTAAAGAGGTATTACCCAGGAATGAAATAAACCACCATAGTCAAGGGCCAAGACAGTTAAAATAGCAATTGTTTTAAGTTACTTTTTATGCTATGTGCTATGAGAATGAGTTTTATTATTCACTTGAGATCAGATACTTATGTGTTAAGTTGAAATCACTAATTCTAAAAATGATCATTGCATAAAATAAACCTTCTAGATAAAGATTTTATAAACTAATATATCCATTATTAATTATGTTACTTGCATCCAATATTTTTATGAATAAATCGAGCAACTTAGGTAGATAATGATGACAATTGTATCTGGATGGGAGTACCCTATTGAGGATTTCAGAATTCTCATCCCTATTTGCATTCCATGTCTACCACAGATCCATGGATTGGCGTCGATGGATTTTCTTTAAAGCGGAGCATGTTTTTACATTTTGAAGTACTTTGGTAGTCCCGTAGACTTCAAACTCTTGTGTACTGATGTTATAAACATGTACTGAAATGGCATAGGTGCCCATGTTGCCTATAAATAAAATTACTAAATGTTTTAGTACTTATAGAAAATTAGATGATACTCTATTATATATTATTTCCTCTCATATAAAGTTTCGTTTATATGTCATAAGGTGATAATACGTCGTACTACTTGAATTCGGATAAAATGTAATTTTTCATTGAACAGGAACTTATAAATAAGTAAGTAAAGTATTACCATATGGTAAATGCATATAATACTTAGTACCACACTCTTAGTTACGATGTCAAGCCTAGGTGGAATACTATAATTAAGGGGTATTACATCAAAGCATAAAGACATATGTATACCAGACCAAAGAGAGGTACTTGTGCTTAACAATAATACGTGCTAATGCTAATCATAAAAATGCAAATGTGTTTAATATCATAACGTGCTAGGGAATAAACAAGTTAGAGCAAATGCTAAGAGATAAAAAGCATATAAGATTAGCTAAGCATGATAATACAATGCATCAATATGTATCAGAGCTTAAAAAAACATAGATACAAGAAATAAGGTATTAGAGCAAGGATGAGGAAAAGGAAAAAAATTCCAAAATTATAAAAAAATGCATGCTAAAAGAAAAAAATATCTCAAAGCTCCCTCAGCATGATGCTCCCTTAAGTTCCTTAGCACAAGATTTTCTTGTCATTCTTTTATCATCAACAAAAAAGAAGTGTGCTGGAAACCAAGAACATCATCATTAACCCCTCTGCTTACTTCTTGAAGGATCTCCTAGTATTCCTGAAGAAGTAATTCTTCATGACTCTAGAGTTAGGCACCTTGGTCGATGTTGTTAACTTCAACCTGATTCAATCTAGAGGCAATGTCCCTCCATTTTGCATAAAATCTGGATCTCTGAAGAGCTTTTTAAAGTCTTGGTTAAAAGCTGGTATGGCAGGTGGATGGTTGCTATTGTGGATGGAGCAACTCTAGGAGTAGGCTCAAGTATGTCTAGAGGTATGGTTTCCCTAAACTTTGGTGATTCAGCCTCAACATCAGTGGGTGGAGTAGCAATTGGTGGAGAGGATGGGATATGAGCAGGTGGTAGCAGGAGTAGAGATGGGAGTAGAAGTAATGTCAAGCATAGGAGCCGAGGCAAAAGCAGCAACTTCTTTAGTATGAGGGAGTTGCTTCTTAGGTCTTGCCCTCTTCCTCTTCCAATGTAGTTATATGAATAGAAGAAGGAGGTTGAGGCACCATCAAAATAATAGTAGTCTGGTTCAACTGCCTTCTCAACTGGCTCTTCTATGATTGGCTCCATAGGAAAAAATTCACTTATTCTGGCCTTTCCACTCCTGAATAGGTATTCCTTTTTCTTCAGAATGATGATGCTTCTGTTGTTCTTCTTCTTCTTTAGGGTCATGAAGATAACCTTGTAACTAGCTTATTGATATTTTGTAACCTCTTTTAGAAGCATAGAGATCCTTGTCTCATGCTTAGGAATATACTTAAGCTTGGACTCAAAATCACTTCTTCTAATAGTTCCTATTGGTTTACTAGGCATCTCTTCTTATCCTTTTGTAGCCTATTGTTTAAGTCAGGAAGAATCATAGTTGGTTTCTGAAGATGGTGGTGGTTTCTGAGGTTCTTGATGTTTCGTTCTCTCTTGTCTCATCTACGTTCTCCTTTCTTTGTTTAGAGGAATTTGTGCAGACTCTTCTTCTTCTGAGTTCTCAGTCTTTCTTTCAAAAAGATCAACTTCCTTTTCCTTTTGCCTTTTGCCCTTATCTTTTTAGACTCATCCTCTCTTGAAGTTCTCCTGGCTTGCCCTCCCTTGTCCTCGACTCTATCTTGTTGCCTAGACCCTAAGGTCATAGAATTTGTTTTTGAAGTTCTAAAAAAGGTAGCAGAGTAACGGTACCTTCCATGAACTCATACCATTCCTCAATGAGAGGAAGGCATATGTGCTAGAACAGTTTGTTGGCAACATACCATACAATACACTGGCCGTCTTCTTTTTATCTTTGGTGATTGTACTGAGCATGTAATCCATTATGAGTCTTAGCAGATTCACTTTCTCTTGACCATAAGACAGGATAGGAGCATGCAATCCATGCCTACCAATGCATCTCTGCCTTATCCAAGATAGGATGAAGAATTACACCACCGTATATACTTTGTCTTGCCCTTGCACTAAGCATGGTAGTAGTAGTCTCACTAGGTTTATAAAGGATAGATTCAGTCAGATACCTTGACACATCTCCTTTATTTATCCCTAGGGAGTAAGTCCAGGTGGGTGAGGAAGAGTAGACAATGCCTTCATAGGATGCCTTGATAATCCTTGACAATCCAGGATGGTTGACCTCTATGGCATAATCACGGATCACCGTCTTCAACGATGAGTTTGTAGTTCCTTTAGCTGCGAATAGAAAGTTGTTACAAGCCCTGGAAAGATTATGTTATTGATATTCAGCTATCTACCCATCCTTGAAAAAAGAAAACTTCGATGAGAATAGATATACTTTCTGAAGTTCTTTCCTTAACGTCTTTCCTGGTGCCATCTTCTTTAAAGAGAAGTTCTTTTCATAGAAATCTTGCATCTCTGGATCATTGCACATGTGGAAGGTTGCCCTTTGTCAATGAGTCAGCTAGTTCCTTTCCTTCAGCCATTTGTAGGTTGTGTATGAGAGGATGAAAGATAGGTTGAAACTTGAGATGGTTTGAAGGAGAGAAGGATGATAAGTTATAGAGATGAAGAAGTTATGAGCAAGAGAATAGGAAATGATTGAATTTCTTGTGTTTAGGCTAAAGATAAGAATAACATGTGACATGTGATGAGTGAGGAGTTATTTAAGTAATGGGACGTAAATGACGAAGGTGAAGTGACGTGGAAGAGAAACTCAAAAGAGTGGGAATTATCCCGTCTTTTTCATTCTTTATAAAAGAATGGTTTTGAAGCATGGAACCACTTTCTGAACATGTTTACTTTATGAGCTCTTCTCCACTTTTTGACCTATTAGACTATCATTACTTCCTCATGATTCACCTATTTTCTCATCTTAACCTTCTTTATAAGCTTGCAAAATGACTTTTTGATCTTCAATCTTATTCTCTAGCCTTGCAAATTGATGTCTTCATATGGGGTTCAGTTCAAAGCAATAAAGGGGGATACTCAAGATGTTTGTCCATGAATGCTTATGCAGATTTAAAAACTTTTAAGTTCAAAAGCTTTTTCAAAACACAAAAGTGATCTTCAGCTAATGGTTTTGTGGATATATTAGACACTTAGTCTTGATTCACAAACATTAACTCAACATCTCCTTTCTAAATATGATACCGAATAAAATGAAAATTTACATTGATATGCTTAGATCTAGAGTGTGGATAGGATTCCTAGCAAGATTAATAGAACTAGTATTATCACAAAACATAGGGATTTTGGAATACCTCAGGTGATAATCTTCTAGCTGGCTCCTTATCAACAGCATTTGGGTGCAAAAGTTTGTAGCAGCTACATATTCAGCTTTAGCCATGAGAGTGTAATGGTATTATGCTTCTTGCACAACCAAGTGATGAGGCTTTTTTCGAAGAAACAACAGCATTTACATACTCTTCCCTCTACTCTATCTTTGGCGAAGTCAGCATCATAGTAACCTACAATCTCACAAGATATACCTTTCTTATACCATAAGCCAAGATTAGTAGTATCGAACAAATATATAAAAAAAATTTTAACAGCATTTAAGTGTGATTGCTTTAGGTGAGATTGAAATCTAGCACAAAATCCCACACTTAATTAAATGTCTGGTCTACTTGCTTGGAAGATATAGAAGTGAACCAATCATTCCTCTAATTACTTTATACATTTTCTCCATTCTCATAAGCAACAATGATTTGAGATGGATGCATGGGAGTACTCATGGGTTTGGCCTGATCCATATTAAACTTTTTCAAAAGCTCCTTTGCATATTTTTCTTGATGAATCAAGGTTCCTTCCATTTGTTGTTTTATTTGAAGACCGATGAAAACTTGAGTTCATCCATCATGCTCATCTCAAATTCACTTTGCATTAATTTTGAAAACTTTTCAGAGAGAATGATTAGAGAGGCTAAATATAATGTCAACAACATATATTTGGACAATCAGAAAGTGATTATTGGTTCAAGAGTAAAAAGAGTAGTATCAACATTACCTCTCTTGAATCTATTCTTCAGCAAGAATATACTTAGTTTTTCATACCAAGCTCGAGGAGCTTATTTTAGACCGTACAATGCCTTTGTTAGCATGAAGACATGGTTGTGAAGGTTTTCACTCTTAAAACTAGGCGGCTACTTCACATAAACTTTCTCAGAGGGGAATCCATTTAAGAAAGCAAACTTGACATCCATCTAATACAAAGTGAATCCCTTGAAGACAGCAAAAGCAAGTAGCATTCTTATGGCTTCTATCCTGGCTATTGGTGCAAAGGTTTTATCATAATCAATTCTCTTTTGTTGATTATAACCTTGTGCAACCAATTTTGCTTTGTTCTGATAACTTTTCCAGCTTAATCAAGCTTGTTTTTGAACACCCATTTATTCCAATGATAGTCTTCCCTTTGGCCCGTTCAACAACCGTCCAGACTTTGCTTTCTCAACTGCTCAAGTTCTTCTTGCATAGCATCCACCCAACTTTGATCACCTAAAGCTTCTTCAATGTATTCTTGGTTCAACCTGGAGATGAAATCATAGTTTGACATATTTCTAAGGGATGATCTGGTTCTCACACCCTTGGAAATTTCTCCAAGAACTTTGTTATGAGAAACCCTTTAGATCAAAAACTCCTTTGTAGTTTTTGTAGCCCATGATTTTCATTTCTCTCTCATCTTCAGGCTGCCTTCATGCTTAGAAATGTCACTTTCTAATGGCTTTGGAGTCCTAAGCAAGCTTTCTGAAGTATCCTTGTTCTGGAGCTTACTCTCTGAATGTTGATCCTTCATCTGCTTGCTTTCTAAAGAATCCTTGAGGTTCACTTTTGAAGATTCTCATTCATCTCTTCAAGATCATCAACAAAGTCCTTCTTGAGCTCCTTGAACTTGATGTAGATGGTTTCCTTAATGCATAGCATTCTCTTGTTGTATAACTTGTAGGCTTTAGAGACTGAGGAATATCCTAGACATAACACCTCGATTTTTTTCTTTGCAAAATGACCAAAATGCCCTTAAGATCATTTTTGCACAATGATTGAGGATAGCCAGTCAGGCCATCCTCAAAGGGGTATTTTAATATTGGAATGAGACTATAGGTGTTTTAGATAGCAATCTGTGAGAAAATCGTTAGTCCTAATTTTTCCTATGTACAAAATGACCAAAATACCTCTGAGGTTATTTTTGCATGGAAATCAAGAGCCCAGTAGGCTATCCTCAATGGGTTAGTTTGATGTTTGAAAGGGACCATATGTGTTTTGTATAGCAATAGATGTGAAAAGCTCAATTCCAAGTTTTTCAGCGTAAAATTACCAAAATGCCTCGAGATAATTTAACACGAGATTAAGTGATGGCAACCTCATCACTTGGGAGTTGGATATGTTATTTTGAGGCGAATAATTGATGTTTAGTTAAGTCCTGGAGAGTTTTGTGAAAAATTACCATTTTACCCTAATCAGTGCTAATTAAGCTTAATTAACATATTTAAGAATATATAGGCAATACTAGGCTCTAATTAAAGATAAATTATTTTTGTTAATTAATTTTGAGTCAAAACAATTATTTTGACTTAACTAGGCCCAAGAATGATTAAGGACACTTAATCTCATTCTTAAAGACAAAGGGGAGACATGATGATATCACCATCCACTACACTTGTCTTGTAGTGGTTACACATTATGACACCATTAAGGACAAATACTACTTTATTATGACTAAATGTACCTTTAATGATGATTAATTCAAATTAATCATGGTTAGATCAAGTTAATCCTACTTTGACTATTCCTTTTACTAAACTACCCTTAATTAGTACTCTTTCTACCTAATCTACCCTTTTTTTTTGTCTAAACCAAAAATACTCTCAACCCTAACCCAACCACTTCTTTTCTCCATGATGCAGCCACACCTCCCCCTCATTTGGACTCTTGTCCATTTTTATTTCAAGAACACTCCATTCTCATTTTTTCTCCATCACCTGCAACCTCATAACTTCATTTCACCATCAAATCCAATAAACTAATACACTTTTCCATAGCTCTTCCACCCAACAAAGCCAAATCTACCATTAGTTTTTCAAGAAAAACCTCCTCTACCCTTCCATAGTGGTCGAATGTATTGTTGAGGAAAAGGAAGAGATTTTGCTTCCTTTCTTGAGAGCTTGAGATTCAAGGAGCTTGTGGCTACCTTGACCTCCAACAAAGACCTTCTTTTGGGTAGGGCTAGTATTCAAACTTGTTTTCATACTTGGTTTTCTAATTTTTGTTAAAAAGGCTTGAGTATTGATAAATATTTCTGCTTGAAAGTGCACGCCCGATTTTTTCCTGGACAAATGACCGAAATGCCCCTGAAGTCATTTTACCCAGAAATGAGGATTCCGTCAAAACCATCCTCAAGGGGATGTTTTGATATTGATAGGGGATATATGTGTTATGCGTGGTAATAGAGCAGAAGAATCTCATTTTTGAGTTTCGACGCATAAAATTACCAAAATGCCCATGTGGCTATTTGTCATCGTTTTACATGCTAGTTAGCCAGAACTTTACCAAAAGGTTTTAAATGATGTTTTCCAGCTATGTTTAGTAACAGGTTAAGCCCGGGTAGCCCCTCAGCAGTTTTAATACAAAATTACCATTTTGCCCCTAGAATAGTGTACAGTGAGCCTAATGACGTAATTAAGCAAACCTAAGCAATATTAGGCTCTAATCGAAGATTAATTTATTTCGATAATTAATCTAGAGTCAAAATAATTTGTTAAGGTTAATTGGAACCTAAGATTGTTGGTTAAACTCTAATTACATCTTTTGATTCAAGACTTCTAGTCATGGAATCTTGAATAGTATTTTCTCTCTCAATTCCTTAAATTAAGGAATTGTGCCCATACCTTCATTTGACTAAAAGAATGGTTTTAAATTGTTAATCTAGTAAGACCACCCCTAAATCAAGTCTTGACAACCTTAATTAATCATTACCTCACCTAAACATTTTCTTATAAACTCCTAATCAAAACCTTAATCAAAGAAACACCTAAACACATCATTAAGCCACAAATTAGATGAACAATTCTTCCTCCCCCTTGGCTTGGAAATCTGGCCGAATACTCCTCCCCTCAATTCATCACAGGTTGATTTTATTTCACTCCAAAGGTCATATCTCAAGCCATGCCTTGACCATACCTAGCCATGCTTTCAACCATGTCTTTGAATGACAAGCTTTGAATATTTTCCTCCCTCCAAAGGCCAAGAAACCTTCGGCCATCCTTCCCAAAACAGGCACAATGTTTCAATTTTCTATAAATACCAAGCTTTGAAGAACTTGATTACACTTTAGAAGTTTTGCCAAGTTTAAGCTTTTTTGCATTTTTCTTTCTTCTAACTTTCTCTTCATCTTGTTCTTTTTCCTTCACTGGACATTTATGATTGTTCAACTTGTCCCCATAGACCACATTTCAGTGTTTGCTCACTACACTTTTCAACTTCCCAGGACCCTACAAAATTACTAAGTCAAGCAACGCTTACTGGAGTCTTTCGTGATAGGCTAAAAAGAAAGATGCATCTTTGTTTTCGTAGCCCATCACGAAGAACTCCACAGTGAGCGTGCTTGACTTGGGTAATTTTGGGATGGTGACCCTTGGAGTTTTTCCCAGGAAACGTGTGAGTGAGGACAAACACGTCAAAAGACCCATGTTGGTCTATGGAAGTCACCAATCCATAAAGCAGGGGATGTTACATCTACCATCAAAGAAACCTTTCCACCACCACAAACCACCACAAAAAACCTTAAACCACCATTCCTCCACCTCAAACCATCTCTCAAACACTTAACCTTTCCATTTCCAAGCTTACTTTCTCAAGGAAAATTCATCTCCCTTGTGCTTTTCCCTTGGCCGAACCATCATCCTCACCAAAGAGAAGATTTTGTCTTCTCATTTCATCAAGGATCCAAGCTTTCTTCCACTTCCTTCAAGACTTCTTTAGGTAGGGGTTTTGTTACAAAGTTTTTACTTGATTTTTTCAAGAAAGTTCTAGTTTTCTCTTGGTTCAAAACTCTTTTTTTTTTCTTTTCAGCCTTGGAGCCTTTCCAAGAGAAAAACTTTGGCTTGATGATGAGGTTTCAAGATAATGGTCTTGTGATACCATGTGAGAAACCTCTAAAGCTTGAAAACTTGGTCTTGGACCATATATGCTTTTGGTTTCTTTCCTTTTTCCTTACTTAAAGTTTTGGTTTTCTTCTCTTTTCCCCTTTAATGATTTCGATTTCTTCTTCCTTTATTTGAACAAAGTTTGTTAAAAATGTTGAGTAGATCACTAAAAGTTTTGTTAAGAAAATTAATCCTATGTTTTCAAAGAGCTCTAAGCTTACCCTTGCCAACCTTAAAGTTGGTCGGCCTCTAAGAGTTTTACTCTAGATTGAAGCCCATGAACAATAAAATAAAGAATATGACTTAGTTTTTAGTATTTTGTTTAGACAAGTGTTGAGCTTTGTGTCCATTTTCTTGAGCTTGATGATGAAGTTCAAAACCAAAGGCTTCTTTGAAGACTTAGTGCTAAGAACTCTAAAGCTCACTTTATGTTGTTAAGATACATATTAGGTTAAGGTTATAATGTTCCTCTAAAGTCTTGTAAGAGCTCTAGCTAAGATAAAATGAGTTGCACACATGTTTATGTTTATGCCTTGCATAGCATGTTTATTTTGATGCTATCACTAAGCTCTCAAGAATAACTAAATGGACTTGCATTATCATGTTTAAATTTCCAAGCTTGCATTTCATGTTTATATTTCAAGTCATCACTTAATCTTTAAAGATAATAATAAGGTTGCATCTCATATTTATTTTATGCTCTCACTTTATTTTCTAATGAAGAATAAAATAAGTGCATATCATGTTTAAGTTTATGTCATCACTTAAACCTCCTAGAGCTCAAAGACTTGCCCAAGTATCTTACATAAAGTTTTAGAAAATGAAGGCATTACAAGAATGTCATTTCGGCCTTGTGATGATGATGATGGACTTGAGATGAGTTCATCTAATCATAGGTGCCCATAGTCTAAGTCTTGGAATTTTTCTAAGCTTAGGTGCACTAAAAGAACTTTATGAACAAAGTTTTATGTTTTAAATCTATTTCTTGAGCTAAATAATTTAGCTACTGACCTTACCCATTTTTGTATGATTTTAATGAGAGGAATTGGTTTCTAAAAGAGTTTTGAGTTCCTAAAATTATTCCAAGAGAAACTAGCAACTTATATGCATTTAAATCATGAGATTATGTGACTATATGATGCTTGTATTTTCGATTCTGCTTTGTGCACATGGCCACTTTATAAATTCTGTTTTATGGTGTTAAAATGTGTAAAATTATGTTTGAGTGAAGCAAGGAATGATTTAGGGAAGTTAGAAAAGAACAAGTAACTAAAAAGGACTTAAAATGAGAATTCTAGAACATTAGATGCACAAGATGTAAATTCTGTTATAGCATAATTGGATTTAAGGAAAATGGTTCATAATTAGTGGAAATGTGTAGGAATCCCTCATAATTGGTTTAAGAGTTGATTATAGAGCCTTAAGCAAAAACGAAACTTAGAAAGGGTCAAAGACGGAGATTCTAGGACCCGTAATCATATGACAAAATTCTGCCCAAGGTGATGAAGTTTTGTTTGGTTATGTTGGTAAGCATAAACATTAGAGGAAATTATAGGTGATAATCCCTAAGGTGAAATAAAGATTCATAATGAAAGTTAGAATCATTGGAACACAAGTTTAAGACCCGTGAGGGCCAAAGCATAAGACACCATGAGATAGGAGGTGTGATGAAAGGATGAGACCAAGTGGCTATACTTGTGATGAATGAGAATATGTTAATGCCATGAATATGAGATCATACGTGTGTTTGTGATATGTTGTTATGATGATGTGGTATGCTATGTTTACAATGCATGAGATTATGAGATATGAATAAAGGATATGTTATATGATGTTCCATGGTTGTATGCTCATGTTGCATCCATACAAGATATAATAAAGTGGAAATGATCCCATTATGACTTCCTGAGTTAAGGGTTGTACGGGTGATCTAAGAAAGAGATATGTTAATAAGGAAATGATCCCATTATGACTTCCCGAGTTAAGGGTTGTACGGGTGATCCAAGAAAGAGATATGATTCCCCCTCTTTTTCCCCGTATAAATCTAGCGACGGCTAGTTAGGTTTGAGCTCATTCCTAGGCGATGGGTATATTTGGAGTTTTGGTGACCATGAGAATCGGGGCAGCAAGTTGGGTGGATTTTGGTGACCATGGTGAGGGCGGAAAAAGTTAAGAAAGGAACTCGAAGAGTTCAAATACGATAAAGTAAAAGACGCACATGCATATGTTTAGTGATTGTTCCATTGGTGCTTATGATTAAGTGATATATGTTGAGTATGTGAACTGTCATGCTCAAGTATTGCCATGCATACATAAAATATCTACTGCATTCATACCATCAAAGACTCATGCTAAAAGAAACCCACTTCGGATAATAGGATTTGAGAAATTAAAACTGAACCTATGCATGTACACCTCTTTCATAATGAACAAAGTGGCTAGGGCGACGATGATGACACTTGTGTTAAAGTCAGGGAGCCTACTGAGAATCTTGTATAAGTATTCTCACCTTTTTGTTTTTCCTCCTGTGTCGTCTCCAATAGGATTGATGCGGATGTTCGTGATCTTTCTTGAGGCGTGGGCGTAGGAATCATGTCATCTAGTCAGATCAAGGGGCAGCGGAAGCATGAAGACTAGTCTAGCTTTGTTAATATTCTGTTTTGCGTTAGTTAAAGTTGTTTGGTTTAATTGATACCCTTAGTGTCCATATATTTATAAGGACATCATTGTTATGTTATGATTATGATATATTACTATAATTTATGTTGTGATTATTCTATGGTTTATTCATGGTTGTTATGGTAACGTATATCTGGTTGTTATGTTTTATGTTTAATAGTCGGTATCTATGTACATGCGCAGCTCGCATTTTAAGTCTTAAAGTTCAAAAAGAAAATTTTAGTCATATTTTATTAGTCGTATTTTAAAGAAAAGTAAGTCAAGATCTGAAACAAAGGCGTAACAACTAATAACTAACCAGAATATGACTTGAGCTTATGAGGTTAAGAGTTAGGATGTTACAGAAAGTTAGTTGTTTTACTCAAGATTCTTCCTTCCTTTTAAAAATATTTGAAGAGCCCATCATTTCCACTTCTTGACATTTGTTTTCACCATATATGTGGGTAAAGCTTTTGTTTTTAAAATCTAGTTTCATAACTTTGTTCTACACTTAAAGAGTTACTTTTATGTATTTTATGAAATTCTTGAGTAAGCTTTAGTATTTTTGAGTTAGGTCACTATTTTAAAGGGTTTATTATGTTGGTAATGTTTGTTTCAAAAACTAAGTTGATATTTAGAATCTACATAAAAAGGAACACATTCATGTATGTTTCAGAGTTTTGCAAAAAGATCAAATTTTGGTAGTTATGGTTTCGGCCAAGGTAGATTTTCATAGAAGAATTTTTTTTTTTTAAAAAACTAACCACATATTTGGAATCTACATGAAAAATGGAGTAGGCACATGTGATTTGGGTATTTTTGTGATTATGTAGAGATTTTGGGTCAAAATACAATTTTACAAAGTTTAGGGGCTTTTATGTAAAAACTGGATTTTTAGGGTGCAAATCTATAAAAATAGACTCTAGAACAGCAAAGTATATGTTTAAGAGGAAAATGAGTTTTAGCATTGTTTTGCAATTTTAGTAAAGTTTAGGGGTCAAAGTGTAATTTCACAAAGTTTAGGGGTTTTCCTACAAAAATTGAGTTTTTGAGTGTAAAGTTACAAAAATGGGTTCTGAACAGGAATATATGTGTTTGGAAGAAAAAAATGGGTTTTGGGGTTATTTTGTAATTTTAGTGAAGTTTAGTTGTCAAAATGTAATTTCTCAAAAGTTTAGGGCTTTGTGTAAATTCTGAAATTTCAAGTGCAAGGCTGTAATTTCAATAGAATTAAGGTGGAAAATATGTTTTTGGATGAGAAATTAAGTTAGGGGCTATTTTGTAGATCTTATAAAGTTTGGGGTTACTATGCAAAACTAGAAGTTGTAAAGTCTTTAAAAGTAATTTTTAGAACTTGTAACATAAAGGAAAGTGGGCCATGGTAATTATATATCTTGGGAAAAGGAAAATGTATCTTTCATTCAAACTCAAACCGTTTAGGAAATGAGATTTATAAATTATTTCAATTGCACTGATGGCTCTTGAATATCTGTTGGGTGAAATGTGATTATTTATTGTAGTTGAATGTTATATTTGATTGGATTCTGAATAATTGTTGTGGCATGCTTGACTAAGATACATTGGTAATATATGTGATATTAATTGTCATATTGGATATTGTTGGCTTGGGCTAGTTGCATGTGCATTTATTTTGAGTATTGTTCATGATTGATTTTGAATGAGTTTCACTAATGGAAAGTGTTGAGTCAAGTATGCATTAAGACATGGATAAATGAAATCATGAGCTTGGACACTATTGTGGTGTACCACATAGTGTATTTGTGGGTTGTTGCAAAGTAAGGAAAGTGGAGCAGTAAGGACTGTTAGATGTACTAAGTGTTACACCATGGCACGAACCATGGAGAACATAAGTTATGAATGTCTATGTATCTAAAAAGAGAACTCACACCTTCTTACACTAGGTTCATACTTGATCAAGGTTCACCGATGGCTCATTGCATTATATAAACGCTAGGTTCAATATAGATCAAGGTTCAATGACGGCTGATCGCATTATATAAACACTAGATTCAGGATTTATTGAGGTTAGTTACGATTATCGCATTTGTACATCATATTGATGATTATTATATTTGACTAGCCAAGGTTCAGGACTAATCGAGGTTTAGTGATGGTAATCATATTATATATATTAGGTATAAGCTCATAGCCTAGGGGTCCCTAAGGTTAATGAATAAGTGAAATGAACTATGTTCGAAGAAAGTTGAAAGCCTTGTATTTGCTCACTATATATGTTTGCTTCTTTCATGAATGCATGTACGTGTATAGGATTATGCTGTCGTTTTCATGCATGCATGTACTTATGTGATTATGTTTCATTCTTTCATGTATGAATATGGCTTAAGCGATATGTTTATTCTTTCCATATATGCATGCCCTTATGAAATGTATGTTCTAATGCGAGCTCTTCTCATGCTTGTAAATACATACATATCATTTGTAACATCCTCCCAAGTACAACCCCATCTTAAGCCATGACACCATACTTGAGAGTTGTTACTTCCTAATTAGCGGACCTTTCTTAAATATCTATAGCAAACTCGATCACCTCTGGAAAGTAACTAAGCATAATGATAATAACACATATTACAAGGAAAAACACAACATTTATTAAATACATATTCAAATACAAAAGGAAGCTCAGGAGCTTTAGTACATATTTGTTCTCTAATACATTTACATAGACATCTATTCTACTAAGTAAACATATCAAAAGCATTAACTACTACATATTGCCGTTCCGAGTTCCTTTGCGTAGCACATCGTAGTCCCTAGCTTAACCTAGCGACACCAAAACACAGAAACACATAGGGGTGAGAATTACACAATTCTCAGGAGGGCAATTCCCCAATCACATACTTATAATGTCATCGTCATCACCCCAACCATTTTGGTTTATTAAGAAAGTGTGAATCATGCAACATATATCACGGTTCATTTTAAAGTTCTAAAATCATCCTTCCGAAGTGGATTCTTTTTAGTACTCAATCACTTGATACAAATACATCATCATATAGAATATATACTATCAAGTTTTAACTTAAATACATTGGTCTCAACATAGATGTTAAAATCATTCTCATCTTCACGTGCCCTCAATATGTCGAAGGGGATCTCATATATATAATTCTTATCCTTAAGTGCCCTTGGTACATCGAAGGGGATCTCATATTGTTTCTTACTTTCCATGCCCTTGACTTACCGAAGGGGATCTTTCATGCCCTTGACATATTTAAGGGATCTCATCTTTACTTAGCACACACATCATCACCAAGCTCACATATACAAGTATCAAAATAATATGTGTAACATTATCATTAAATTCACATAGTATGGATAAGATCAAGTCAGTGCATTTTCTTTTTATCGACATAGGAAAGACTTAGTTATACCCAACGGTATCTGCGTGGACAATTCCACAATAAGTAATTTATACCAAATGGTATTTGTAGTGGATTACACCACACAAGGGAAATAGTCTACTTATCAGGATCGAGCTTAGCCTGATACGTGGTCATCGAACTTCATTTTTTTCCATTTTGAATCCCACATAGACTATTCCTAGCCGATACGTCTACCGACTCAAGATAAATTTTTGGGAAGTTACTACTTTCGCCTTCCCTCATTCAATCTAAGTCTTGTTTCCGTTTTGTCCATATGTCAGAACATGCACGCCTTGAACTCATACATATTTTCTTTTCCCAAATGCATGCATAATGCACATATACAGGTACTTATTCACAATATAATCTCAATCATGCCTCTAACATGCTTTTACATGTCACAAGTCAAAAAGGGACTTCATCCCTCTTGTTGCCCCCACAATTCGGAGGGATCTCAATTCACTTTACTTGCCTTCGACAAATCGAAGGGATCTCAATTCACTCTACTTGCCTTTGACAAGTCAAAGGGATCTCATGTTTCTTTTGGCCATAGAATTTAATTCAACATACCATTATTGCCTACATAAAACACATACAGACATTCATTCACAAGGAATTCTCATTTGTGTCCAAAACATCAATCTTTAAACTATCCAATATGCAATCACACGTCACCATCACATGTAGACCTTTCAATTATATAAGATGTTCATCCATGTCATTATGAATAAGCATTCAAACAATTGGCATGCATTCCTAAGTCATACATTTGGACTAGATATCATATTACCACATACTTTCAGCCATTTTTACTTTCCAGCACTTTGGCAGAGTTATTGTCCTAGGTGCAACATTTTATTACCATACTAAACGACCATTCCAACCTTAAGGAAAATTTCACATGACACTTCAATGTGTCTAAAACAACCTGTAAAAATTTCAGGGCAATCAGAGTTATATAACTACTTCAATAAAATAGGCAATTCTGGTGGTCAGAAGCCACAAATTCATAGTCCAGACTTGTGTTCTCAGAATTTTTAGCCCTAGAATTCGATGGAATCATGGTACAAGAAAATTCACAGAGGTATTTCAACATGTTATTAGTCTTGTGTAAAAATTTCAGGAGCTAAATCAATCAATTTCTATGGTGAAAAATTCGGGTAAGTTTATCACTTTAGTTCCAACAACACAGACAGCAGCAGGTACAATTCGGTTCTCAATTTTTTTGAGGTATCAAACCTTAGAATTAACTCCTAAGAAAATTCGTGTGTATAGTTTAAGAGGTTAACTACAACATATAATTTTCATGGCTCATGAAACCACCCAAAAAATTTCCAGAAAATTCGTGACAAATTCTGATCACAGAACAGAATCCAGTCCAGCAACCTAGTTCCAACTTCACTTGAGAGAAAACCATTTTTAAAACCATCCAAACCCAACACAAAAATTCATACATCAATATCAATATGTTAATCATCAATATCATCAAAAATTTCGGAATTAGGGTAAGCCAAAACAGAATTGAAAAATTGCACAAAAAGGAAGCAGAAAAACCCTACTTGTAGTGGCCTAGTGTGTTCTTGGCTCCAAGATGGTTCAAGCTTGATTCCTTCTCCTCCAAAGCTCCCAAACCAGCTTCAAACCCTCCTTAAATCAGTGATGGATGTGCAATAAGGATGAGGTTTTTGAAATTCTAATCGGTTATAATTGTAGAGATAGAAGTGTAGATCAATTTTTGTGAAGGAAGATTTGGGTTTTGATGATTCTAAGCTAGGGTTTTTGTGAATTGGAAGCAAGATGAAGCTCTTGGCTATGGAGGAAAGACCAGCTGCTGTCTTGGCTTGGAAGGGACGAAATTTTGGTGTCTTGTTGGAGAAGAATGGTGACTAGGCTTGCTTAATAAAGGAAATGAAGATATTTGGCTAAAAAATCATGATTTTGGTGACAAGGCAATAATGGGTGGCTAAGATTTAATCTTGGATTCCAAGATTAAATCTTGGCCTTCCACATGTCTCAACATGTCTCAAATAGGTGGATATCATCCATTGGTTATGATGTCAATACCTTTCCTGTTAAAAATCACACATCGAAATCACCGAACGGATAAACGCGTAACCGATTAAACCATATTACCCGAAAATTAATTTCAGGTATAAAATCATCATTCCTACCTATTTCTAACCTTGTTCCCATGTTTTCCTAATTTTACTCTCTGAATCAAATCTAGGGTTTCAGCGTCCGCAGTGTGGGGCCCACAAGGTTACTATTCACCGCCCGAAATTTTTTTTTTTTTTTTTTGATAGGTTGTTGGGCCACCCTTATCATTGCTAAACTCTTAGATTTTTGAAATTACAATTAATAAAGCTCAAATTAATTTTTAATTAAATTTTAGGGTGTTACATTACCACCCACCTTAAAAGAATTTTGCCCTCAAAATTCCTTTGAAAACAATTCTCAAAAGACAAACTTTCATAAATCAAACAAGGAATTCACACACAATTCAAAGTCAATCAAATCCTAAACGTTCCTACCTTAGGTCGAATTCTTGGGTGGTGACATCCCTTCAATTATGGTGAAGACTACTTTGTCGTTGTGGCCTTGTGTCTATATCGGGAGCCATGTCCCAAGAGGATACTCATCATGTGGTCCCTTCAAGTTCCTTGTTCCTATTACGTCCACGGTGCCATTGGTTCCTGAACACACTAAACAAAGATATTGAGTTGATCAGGCTCAACACTATGTTAAGTGTGATAGCAACCAACTACAACACCACTAGACGTCATGCATATCTAAACCCTATATCTTATCATATAGATAAGATTCAAGGCATGACTTATCTAACTTTGGAAGCATAGTCAGTCCATTCCTCAAGGTCCTACAAGGATGAACTCTCTATACCATAATGTAACATCCTCCCAAGTACAACCCCATTCTTAAGCCATGACACCATACTTGAGAGTTGTTACTTCTAATTAGCGGACCTTTCTTAAATATCTATAGCAAATCGATTACCTTGTAAAGTAACTAAGCATAATGATAATAACACATATTACAAGGAAAAACACAACATTTATTAAATACATATTCAAATACAAAAGGAAGCTCTAGAGGAGCTTTAGTACATATTTGTTCTCTAATACATTTACATAGACATCTATTCTACTAAGCTGAACATATCAAAAGCATTAACTACTACATATTGCGTTCGAGTTCCTTTGCGTAGAAGCATCAGTCCCTAGCTTAACCTAAGTCACTGAACACAGAAACACATAGGGGTGAGAATTACACAATTCTCAGGAGGGCAATTCCCCAATCACATACTTATAATGTCATCGTCATCACCCCAGCCACTTCCGTTATTAAGAAGTGTGAATCATGCAACATATATCACGGTTCATTTTAAAGTTCTAAAATCATCCTTCCGAAGTGGATTCTTTTTAGTACTCAATCACTTGATACAAATACATCATCATATAGAATATATACTATCAAGTTTTAACTTAAATACATTGGTCTCAACATAGATGTTAAAATCATTCTCATCTTCACGTGCCCTCAATATGTCGAAGGGGATCTCATATATATAATTCTTATCCTTAAGTGCCCTTGGTACATCGAAGGGGATCTCATATTGTTTCTTACTTTCCATGCCCTTGACTTACCGAAGGATTTTCATGCCCTTGACATATTTAAGGGATCTCATCTTTACTTAGCACACACATCATCACCAAGCTCACATATACAAGTATCAAAATAATATGTGTAACATTATCATTAAATTCACATAGTATGGATAAGATCAAGTCAATGCATTTTTCTCTTTTCATCGACATAGGAAAGACTTAGTTATACCCAACGGGTATCTGTGACAATTCCACAATAAGTAATTTATACCAAATGGTATTTGTAGTGGATTACACCACACAAGGGAATAGTCTGCTGATCAGGACGAGCTCAGCCCTATACGTGGTCATCGAACTTCATTTTTTTCATTTCGAATCCCACACAGACTCATTCCTAGCCGATACGTCTACCGACTCAAGATAAATTTTTGGGAAGTTACTACTTTCGCCTTCCCTCATTCAATCTAAGTCTTGTTTCCGTTTTGTCCATATGTCAGAACATGCACGCCTTAACTCATACATATTTTCTTTTCCCAAATGCATGCATAATGCACATATACAGGTACTTATTCACAATATAATCTCAATCATGCCTCTAACATGCTTTTACATGTCACAAGTCAAAAGGGACTTCATCCCTCTGCTTGCCCCCACAATTCCTGGGATCTCAATTCACTTTACTTGCCTTCGACAAATCGAAGGGATCTCAATTCACTCTACTTGCCTTTGACAAGTCAAAGGGATCTCATGTTTCTTTTGGCCATAGAATTTAATTCAACATACCATTATTGCCTACATAAAACACATACAGACATTCATTCACAAGGAATTCTCATTTGTGTCCAAAACATCAATCTTTAAACTATCCAATATGCAATCACACGTCACCATCACATGTAGACCTTTCAATTATATAAGATGTTCATCCATGTCATTATGAATAAGCATTCGAAACAATTGGCATGCATTCCTAAGTCATACATTTGGACTAGATATCATATTACCACATACTTTCAGCCATTTTTACTTTCCAGCACTTTGGCAGAAGTTATTGTCCTAGGTGCAACATTTTATTACCATACTAAACGACCATTCCAACCTTAAGGAAAATTTCACATGACACTTCAATGTGTCTAAAACAACCTGTAAAAATTTCAGGGCAATCAGAGTTATATAACTACTTCAATAAAATAGGCAATTCTGGTGGTCAGAAGCCACAAATTCATAGTCCAGACTTGTGTTCTCAGAATTTTTAGCCCTAGAATTCGATGGAATCATGGTACAAGAAAATTCACAGAGGTATTTCAACATGTTATTAGTCTTGTGTAAAAATTTCAGGAGCTAAATCAATCAATTTCTATGGTGAAAAATTCGGGTAAGTTTATCACTTTAGTTCCAACAACACAGACACAGCAGGTACAATTCGGTTCTCAATTTTTTTGAGGTATCAAACCTTAGAATTAACTCCTAAGAAAATTCGTGTGTATAGTTTAAGAGGTTAACTACAACATATAATTTTCATGGCTCATGAAACCACCCAAAAAATTTCCAGAAAATTCGTGACAAATTCTGATCACAGAACAGAATCCAGTCCAGCAACCTAGTTCCAACTTCACTTGAGAGAAAACCATTTTTAAAACCATCCAAACCCAACACAAAAATTCATACATCAATATCAATATGTTAATCATCAATATCATCAAAATTTCGGAATTAGGGTAAGCCAAAACAGAATTGAAAAATTGCACAAAAAGGAAGCAAAAACCCTACTTGTAGTGGCCTAGTGTGTTCTTGGCTCCAAGATGGTTCAAGCTTGATTCCTTCTCCTCCAAAGCTCCCAAACCAGCTTCAAACCCTCCTTAAATCAGTGATGGATGTGCAATAAGGATGAGGTTTTTGAAATTCTAATCGGTTATAATTGTAGAGATAGAAGTGTAGATCAATTTTTGTGAAGGAAGATTTGGGTTTTGATGATTCTAAGCTAGGGTTTTTGTGAATTGGAAGCAAGATGAAGCTCTTGGCTATGGAGGAAAGACCAGCTGCTGTCTTGGCTTGGAAGGGACGAAATTTTGGTGTCTTGTTGGAGAAGAATGGTGACTAGGCTTGCTTAATAAAGGAAATGAAGATATTTGGCTAAAAAATCATGATTTTGGTGACAAGGCAATAATGGGTGGCTAAGATTTAATCTTGGATTCCAAGATTAAATCTTGGCCTTCCACATGTCTCAACATGTCTCAAATAGGTGGATATCATCCATTGGTTATGATGTCAATACCTTTCTGTGTTAAAAATCACACACCGAATCTCACGAACGGATAAACGCCTAATATTAACCGATATTACCCGAAAATTAATTTCAGGTATAAAATCATCATTCCTACCTATTTCTAACCTTGTTCCCATGTTTTCCTAATTTTGGGATCTGGGACCCGAATCTAGGGTTCAGCGTTTGGAGTGGGGCCCACAAGGTTACTATTCACCGGCGAAATTTTTTTTTTTTTTTTTTTTTTTGATAGGTTGTTGGCCACCCTTATCATTGCTAAACTCTTAGATTTTTGAAATTACAATTAATAAAGCTCAAATTAATTTTTAATTAAATTTTAGGGTGTTACATCATTAATTTGATGCATTCATGAGCAAGACCATATTAAAATGAAATGCCCACTTAATAATAACATTTGTGAAAACTCTAAATTTAGATTGCATTGTGGCATGTACACCTTTTCTATAATAAACCAAGTGGGCTGAAGATGTACAATGATGACACCATATATGTTTTATGATTACTTAGATTCATTAGGATTCTTACCCCTTTTAAATTTCCATGTATGCCTCTAGATGAGAGGACATGTCAACACTGATGTTTGAGCTCGCGGATAGATAGGGATAGCTATGTTGGGGACATTGTTAAGACTATTTGATATTCATCCTATTCATACCTCTTGACATATGACTATCTTTTCGATTTTGATTACTATATGCTGACCCATGTCGCCATTTAACATGATTATCTATTACGGTTTTTACCGCTATGTATCTTGGCTTTAGCAATAGAGTTAGGTGGTTGTGCACTTGGCACTATTATACATATTTGGATATCTTGTGAGCGTTAAAGCTCTTGTGCTAGATTATATATTATATATATTGAGGTATTTCATGTGATGGGCTTAAGATTGTCTTGGTATTTATATGGTAATATTATGTTGTATGTTCACTTATATTATGTGGTTTAGTATCGAATACTATTTACATGCAAAGGCTTCTATTTTTTAAAGTAATGTCTTTTTAAAAAGAAAAAAAATGGCCCATATTTTCATCTAAGTATTTCCAAAACATCAAGGTTAAGCTGGGTTTCAAGGAGTGACCTTTAATGTTAAAGCCAAATATGACTTGAACATACTTTGTTATACGTTAGGGGTTACACTAGAAAAATACCATCATCAAACTTAGGTTAAAACTTTACGAGTTTATCCTTGGTGTTAAGAATAAAACATGATAATAAAACATGATGAGCCAAAGATATGAAAATATGATATATTAGGTTTTATACCCTTCCATAGCTCATAAGGAGTCTTCTTAGGATTGACCTTAGAAGATTCTGTTTTGGATGTAGCAAGAGGTGTTTACCTCTCCTAAAAACCTTTTGATAAACCACTTTTTAAAAGCATTATTCTAGCCATTTTTTGCAAGCTTCTATTTTTCCTTTAGAAACCCATTTTGTTAAGGAGTTCTAGATGTAGAAAACTCATTAAGGATACCATGTTTTTCACAAAACTCTTTGAAAACATGATTTCAGATTTCCTCTATGATTAGAATCTGATAGAGGTGTTTTGAGAATCATTTTCAATGCAAAGACGTTTTGCAAAAACTTTGAATCCTTCAACCTCCTCATCCTTAGAAGCGGAAGATAACCCAAGTAAATCTTGAGTAATCTTCCACTATGACAAGACAATATCTTTTGCCAACAAGATTTACAGGATTAGTTAGTCCAAAGAGATATGTATGTAAAAGCTCAAGTAGTCTAATTGTTGAAACCACATTCTTGTTATGGAAAGAAGCCTTGGTTTGCTTGCCTTTCTCACAGAAATTACAAGTTGAATCATTGTCAAATCTGATCTTTGGCAAGCCTTTAACAAGCTCTTTCTGGGAATGCTTAGAAATAAGCTTCATATGAGCATGTCCAAACTTCTTATGCATAGCCACTTATCATCCGTAAAGGATGCGAGACATTTTACATATTGATCTAAAAGGTCATCCAAGAATAACACGTAGGTGTTATCATGCCTTTTACCAAATAAGATGACTTATCCCGAAGTGGGATTTACTATCTTGCATGCATGAGCATTAAATAAAACATTAAAGCCTTAGTCATAGAACGGCTAATACTTAAGATAATTGTGAGCCAGACCATCAACAAACAACACATTAGAAATTTGGTGGCAATAATCCTTACCAGGATTTCCTATTCCTATGACCTTGGCCTTACCTCCATCAGCAAACTTTACTGGTCTATAGTTCTTAGACTTCCAGTTTGAACCACCTTTGGATCCAAACATGTGTCAAGAGCAACCACTGTTCATGTACTACTTGTTATCTGGTTCAACGTGCATTATTCAGACAAACCCAAAATACTTTTGATTTAGGTACCTATACCTTATTGGGTCCTTTTGGGTTAGTCTTTAGGGAGGTCCCAACCTTTTACAAACTTCTTTGTCATGAAGCACTTGTCAGGTAGGTGTCCCTTCTTATGATAGAAAGTACAATAAACTTTATTCTTTACTTTCTTTAGTTGAGTTGCCTTTCTTTTCTATCCATTTCCTCTTCATATCCTAAATTGATTTTTCAAAATATTGCCTCTAACCTCCAGCATCAGTTCAAAGTCATTTGAACCATTAACCATCTTTTCAAGGTCAAACTTGAAAACTTTGAAATCCTTTCTAATTCAAAAATAATTTTCTAGTTTTCTCATTTTTCTTAGAGACTTCAGCTTCTAAGGCATTGAGCTTGATATTTGAAACTTTGTTTTATCCTTTTAATTCTTCCTTCTCAAGCCTTAGATTCTTAACTTTTACTTGGCCATCTCAAGTTCTAAAACAAACTTTTGATGTTTCTTCTTCAAGTTGAGATAGTGAGAGGAAAGAATTTGAGAGTTTTCAAGCAACTCTTCATATAACGCTAGTAGATCATCATAGGAAAGATTAGGGTCAGAGTTGTTTATCTCAAGTTCACTTTTTGAGATACCCCCATGAAGCATAGGTTGGTACGTCTTCAAGCTCTTTCTTGCCTTCCTATCCTTCTTCTTTTGAATCACTCTATGTAACCATAATACCTTTCTTTTTGGAAAAGAACTTCTCAGTGGACCCTTGAGCTTAGGACATTCATGTTTAAAGTGTCTTCTCTCCATAGTTGTAGCAAGTGATACTTTCCAGGTTTCCCTTATAACACCCTAATATTTAACTAAACATGCCTAGGACGTATTAACAGTTAATTATTAGTTATTACTCTTTTGTTTTAGTTCTTATCCTTTAACTTGGAAATACTTTAGTGAAAATATGGGTAAATTTTTTTTTTTTGAATTGTTAAAACAAAACGTGAGCCGTGTATTATAGGACCCGTTACTCACCTATTATAACAAACGGGGAAATAAAACTCCTCATAGACATATACAAAATAAAATAGCTTTATGAACATAATCACACCTTCATATATGTACATATAAGTAGCAAAAGTATTAACCATTTCATGACTCACACCAAAACAAACAACTAAGACAGCAATATGCCCATTAGTAGGGATTAGGCTAGTACTCATCATAAGAAAACATGAACAATATATACACAAAAACTAAGATCATCCTACTAATGACACTCTCAAGAGGAGGAAGGTAGCTTAGTGCGTAAGCGGGTCAAAGGGAGGAGCGAGTCAACCCACGAAATGAATATTGTAACACCTGAATATTTAACCCTAATACGCCTAGGACGTATCAAGACTAATTATTAGTTATTACTTCTCTTTAAATTCATTTACAAATACTTAGCGGAAAATACGGTAATTTTTTTTTGAAATGATTTATATAAAACAAGTGTGAGCCTTTGCGCGTAACATAAACAACGTGAAGCGGAAGAACAAATAAAACATACAGAACATAAGCATTAAAGAACACATCCGTCATAAACATCATTCCTCATTACATTAGATAATATAGTTTAGTACATCACATATAAAAATATAACAGAAACATAAAGTCTTACCCATATGCTGCAGAGCTTGGAGGACAAAGACATAAAATAAGAAAACATGATAACAAATACATGAAACAACCCCAAAAGATAAGCACCTAACTATCGTATCCTCTCTCCAAGCCTACTAGCGATGCCGATTCCGGCGGGAATATTACACGACTGACGAGCTTCTGATGGCCCAACAAAGAGGGGATCTAGGTGTACGCCCCAATTTTTACTGTAATTTTTACTGTCATTAGGAATTACCGAATTACCGTAGGTATTATATAAAAATTGACCAAACAATCCTTAATAAAGAAATATAACGTTAGAAGAAAAGTTAGGAGAAATTCGTGCAAGTATTGCAAACCCAATTTTCTGACGTGTAAAATGACCAAAATGCCCCGAGGTTATTTTACTCAGAAATGAGGATCGTGGGCCCCACCCATCCTCAAGGGATGTTTTGATAATAATAAGAGATTGTTTGTGTTATGTGTGTTAATAGAGGAGAAGAATCATAATTTTGAGCCCTTACGCGCAAAATGACCAAAACGCCCTGCCGTTTTAACCCGATTGCGTGCGACTTAGCCCGAACCTCACTAAAATGTTTTAAAAGGTGTTTTTAAGCCATGATTAACCATTGGTTAAGCTCGGGTGGCGGTTTTTAAGTAAAATGACCGTTTTGCCCCTATCTTTGTGAGTTTTACAAATTTTGAGATTTTTGATTTGCTAACGAAACCTAAGCAATATTAGGCTCAAATTAAAGCTTATTAAATTCTAATTATTAATCTAGAGTCAAAATTATTTATTTAAATTGATTAGAACCTAAAATTGCTTTAAAACACTCAAATTGCTTACTAATTCACCTAAGCCCTTAATTGTAAATTCTCTAAATTGCTGAATACCACCTACACCTAAATAATGCATGGAACACATAAATTCTCTTCCTTGGGCTGTAATGCACGAAATTATTGATGCCATTATGCATCAGAATAATTGCCCAAAATATGCACTAAAACAAAATGCCAAAAAATTCCTTACATGGCATAAAACATGCCTTAAACAAGGAATGATTTTCCTCCCTTTGTTCCCCATGAAAATCCATCAGCCTTCCTCCTTCATTTGTCCATTTATGAGCTTCAAAATCTCTATAAATAGGCATGCTTAAGGAGTCTTAGATGCTTGCTCAAAATTTACACATTTCTAGTTTTTCCAAAGCACCAAAAGCTTTCATTTCCTCCTCCTCTTGGCTGAATTCTTTCTTCAAGTTTTCAAGAATATTTTCTTTCATTTCACTCCAAAAAACCAAGTTCTCTTCCTTTCCTTCAAATCAGATTAGGTAGGGAGTTGTTTTTAAGTTTATTTCTATGTTTTGCTAAGTGTTGTTCTTGGTTCAAAATGATGATTTCATGGATTTTCTCTAGTTTTTCCATTTGGTTTTCTTCTTCCTTTTCTTTAACCAATTTGGCCATATGGCCTAGGTGGGACTAAGATGATGGCTTGATGATGAGGACCTTGAAGGTGGGTTGTGAATCCATCACAAGTTAGGCCTCTAAAGCTTGAAAGTTCCACTTGATGCAAAACTTTAAAGAATGAATGTTTTTATGATGATTTTATGATCTTGAGTTTAGAATTTGAAAGATGTATTTCTCACTTTGTCTTGTTAAGATATATATATTGAATTTGTATTTCTATAAAGTCTTAAGGAGCTCAGGAAGAAATCAAATGAACTTGCATCCATGTTTAAGTTTATGCCTTGCATAATCATGTTTACTTTCTATGTCATCACTAAAATTTCAAGAATGAATAAATGGACTTGCATACTCATGTTTAAATTTCCAAGTTTGCATTTCATGTTTATATTTCATGTTGTCACTTAATCTCTAAAGATAATAAAGAAGTTGCATCTCATATTTATTTTATGTCTCACTTTATTTTATAATGGCTAAAAGAATCAACGCATGACATGTTTATTTTTATGTCATCACCTAAAGATCCTAGAGCTCAAAGACTTACCCGTATCACAAGCAAAGAAATAAGATTATTGGAGTTAAAGAATTGATTCTTTAAGAAGTCTTGAGATTGGAGCTTAAAGATGTAATAATAATTCTCTTCTCCCTTCACCGGTCCAATGCGGATTACCGCGTTCTGTTTCTAAGACTTTCCCTCTCACTGGCCTGCGTCTACTACCGCCTTCAGTTTCTTGCATCATGTTTATATTTCAAGTTCTTGCATCATGTTTAATTTTCAAGTCATCACCTTAAATCTTAAAGATAAAGAAATGGATTTGCATATCATGTTTATAATTCCAAGTTATCACCTTATAATGACAAGATTAAAATGAGGTTGCATAGCATGTTTATGATTCTAAGATATCACATAAATCTCTTAAGCTCAAGACTGCTCCTTTTATCTTAAGTGAGAATTTTAATCATGAAGATTCTTTCAAGTTTAGCAAAAAGAATTAGTTTCTAAAGGAGTTTCAAGGTTTTACAAATATTTTACGAAAACCAGGATCACATGTGTACTTGAAATGTGACTTCCAACAATTATATGAGGTTCATGATTTGGCCACTAATCTAAGTTTAGTACTACTGGATGATGATGGTTTAATATGTTTGAAGTTGATAATCATGGTTTATTGCTGAGAGATGATTCATAATTGGTTTAGTAATTAATTTTAGCACCATAAGGAAAGCGGTAACGAGAAAGGGTTAAAAATGCAACTTCTAGCACACCATGAAGCCTTAAATATAACTTGCTGCCTATGCTGTCCCATATAGTTTAATAATATTCTTAAGGCTTATAATTAATGGTAATGATGATAATGAATCCTTTAGATGCATGATTAATTAGTTTGATAATTGAGATTACCCGATTCTAAAGTTTCGATTGTTTAAGAAAACTTTTCGGTAAGAATTTATGATGATGGTTCTTTGAAGTTTGAAATGATAAGTCTATGTAGTGATTTGATGCTTATTAAGTATTTGATATTATTGAATGACTTCTATATTGCATGATATAGTTGCTGTTGCAAACAATGAGAATGTTTATGCATCTTGATGATTATGAATTCAGAGTTATATTATGATATAACATGCAAAGACTTAATGGTGACTTAAAATTATGAGGAAATGATCCTTTGGACCCATCTAGACTATAGGTGGTGAAAAGGTGATCCTAAGAAAATGATCCTTTTACCCATCGAACTATAGGTGGTGAAAAGGTGATTCTTGCCCCCTAGCCCGTTCTCTCAAAAGGGTAGAGTTGGGACTTTAACTTATCAAAAGGGATAAGTATATGCTAGTGACGACTAGAAGGTATGAGCTCATAACCTAGATTACTCCCAAAGGGTGGAGATAGGGTGGCCCAGGAAAATAATGATGAAAGTAACTTTAAGTCACCTAAGAAACTAAGTAAATGCATTATGTGAATATGATGTTTTATGCATAGTATTTATGAAATGACGATGAGAAATATCTGTGATGCATAGTATTATGAAATGATGATGAGGAATATGATAGTATTTATGCATAACTATGTTATTATATATGAAAGGAAAAGTTCATTATAAACATGACATGCTAAGTTTATGATGCATTATAAGACGCATGATTAAAACGATGAACTTTCTAAAGTATATTTTCAAACTTAATAAATCAATCTTAGCATGCTCACTATTTCATAATAACCCCGAGGTTCCTGAGACGATGATGATGACACGATGCATATGAGGTGAGTACCCTATTGAGATTCTTATAAAAGTTTCTCACTCTCTCTTTTCTTTCCATCTCGTCGAAAGTGATGGTGATGTTCGTGATTCCGCGATGCTCTCACCTGGTAGATGTACTTGATCTGGTGAACTAGCTTATCATCCTTGAGGAACGTATTGCTAAACTTTGCGTGTGAGTCTGGATCTATCCCTATCCTTGGAGTGTTATTACTAGGTGCCATTAATGGATGTCCTTCCATCCATATATTATTTATGTTTTGTTAGATTGCCTACACCTAGTCTTATCCTGTTGGTAGGCAAAATATCTATGTGTTATGTAATTATGGATGTTATATGATGGAGCCAATATGATGTGTTTTTCATGCTATACCTAATTATTCACTTCTTATTTCGATTATTGTTCACGTTATGTGCGGCTCACGTTTTCAATTATATTTTTAAAAAAAATGGCTCGTAATTTCACTAAGTATTTTCAAAGTATGATGAAAGAACTGAGCAAAGAGTAAAGTCTAGTAATTAATCAGATACAACCTAGGTGTATTCGGTTAATTATTAGGGTGTTACA
>JAMLFY010000020.1:3738489-3760018 GCA_030441495.1 Dalbergia oliveri
AGAACTATCCAAACTTTGGAGGACATGTTGAGGGCATGTGTTTTAGATCAAAGAGGAGTTGGGATAAGTGCACAGCATGAATTTGCATATAACAACAGTATCATGCAAGTATCGGTATGGCACCATACGAGGCCCTCTATGGACGGAAGTGTCAATCACCTTTATGTTGGTATGAGCCCGAAGAGCAAAGTCTACTTGGATCGGATATTGTGAAGGAAACGACGGAACAAATCAAGAAGATTAGGGATAAGATCGCTCAAAGTCGACAGAAAACTATGCGGACAAGCGGCGAAAACGCTAGATTTTCAAGAAGGGACCATGTGTTCCTAAGAATCACCCCCACCAAGGCATAGGCCGAGCAATGAAAGTAAAGAAATTGAGCCCAGATTTCTTGGTCCATTTGAAATCCTTAGCAAAATAGGATCTCTAGCCTACCGTATAGCCCTCCCCAGGAGTCTCCAACCTTCATGATGTTTTCCATGTCTCCAATTAAGGAAATATATTATCTGACCCAAGTCATGTACTAGAGCAGAACATGTACAATTAAGAGAACCTAACGTTTAACTTACCACCCACGGAGATCGTTAGGAAGAGTTAATGGTTTAAGAAACGGCAAGGCTACCACTAGTCAAAGTAGCATGGGGACGAGGTGAAACGAAGAAGTTACATGGAAGTTGATCGATATGCAAGCATAGTATCCAAAGCTGTTCTCAAGTAACGATTTCGAGGCGAAATTATTTTTAAGGAGGGAGTAATGTAACGCCCCAATTTTTATACTAATTTTTCCTGTCATTAGAATTACAAATTACCATAGGTAAATATTATATAAAATTTGAGACCAAACAATCCTTAATAAAGGAATATAATGTTAGAAGAGAAGTTAGGAGTAATTCGTGCAAGTATCCAAACCCAGAATTTATATACAGTTAAAATGACCAAAATGTCCATGACCAAATAACACGATTTTTAAGTAAAATGACCATTTTGCCCATATTTGCTTAGTTTTACAAATTTTGAGATTTTTTATTTGTCTAAGAACCTAAGCAATATTAGGCTCAAATTAAAGCTTATTAAATTCTAATTATTAATCTAGAGTCAAAATTATTTATTTAAATTGATTAGAACCTAAAATTGCTTTAAAACATTCAAATTACTTACTAATTCACCTAACCCTTAACCGTAAATTCTTTAAATTGCATGAATACCTTGCCTACACCTAAATAATACATGGAACACACAAAACCCTCTTCCATGAGGCTAATGCACGAAATAATTCAGCCATAATCATTAGAATTATTGCAATAATGCTAAAACAAAATGCCAAAAAATTCCCTAAAAGATGGCATAAAACATGCCTTAAACAAGAAATGATTTTCCTCCCTTTGTTCCCCATGACAAAATCAGAAATTTCTGCTAATCCTCTTGTCATACATGAGCTTGAATTCCTCTATAAATATGCTTACTTGAGGAGCCTTGGAGGCCTTGCTCATAACTTACACAAATTCTAGTTTTAGGAGCACCAAAAGCTTTCTTTCTTCCTCCTCCTTGGCCGAAATTTCTCTCCCATTTCTTCAAAGAGATTTTCTTTCATTTCACTCAACAAAACCAAGTCCTATTCCTTTCCTTCAAATCAAATTAGGTAAGGAGTTGGTTTTAAGTTTATTTCTATGCTTTGCTAAGTGTTGTTCTTGGTTCAAAATGATAATTTCATGGATTTTCTCTATTTTTCCATTTGGTTTTCTTCCTTTTCTTTGAACAATTGGCCATGTGGCCAAGGTGGGACTAAGATGATGGCTTGATGATGAGGACCTTGAGAGATGGGTTGTGAATCCATCACAAGTTAGGCCTCTAAAGCTTGAAAGTTCCACTTGATGCAAAACTTTAAGAATATGATATTTTTATGATGTTTTTATGATCTTGAGTTTAGAACTTGAAAGATGTATTTCTCACTTTGTCTTGCTAAGATATATATATATTGGATTGAATTTGTATTTCTATAAAGTCTTGAAGGAGCTTTAGTGAAAAAAATAAATGAACTTGATACTGTTTATCCTTGCATAATCATGTTTACTTTCTATGTCATCACTAAAATTTCAAGAATGAATAAATGACTTGTACTCATGTTAAATTTCCAAGTTATCACCTTATAAAGACAAGATTAAAATGGGTTGCATAGCATGTTTATAATTCTACATATCACTAAATCTCTAAAGCCAGACTTGCTCCTTTTATTATTTTTAAGAGAAAATTCCATAAGATGAACATTCTTTCAATGTATAAATCGGCCTCATGATTACGGAGGCTTAAAGTCTTATAATTTCTTTAAAGTTTAACAAAAATAATTAGTTACTAAAGGAGTTTTGAAGCTTTGCAAAAATTATACGGGAAACTAGTACTTTATGTATACTTGAAATGTGGTTTTATGCAATTATATGAGGTTCATGATTCGGCTACCTATTTAGTTTACATACTCCTATAATGATGGTTTAATATGTTCAAAGTTGTAATTATAATTTATTGCTAACGATTCTATGCATGTTAGAAATAAAACTAGCTTCCCAGGGTAAAAGCAAGATTCTAAACACCAAAGAGAATGAAATTTGTGCGTTCTATTCAGAACCTTTGGTGACCATAAACCAAGTACTATTGTGTTTATATAAGGGATAATGATTCATAATTGGTTTTAATTGATTTTAGCACCATAAGAAAAAAGCCAATTTAATAAAGGTTAAAAATGCAACTTCTTCACACGTGAAGCCTTAGAAATATAACTTGCAGTTTTAACGTTGTCCCATATAGTTTAATAATATTCTTAAGGCTTATAATTAATGGTAATGATGATAATGAATCCTTTAGATGCATGATTAATTAGTGTGATAATTGAGGTTACCCGATTTTAAAGTTTTAGATGTTTAAGACGGTTTTCAATAAGAATTTATGATGATAGTTATTTGAAATTTGAAATGATAAGTCTATAAAGTGATTTGATGCTTATTAAGTATTTGATATCATTGAATGATTTCGGCTTGCATGTTATAGTTCTGTTGCAAACAATGAGAATGCTTATGCATGAAATAATGAAATATTCTTTGTTATTTAAAAATTTACCCTTGTTGGAAGAAAGTATATTACCTAAAAATGTAATTTGGAAAGGTTCTGGCTAGGAAAGACTTGGTATTTAAGCGTGTCCATTTGTGACCCACCTCTCTTTCCTGGAATCTCCCGGATGCATGATTACAGTTGGTATATATATTATTTAGTAATAAGACTATAAATGAGAAAATGTTATAAATGATTATGAATTGAGAATTGTATTATGATATAACATGCAAAGACTTAAAGGTGACTTAAAATATATGAGAAAATGATCCTTTGGACCCATCAAACTATAGGCGGTGAAAAGGTGATTCTACCCCCTAGTCCATTCTCTCAAAGGGTAGAGACGGAATTTTTACTTATCAAAAGGGATAATATGCTGTGACAACTAGCAAGGTATGAGCTCATAACCTAGATTACTCCCAAAAAGGTGGAGTATAGGGTGGCCAAGGAAAATAATGATGATGATGACAAGATTTTAAGTCACCTAGGACACTAAAGGAATGAAATATGTGCACCATGTTGTGCATAGCTATTATGGTATGATGTTCTTCTATGCATACATTTTATGTGATGATGATGAGAAATATGATGTTCTTCTATGCATGTTATTATGATATGAATATGAGGAATATGATGTGTTGATGAAAGGAAAAGTTCATTATAAACATGACATGCTAAGTTTATGATGCATTATAAGACGCATGATTAAACCGACGAACCTCGGTAAAGTATATTTTCAAACTTAATAAATCAATCTTAGCATGCTCACTATTTCATAATAACCCGAGGTTCCTGGGACGATGATGATGACACAATGCATCATGAGGTGAGTACCCTCTGAGATTCTTTTATAAGTTTCTCACTCCCTCTATTTTTCTTTCCATCTCGTCTTTAGAAACAAGGAAGCGTTCGTGAATCATATTGAGGCTTTCAGGGTAGCTGAACTTGATCCTAGTTTCACTCGTATATTTAAATATCTATCCTATCCTTTGAGTGTTATTACTAGGTACCATTAATGGATGTCCTTCCATCCATATATTATTTATTTTGTTAGATTGCCTACACCTAGTCTTATTTTGTTGGTAGGCAAACTATCTATGTGTTATGTAATTATGGATGTTATATGATGGAGCCAATATGATGTGTTTTTCGTGCTATATCTGCACGTTATTCGCTTTATTTCGATTATTGTTCACGTTATGTGTGGCTCACGTTTTCAATTATGTTTTTAAAAAAAATGGCTCGTAATTTTGCTAAGTATTTTCAAAGTATGATGAAAGAACTGAAGCAAAGAGTAAAGTCTAGTAATTAATCAATACAACCTAGGTGTATTCGGTTAATTATTAGGGTGTTACACACAAAAATTCACATCGCATTTAAAAAATATGCTTAGATAAAGTTGTGCTGAATAACAATCAAATCAAGAGGAAATATCACAAGTGTTACTTGTTTTATTCATATTAGTGTATTTTTATAAAGGTCTTTATAACTAAAAATCAAGCTATTTTTCTTTTGAAAAGTAAAGCAATCATATCCTTGTTGGTATGAAATCTCTAAAAGTACTCTAAGTAACTTTTGAAACCTCATGAAAAATAAAAACAGCTTCTGATTTAAGTCACTTAAGGCTATGAAACGTTTTTAACTCTACCTATATTACGCCTTAAGAAAAAGACTCTCTAAAAATCACATCATATGATGATTTGAAAGAATATTAGTTATCACACTATATATCCTGTTATCTTTTAATATCTCTTCAAATGATTTTCTTCAAATTCATTTGTCATCATCAAAAAGAGGGAGTTATTAGCTTCCAGAACCTTTCAGAAAGCATTAATGCAAAATGTTTTGAGTGATAATACAACTAATTAAGAGAAAATATTTTTTAGAACGACTAATGTTTCTCTTGAATTTCTTGATGAAGCAAATAGGTTCTTTCGTTTGCCTAACATGTTTACTGAAATGAAAATAATTTCACTTTACATGTGCAAATATGATTTATCTCATTTAAAGAGATAAGAACTAATAGAAGTGAAAATTAGATCAGGAAATGAACGTATACATGCTTAATGGATTGAAGAAAATCATCATGTACAAGAAACTAAGACTCAAATCTTTAGAACATAGCATAAGACTTTAGAAAGTATGCTTCAAATGAAGATTTCAAACCAACTTAAAGCAAATGTGTTCTATAATCCTCAATCATCATGATCGCAATCATATCATCATCAACAAGATCTTATTAAAGTCTGGAAAATCAAAGATATATTCAGGAACTACTAATGCACATAGAAAGCTCATTCACAGGAAAATGGTGCATTTTCAGGAAAATGAGGGAAATTTGACTTTCAAATTTAAAGTCAAACCCCTTACTAATCACGTGTCATCTCTTCTACCAACTTGGTCAACTACCCTAGCCTCTAGAAAGAAAAGTTTAGAAACCCGTAGAAAAGTAATGTAGTCTGAAGGTGACCTCAGAAACCTTTATCTCATAATGACTTCTAGAATAGCTCTCGGACAATGAGCTACTTCTCTAAGTTGTTTTTCCAAGACACAAACAGATAATCAACACGTATCACTTGGACAACTGATCAAGGGCAATGGTCATAAATAGAGTGTTGTGCTTACAAAGAAGAAAATCTAGACATTGCATAAGTGCTAAAACATGAGAAATTTTCTCATCTCTTGTAAAGTTCATTACATCTTGTAATTTGAGTTTCCTTGTCTGTAAAAATCTTCTTTCTATGTTCTTAGTATATCATACATTCTTCTTAGGAAGAATCTTAGAAATAAGTCATTTAAGTTTTCCTAGATCTACTATACATCTTACGAAAACTTGAGTGTAAGTTAGTTTGAGTGGCAAATCCAAACACAAGCCTTTATATCCTACTAGGATGCTCCTAAGTAGATAATCCATAATATAATAAGAAGAAGGCTATCCTCTGCTACCGACTCCTAAGAAATCGCTCTTGGGAGGAGGAAGTCAGACGGGCCAGATCAATAGGTGTGGGCGCCAGGACAGAGCGAATAGACGTGAACACACAACACGAACAAGAACCTCCTCGACAAACAAACGAACTCCCTTCCGAAGGTTTAATCACGTAGTCTCCCCATCACTACCATTCCCCACCTCCAGGGACCATAGGTCCTGAATTCGCTCGAGGAATGTTGGGAAGGTGGCCAGACAGATAGGTTAGACCATGAGCATCAAGGTGGAAACCAGGGCAATACTCTAAAAACTCTCACAACACAGCAAGGCAAGCACAAGGGATCTCCTCTACGCGAGGGCAAGCACGCTCGAAGGAAAAATTGTCAATTTAGGAGTGGATAAAGAACTAAAAGCTAGTAATCGGGTGCGTGAAAGGACGATCCAAGAACATAAAAAGCGGAAGCACAATGACCCATGAAGTGAATATAACAAATTGCCCTTCATCATGTCTACATACACATAATAAATCATGTAAAGGTGGCCATAGACCTAAAGACGAGATAGAAAAGAAGAGAAAGGGAATAAGAAACTATAGAAGAATCTTTGTAGGGCTTCTCCTTAACACATGTCATCATCCTCGTCCTAAGAACCTCGCTTAGTTATGACAACGGTAACATAAGTAAGCTTCATTTATTAAGTTTAAAAGTCATTACCCGAGGTCTATGTCTTTTAGCATGAGTACTAATGTCATGGATGCATCATACCATATTATGAATGCATGTCAATGCTTAACATCATTGTCTTTCTTGTTCTCTTAGGTGACTTAACCTCCTTATCCTTTTCACAGCCACCCATATCTCTCTGAGAGTTAGCTTATAGCTTGATCCTTAACTACTCATCATTCATCTACTTCTGATAAGCAAATTCCCAGCTCCCGAGTGCGGGATGAGGGCATAGGGTCACCTTTCATAACCATTAATTCCTAAAGTCAAAGATTCCCTTATTGGATTACCTCTCATAACCATTAATTCCTAGAGTCTAGAAGATCATTTTATTGTGTCTTATGTCACTTTCAATCTTAGCATATCATTTAGAGATGCAAACATGAGTATATAATTATGGCCATCATCACAACTTATCATTCAACATTTCATGCTCAAATTTGGTGACAATCAGAGGCATAATCATAAGGAAAGAGTTTTCCCAAATTTGCTTCATGCCATACAACATATCAATCATGTATCTCAATTACTCATTCATAATCACCACATGTCATAGTTCATCATGTAATTGATCACATAAGCATGCATCACATTCTTTACATATCCATAAGCATGTTAGCATCAATCTCGAAAATCAAGGACGAGGTTAAGAGCTAATGCATATGCTATGCTCAACAGGATATATTCAACATAATAGAAATCATTGCTTGCATAATTCAAGAATCAAGCATACATAGTCATCAATACATAATATTGCACAATTATTTCAAGTCATATAATCTCCAAACAATTCATATGAAAATAGCCTCTAATACGTATAAATCACATCAATATCACCAACTTATTGATAATTACACTTTGACCCTAAGACGAGAAACTACAATTTTAAAAGTTTGTGGGTCAAAGTGTAAATTTCCTAATTAATACGTTTTCTCAAAACTAATGATTCCATTAATTTACACTTTTAAAAGACCCATAACACGTAGAAATCATTTAAATTCATTATAAAAACCATTTAGGTCATTGGTCAAATTTTGTTAGATTTTAGGGGTCAAAGTGCAAAGTTTCACATTTTCTTCTAAAACTTATTCTCAACATCATAAATGGTATTTTGAATACATGAATACATTCAAACTCATACTAACTCTAATCAAACTCATTTAACCAAAATTCCATAATGAGAAGTTCAAGACACAATTTTTTGCATTTTACAAAATGGTCAAACCTAACACTTGTAATTATCCTTTTAAGCACCTTAGACATCAAAAATAATTTTTACAACAATTATCACTAATTTTTAAGCACTTGCACAATGCCAAATAGTGCTCAATTGTTGGACGGTTTCAGGATTTTAATTTCAAAAGCTTTAGAAATTACATTTTTGACCCTTTCTAGTTACTAGTTTTTCATAAGATGCAAAAAATAATTTTTACAATAATTTTTAATAATTTTTAATCACATGACAGTACCAAATATTTTCAAAAATTAAAATTTAGAAATTATATTTTTTACCTTTTCCAATTAGTAGTTTTTTCCAAAAGTCATTCTAAGACATCTAAGACACATGAAACAATTTTTAACACATTTTTTACTACATGAACAGTGTTCAAACATGGCAAAATTGAAATTACCAAAAAGCTTGGAAATTACATTTTTAACATTTTCTAATTACTAATTTTTCTCAAAAACTATTCTAAGACATTGAAACACATGAAATCATTTTATCCTCCTTAGAAATTAATTATTACCATTTAAATCAGTAGTCAAACTTAAAATTTCATAAATAAGGCTCTATTTACTTAAAATCACATTTTTACTTTTTTTGAGTTTCCAATTCTTTCAAAATTCCTTTGTACACTCAAGACACAAGATTCAAACATTAAAATAAAATAAAACTAACTTTAAACCCAATCCTGTTGTATGGCCGATATATATACAATTATGTGTCCATGATCAAAATTTTCATTTAAGACTAAGGGGCTAGTTTTGAGCTTTAGAGACATAGGTGATGGCTAGAATCATAAATATGTCATAAAATTTCATTTTAAGTCTTTAATAATATAAAGTGACAACTTGAAATATGATGTGCAAGGCTTAAAATTTAAACATAAGATGCAAGCCCATTTTTAAGTCTTCAAGATTACAAGGTGACAACTTGAAATATAAACATGAAAATGCAAGTTCATTTTTTAAGTTTTTAAGATTACAAGGTGACAACATGGAATATAAACGTGATATGCAACACATAAAGCATAAACATGAAATGCAATATGGAACATAAACATGAATGCAAGTTCATTTTTATATAACATTAGAGCTCAAAAACTCAACACTTTAAAGAGAGAGACTTGCAATCCTATTAATCTTTAATAAAATTAAAATGAGCTTTAGAGTCCTTCATTCCATGGTTCAAAGAACCTCATTTCTTGGACTCACTATCAAGCTCAAAAACAACAAAGAAACCAAATGAGGATTTTTTCTCTTCCTCTTTTTTTTTTATTTGAAACCAAAGATCAAGCCTCAAGCTTTAGAGGTCATACACATGATGGTCTCACAACCATCATCAAGAACACTTATCATCAAGCTATATAGCTTTGATCACAACAAAAACAAAAGAAAAGAGTAGAAATGAAAAGAAAACTCATGAATAAAATCCCTACCAAGTGTGCTTTTTGGTGGAAAATGAAAATGCTTGATCCTTTGCAAGAAAAAGAGAAGAAAAATCTTCTCTTGGAGCAAGAGAAAGTCTCAACGAAAGCAAAGAAATGGGAGGAAGGATTTTTGTGTTAGTTTGATGTGTAGAGATGAGACCTTATGTGTTTTAGGGAGGATCTATGGTGGTGGTGTAGTGGTTTGATGTTTGTAGCTTAGATAAAGATTAAGAATGGAGGTTCTTGAAGGTAGAGGAGAAGAGGAAGAAGAAAGCTTGAGTTTAAAGAGAGCAAGAGTACTTTTTTGACACAACTTGATGGGCAAGTCTTGGCCAAAAAAAAGTGGATGGTAAAAATGAGAGAGTGTGTGAGCAATTGTGTTTAAAAATCAACATATGAGAGAGGAAAGGAGGGGTATGGTTGCCTGGCGACTGGGGGTTTGGGGGAAATTTTTGTTTCATTTGGGTGTGGGGATTAAGGTTTTTGGGTAATTTTAATTAGGGGATTAGTTAGAATTGGTAATTTGGTGTTAGGATTAGTAGCTTGGTAATTAAGGCTTTCAAGACAAAGTTAAGGTGTTGTCTTGCAAGTTTAGTTGGGCAAAGCTTTATTAATTCAAAATTTAAATCCTAACATGTTCCTAATCTTTAGGAAAAGAAAGAGAGAGAGAGAGAGAGATTACCTATGTCCCTTACTTTTTGCTTTTGGGTCTCATGAGTAATCTTTGAATAACCATGGGATTAAACCTTCCCTAAGCAACCTTGGGCCTTAATTAACTTCAAATAATTATTTTGACTCAAAATTAATAAATAAAATTAATTTATCTTTAATTATAGGCTTAATATTGCCTATATTTCATTAATTACTTTAATTAAGCGTAATTAGCACTAACTAGGGAAAAATGGCAATTTTACAGAAAATCCTTAGAAACTATAGGATATAACATATCCCCTCTAATTGGCATATCCAACTTCCAGGTGATAAGGATTCCAATCGTCACTTAATTATGCATTAAATTACCTTAGGGCATTTTAGTAATTTTATGCATGACAAAACTAGGAATTAAGACTTCTACATCTATTGCCATCCAAAACACATCTAATCCCCTTTAAGCATCAAACTAACCCCTTGAGGATCACGGGTCCAAGCGTCCTCGATTTTCGGAGCAAAAATAACCTTAAGGGCATTTTGGTCATTTTGCACATGGGAAAATAGATTGTGGTTTCACAGATTGCCACCCAAACAATATACAGTCTTATTCTAACATTAAAGTACCCTAATGAGGATGGCCTGGGTAATTTCCTCAATTCTAATAAAAATGATCTAAGGGGCATTTTGGTCATTTTGCATAGTAGGAAAAATCGGGGCGTTAAATTTCTCCCCTGCTTTAAAAAGAACTTCATCCTCAAAAGTTATTACCTGAATATAGCTCAAGGTGCTGTAACTTCATCTTCGATTCCAACCCCCATGCAAATTCCTCCATTTTCCCTATCCCCAAGCCACTTTGACCAAAGGTACGATCTTATTCCTTAACTATTTGACTCATTTGTCCCCGATCCTCATAGGATGTAGGTTAAAGGTCTGGCCTCCCTTAATTGTACTTGTTCTAGCTCTAACAAATGACCAGGGTCAGATTGGTATTTTCTCAATTGAGAGACATGGAAGACATTATGAAAGTTGGACAGATTAGGTAGTAAAGCTATCCAAATGCACTGACATTTGACTCTATGAAGAATTTCAAAGGGACCAAGAAATCCTGGGCTCAACATTTGACTTTCATAGCTTGTCCTATGCCTATCATGGGGGTGATCCTAAGGAATATGCTCTCTCTTGGAATTCCATTGGCATTTGCCGTTTATCCGCATAGCTTTTCTGTTAACTTTGAGCAGTAAAGATCTTATCCCTAAGCCTCTTGATTTGTTGTCCCTTTCAACTTCGAGTCCTAACATACTTTGCTCACCGCTCATACCAATACAAAGGAGATTGACACTTTCTTCCAACAAGGCCTCATACGGTGCCATACCAATGCTTGCATGATAACTATTATTATATGCAAACTCAATTAATGGCAAGTATTTATCCCAACTTCCCTTCTGGACCAAAACTCACGCTCTCAACATATCTTCTAAGGTTTTTATAGTCCTCTCTGATTTCCCATCCATTTAAGGGTGGTACGCGTGCTCAAGCATAGCTTCAAATCAAATGCCTTTTGAAAGGCTCCCCAAAAACGTGACATAAAGACAAGATACAATTCAGAGATTATCATCGACGGCACTCTGATAAGGGGCATTTATGTCACTTATCTTGCTACTAACCTTAAATTTTTGTGTGAGTTTTATTGTGTTATTGATGCAATTAACAAGGATTTTGATTTATTCCTCATTGTATGATTTAAATAGAATTATTGGCTTTTGTACTCATTTTGGAATAATTTGTAATTACACCCTGTTGTGTTTAACTTATCTCTTTGGTTATGGTTTTGTGCATAAGATTTTTGGATCAAGAGCAAAGTGTCAAGAACAAGGTTTGGAACTCTCTGCATGAAGCTTGTAGCAACAATCAATTTAGGAGAATTTGGGAGCTAAATAGAAGAGTTCTTGAGCTTATTTGAGCACATTTACAAAAACCATTGTAATAGAAACTTTGTATCTCTCTATAGGGATTAGATTGAGACAAATAAAGATGTTTTAGAAAGCTCAAAAAGTCCTATAAAACTCTCATGTTCAGCTCAAAACCCAGTTCTAAGAGCATCTTAGTGAAAATCAAGTTACAAAATTAAAGGTTGTTGATGTCCTGATCCTGTCCAACTTGAGCTCCAAGTTAGTATTTTTGCAATATCTAAAGGTACATATGTTCGATTGAGGTGATTTTGGTGGATTTGGAAAGCTTATTTAAAGGGCTACAATCACTATTTTTGCCAAGGACAGATTCAGATGTTTAAGGGGCTAAAATTACCAAATACGTGAAGACATAAATTCTGTTCAATGCTAAGGCAAGCAGCGGTCAATAGCACCCGAAAAATGATTTTAATCAGCATAGCTCACTACTAAGTGCCGTAGTGCTCATTTAGCGCCACGGTGCTTGTGTGATGACATATAATAGCTCGTTAAATCAGTTTTGGGCCCATTTTGGCCCATTTTGGCCCATTTTTAGAGAGTAGTATTTAAAGAATTGTTACGGTTTTACCCGGCTATGGACTGAGTATTAGATCTATAATTAGGTTATTATTTCTCTCTCTTCATCTCTTGCTTTCTTTCTTCTCCTCTACTCTTATCTCTCTTAGAATTCCATAGGTGAATTGCTTTGTTCTTGTAGGTGGTTGCAACGATTGTTGCTATTATTTTATTAGACACTCTTCTCTCTCTTTTCCTTCCTTTAGGTGAATTGCTTTGTTCTTATGGATGGTAGCAAGGATTGTTGCTATTATTACTCCTTTAAGGATTTTCTAGATGGATTGGGATGATGTTTGAGAACCCCTTTTGATATTAAATGTATTGGTTTTCTTAATATTCCACAGTTTTTATTCCTATAATTATTGTGGTGATTACTATAATCTTTATTAGGATAACTAAACTCAGTGATCGTCATTTAGGGAAACCCTTTGAGCATAAATTAATAGATCTATTAGTTTATATTTGAGGGAGAACATTAGAATTAACTTTCCAATTAGTAGTTGGCCTACAACAATTCGTTCATTAAATTAATGTGATTTCTAAATAAATTGAGATCTTGTTTATTAGCTATTTACATTGATCAAATTCAATCGATCAATAATATAATTGCCAATAATTTATTACTAATAGCCACTAATGGGTTTAATATTTAGTCAATGATAATTAACTTTTAATCCTAGAAATACCTTGCACTAGTGCCTTCTTTCTTGTTACTATTAACTTTTAATTTAAATTGCTTGATTCTTACTTTTCAAAACTCCCAATTCCCCAACTAAGTATTCGAAGCCTCCTTAAGAAACGACCTAGGTTGTGCCCTTTACTACACTTTTGGTGCAACTTAGCATTAAATTAATTTTCTAATTTGAGGAAGTAGGCAACAACCTCCATTCACACTCCATGCAACTTCACAATCTCTTAGATATACAACTAAGCCAACTTATCCAAGGAATAAGTCACTTTAATGGGTAAAAAGTGAGCTGACTTCGTCAATCCATCCACAACCACCTATATGGCATCATGGCCCACTTGGGTCTTGGGTAGACCCGTCACAAAATCCATCAAGATACTATGCCATTTCCATTCGGGAATCGACAAGGGTTACAATATTCAGAAGGTTATTGGTGCTCAATCTTCACCTTTTGATAGACTAACACTTACTCACCCATGTGACCACGTCTCGCTTCAAACCAGGCCACCAAAACATCTTCTTCAAATCCTAATGCTTCTTGTTGGTCCTGGGTGAATGGTGAAATGACTCTCATGAGCCTCCTCCAAATTCTCCTTCAAACCTCTATAACTTATTTGCTCCAAGGGCAAAACCTTTTAATTTTCCTTTTCCTATCACTATATAGTCTCCTTAAACTCTCTATCCTCTTGTTAAGCTTGAGTGATTCTCTCTTTGAAGTCATTTGCATAAGAATGACACATCCTCATGCCCTTAGTGGTGACGTCATCCCCAAGTTCAAGTCTCTAAACCTCTCAATCAATTCCACCTCCTTAACCATCATCTAATACAAGTGTAATGACTTTTGACTCAAGGCATTGACCACTACATTAGCCTTCCTGGGATGATAGTTCAACCCAAAATCATAATTCTTCAAGAATTCCATCCACCTTCTCTACCACTATTCAACTCTTTCTTATCAAAGAGGTACTTGAGACTCTTTATGATCAAAGAACACCTCAAACTTTACTCCATACAAATGGTGTCTCCATATCTTCAAAGCGAACACTACAACCTAACTTGGATCATGGGTGGGGTAGTTTGCTTCGTGAGGCTTGAGTTGTCCTGGAAGCATAGGTTGTTGCTTGCCTATTTTTGCATCAACACACGCGAAACCTTTCCCCGAAGTGTCACAATACACCTCAAAGGGTGCATTAGAGTCAAGCAAAACTAACATTAAGGTTGTGGTTAACTTCATCTTTAGCTCTTGGAAGCTCTTTTCACACTCTAGAGTCCAACAAAAAGGGCATTCTTCCTAGTAAGCTTGGTTAAGGGTAAAGAAATCTGAGAAAATCCCTTAATGAACCTAGTAATATCCGACTAATCCTAAAATGTTGTGTCTTATTTCACCATGGTAGGTCTCTTCCAGCTCATCAGCCTCTATCTTACTAGGATCCACTTGATACCTCCTTTTGACACTACATGTCCTAAAACTTTCACTTCCTCCAGCCAAAATTCACACTTAGACAACTTTGCATACAATATCTTTTCCTTCAAAATCTCCAAAACCATCATTAAAATGATGCTTATGCTCCTGAGGTCTTCAAATAGATGAGTATATCATCTATGAAAACAACGACAATTGATCTAAATATAGTCTAAAGATCTCATTCATGTAGTCCATGAACACATTAGGAGCATTAGTTAAACCAAATGACATAATGTGAACTCAAAGTGGCCATACCAAGTCCTAAAGGCAGTCTTGGGTATGTCCTCATCTCTCCTCTAATCTTCTGATGATAACCTGACCTAAAGTGGATATTTGAGAACACTCCTGCCCCTTAACTAATCCATCAAATCATCAATCTTGGGCAAAGGGTACTTATTCTACCGTTACCCAATTCAATTGCCTATTGTAACACCCTCCTAACTACCATGTATTACTAACATAGTAACTAGAAGAGCATCACTTCCTATTATTATACTAGTTGAGAGAAATGGAAATAAAGTAAATTAAACTCAAATGTTGCAAAAACTCATATATATATATATATATATATATATATATATATATATATATATGTACATCATATACAAGTTGTCAATATATATATCATCCTGGGAGATAAGTGATTCAACTAGTTAGGCTCTAGGAACTAAGTTCAAAACCTCTGGGGTCTAGCCTAACTTGCTTAATCCTAAGGCCTAACAAAAAAGCATATACACATGGAAGGTTTAACAACCACTAGTAAAACTTTTTGCTAACTCATAAGATCCTAATACTAGGTTGTAACTATGTAGAGTAGTAGAGTCCACTGCATATCCTATCCTCCTAGTGGAAGTCATTTACCATTAATATAATAACGCCATTCCAGTTGCGGTGAATCAATGGATACTATCACCAATGACATTACTGTTTGAATCTTAGTATAATACAATACACATACAAAAATATATGGATGAGAATATTATATAATTCTTAGTAGAGTACTCCATTAAACATAATCATAACATAATTATTTAATTTCACTCATACAAGTAATTCTATGCAAAAGTCGTATACAAGGACAATAATTAGTTATGTGTTCACTCTATAACGTAGAACTCAATTTCATGCATTTTCTCTTTTTATCAATATAGGGAAAACTTAGTTTTATACTCAATGGTATTTCATGGATAACTCCACAATGGGTAATTCATACCAAATGGTGTTTATCATGGATAACTCCACAATGGGAAATAGACTACTTATCAGGACTGAGCTCGATTCCTATACGTGATCATTGGACTTCATTTTTCCTCTTTTGAATCGCACACAGTTTATTTCTGATACGTGTCCCGACTCAATAATTCTATAGGGAAGTTCCTCTTTTTGCCTTCCCTTCACCCAACCTAAGTCTTGTTTCTATTTTGCCCATATGTTAGAACATACATAATTAAAGTTCACATATTCTTTGTTGTCACATATATTCATTTATCAACTTTTGTTTTTACCAATGCATGCTCTAATCACATATAAATATTCATTCACAATGTAATTCTCATTCATTCCTCATAAATCACTCCTTAAAGTAAATTGCATGCATTTATACTCATCATACTTGAATCAAAAGTCATTACATTACCAATTCAAGGTTTGGGTTCATTTCAAGCAATTTGGCATATTTCACTGCATTTATAGCCAACGCCACGATTTTCAATTTTATTACCTTATCAAATGATTATATCAAATCCTACAAAAATTTAGGTTGGACTTCAAGATATCCTCAACACCCTAAAAATATCAAAGGAAAAATCAATCATTTGCTATGGTAACAAAATTAGCAAAATTCACAGCTTCTATTCCAACAATTCAGGCCACATAGGTATAGTTTTGGTTCATGAATTTTTAAAGCAGTAAAAGTATGAATCAATGCTCTAGAAAATTCGTGGAACTAGCTTAGGATGTTAGCTTCAACATTTAATTTTTCTAGCTCATAAAAATACCTACAAATCCATCAGAAAATTCATGATCATTCCCGTACGTATAAGAAACTGAAATTTCAGCAAGGTAATCCAACACTCCTTTTGACAAAAATGATTTTTTCTCAATACCAAACTACTCCACCTATGCAAATACATCAATATCTATGTATAACCTCACATTACAACCAGAATTATCAATTTAAAACAACCAAAATCTATAAGAAACAGAAATACACAAAATAAGACACAAAAACCCTACTTTTGGAAACTAATGGATTCTTGGCTCCAAAGATGCTCCACGATTGATTCCTTTCACTTTAAAGCTCCCAACTAACCCCAAACCCTTCCCTAATCAGTGAGCTATGAGGTATCAAGGTGAGGATTGGTGAGGAATTGAGATTTTAGTCGGTTAGTTTGGTAGATATTGAACAAGTTTGGTAAAGGAAGTTTATGGTTTTATCAAGCCTAGGGTAGGAGTTTGAGGTTTAAATCAAGTTTTGATGGTTTTGGTGAAGAGAAATGGAGGTGGATGTTGTTTCTTCTTATGGTCGAACCAAGGAGGAAGAATTAATAGAGTTAGGTGACTTGAGTTTATCTTATAGCAAGCATAAATCATTACTTTATTATAAAGTTTAATTTCTTTATAAAAAGAAACTAATATGGATGGCTAGGATTTGATCTTGTTATTCAAGATTGAATCATAGTCATTCATTTGATTTAAATGGATATACATCTTCGTTTGTAAAGATCAAACTAGCTTTCATATTAAAAATTACACACCAAAATTTTACCAAATGGGTAAAACTTCGTACTGGATAATCAAACATTGCCTGGAAATTAATTCCAATATAAAATATTTATTTCTAACTATTTCTAATCTTAACCCCATCTTTCTCAATACTAGGCATTTTCTAGTCCTGATCTAGTGTTTCGGTTGTCCAATGGTCCTGTAAAATACTATTCACATTTTTTTTTTGTTTACACATCCATTGGATTGTCCTCATCATTGCTAAAACTTTAGATCTTTGAAATTTTTACTAATAAAGCTTAAACTAATTTTTAAATAATTTTTGGGGTGTTATATTATCACCCACCTTAGAAAAAATTTTGTCCTCAAAATTCATTTGAAATCGATTTTCAAAAGATAGTTTTTATAAACCAGACAAACAATTCATACACGTTCAAGCAATTCAATCAAATCCTAAACGCTCCTACCTTAGATCAAATTTTTGGGTGGTGACATCCCTCAGCACTTATGGTAGAGACCACTACTCTAGTGTTGTGGCTCTGTAGTTAGTTTTGAATACTTTTAAGACAATCTCATCCCTTATATCTTGGTTTTCCACAATGATAGCATACGTATTGCTTAGCCAAATAAGGTTTTCTCCCATGGTTCTTCCTACATTTTGGGCAACCTTGCCACTTGGTTGACTTCTGTCGTTTGTCCTAAGAAGGAATTGGTCAAAATTGCTTCTTTTGGCAAGCCTCCTCATAGCCTTGGTCTTCAAGTATCAATCTTTTAGAAATGTCATTCGCAAATTGGGTGATTGCTAGCCTCTTGTTGGAGTCCTCTACGAATGGCATTTGTTTATCAAAGTTGCATAATCTTTGATCTCTAAGGTCCCACGCAACTTCAATGTCCTCCCGTAACCCTCCTTCATAGTTCATGCACCTCCAAGCTTCATCAGGATTATGCTAATAGATAGTAGAAAACTTACAAAGCTCTTCAAACTTGGCTATGTATTGCTATGCTCATGGATCCTTGCTTAAGTGCCATGAACTCCAATCCTGAATTCCTCACAGGAAGTAGGAAAATACTTGTGATAAAAAGCCTCCTTAAAAACTTCCCAAATAACTTCATTTTGAGAAGCTTCAAACAATCCATTGGTGCCAACCTACTAGAATTCCACATCACTTCCAGCATGTAAATAGCAAAAGCCACTTTTTGGGTCTCAAGTAAAGGGAAGAACCAAAAAAATCTTCTCCATAGCTTTGATCTATTCTTCTACTTTGTTTATATCAAAAGCTCCCAGAACGGCAAAGGATTTGCCTTTTTGAACTCAATAAATTTCTAGTCCTACATCTACCTCTTTCCCCGGACACTCCTAACCTAGTTTCGCTCCTTATTTCAATCTAATCTTTCCATCATTCGTATGGCCACTGTAGCTTGTTCTCTCATCATAGTGACCATCTCATGCAAGGTATCCATCATACAGCTTCGTCTCCTACACCGTTCCTAGTATGTCGATTTGAAGTCATTGATTCCTAGCACACCAAACAAGAAATATTGAGTTGATGAGGCTCAACACCAAGCTAAGTGTGGTAACAACCCACAACATTCTAACTAGTAGTCACACACATATATAAAATCATAATGCGAGACTATTACTAATGAAGCATAGCCGATCCAATCCTCAGGCATATTGGATAGTCCGGCTCTCATTCCATAATCTAACACCCTCCTAACTACCATGTATTACTAACACAGTAACTAGAAGAGCATCACTTCCCATTATTATCTATACTAGTCGAGAGAAATGAAAATAAAGTAAATTAAACTCATATGTTGCAAAACCTCATATATATATATATATATATATATATATATATATATATATATATATATATATATGTACATCATATACAAGTTATCGATATATACACCATCCTGGTATAATTGATTCCATTAGTAAGACTACTCAAGAACTAAGTTCAAAACCTATCGGGGCCTAGCCTAACCCGCTTAATCCTAAGGCCCAACAAAAAACATATACACATGGAAGGTTTAAGAACCAGTAGTAAAACTATTCATCCAACTCATAAGATCCTAATACTAGGCTACAACTATGTATGAGTAGTAGAGTCCCTACATATCTGCTATCCTCCTAGTGGAAGTTGTTTACCATCGGTATGTGTCGCCATCTCCAGATTGGGGTAAATCAATGGATACTATCACCAATGACATCTGCAAGACTGAGTATAATACAATACACATACAAAAATATAGAGATGAGAATATTATATAATTCTTCGTAGGGCATTCACTCAAACATAATCATAACATAATTATTTAATTTCACTCATACAAGTAATTCTATGCAAAAGTCATATACAAAGACAATAAATAGTCATGTGTTCACTCTTATAACCGTAAAACTCAATTAGATGCATTTTCTCTTGTTATCAACATAGGGAAGACTTAGTTTTATACCCAATGGTATTATCTTTGGATAACTCTACAATGGATAATCCATACCAAATGGGGTCTACCGTGGATAACTCCACAATGGGTAATGGGCAAGTGCTTCTAGGATTGAGCTCATTCCTATACATGATCATAGGACTTCATTTTTTCCTCTTTTGAATCACACACAGTTCTATTCCTAGCCGATATGTCTACTAACTCAACAATTCTATAGTGAAATTCCTCTTTTTGCCTTCCCTTCACCCAACCTAAGTCTTGTTTCTATTTTGCCCATATCTCAAAACATGCATAATTGAAGTTCACACATTCTCTTGTCACATATATTCATTTATCACCTTTTATTTTTACCAATGTATGCTCCAATCACATATAAATATTCATTCACAATGTAATTCTCATTTATTCCTCATAAATCACTCTTTAAAGTACATTGCATTCATTTATACTCATCATACTTGAATTAAAAGTCATTACATTACCAATTCAAGGTTTGGGTTCATTTTCGACAATTTGGCATATTTCACCCCATTGTAGCACAAATTTATGTGCAATCAAACAATCAATTCAAAAGCTATAAAAATTATCTAAGACACGCCAATGTGTTCACAAGGTTCTATAAAACTTTTGTAGCAAGAATCATTCTCTAACTATGTTAACAAAATTAGACAAATTTGGAGGTTAGAAACCCCCTAATTACAAACAACGCCATAGTTCCCAATTTTATTACCCTATCAAATGATTATATCGATTCCTACAAAATTCAAGGTTAGACTTCAAGATATCCTTAACTCCCTGTAAAAATTTCAAAGGAAAAATCAGTCATTTGCTATGGTAACAAAATTAGTAAAATTCACAACTTCTACTAACAATTTAGAGTGAGCAGTATAGTTTTCGGTTCATAATTTTTAAAGCAGTAAAATTAGTGAAACTCACTTAGGATGTTAGCTTCAACCTTTAATTTTTCTAGCTCATAAAAACACCTACAAATCCATCAAAAAATTTGTGATCATTCTCTCTACCTATAAGAAGGAAATACGCAAGGTAGTACAACACTCCACTTTGACAAAAATGATTTTTCCTCAATACCAAACTACTCCACCTATGCAAATACATCAATAACTATGTATAACCTAACATTAGAGCTAGAATTATCAATTTAAAAGAACCAAAATCTGAAAGAAACAGAAATACACAAAACAAGACACAAAAACCTTACTTTTGCAAACTAATGGATTCTTGGCACCAAAGATACTCCAAGATTGATTTCCTTCATTTAAAAGCTTCCAAACTAACCTCAAACCCTTCCCTAATCAATGAGGTATGAGGTATCAATGTGAGGATTATGAGATTTGAGATTTCAATCGGTTAGAGTGGAACAAGTTTGGTGAAGGAAGTTTGTGGTTTTATCAAGCCTAGGCTAGGAGTTTGAGGTTTAAATCAGAGTTTGATGGTCTTGGTGAAGAAAAATGGAGGTGGCTTGTGAACACCTGATTTTGTCCGACCAAAAACAAAAATAAAAATAAAAAAATTTTGTTTTAGTCCATTTAAAAAGCTCTTAACCCATTTCATTTTGTTGTTGTTGTTGTTGTTTGTGTTAAGTCCATTTCATGTTCAAGTGTTTTTT
>JAMLFY010000020.1:3760518-3784428 GCA_030441495.1 Dalbergia oliveri
TCACTCAAATAAAAAATTTCCAGAATATAAGAAAAGTGGATGAACAAGGCCCTACTTGTTACTTATGTGTTCTTGTTCTTGGTTCCTTTCAAAAGCTTTACACCCAATCTTTGATTCAATCCACTCAAATCCTCTTCTTAGCAGTCAACACAACAGAATTTATTGATGGTTAAGTGAGTTGATGATTTTCTATTGGTGTTTCATATGAGGATATCAAGAACTAGCATGTGGTTTGTGTTCAAGTCTTGGATGTTTGGTGTTGTAGGATGAAGTTTTTGGTTTGCTTATGAGGTTTAGTGCAAGAAGGAGATAAGGAGGCTGAAGATATGTATGCTAGCCGAGAGTTCTTGAAGAAATGGTAAGTCTTATCCTTTTAGTTATTTATTTATTTATTTTTCTTAAGATAAGGTATACATAAATATCTAGTATATAAAATAATTTTCCTAAAGATAAATCTTATAATTTTGGACCTCTCATTGGCCTTTAATAAAGGCAAAGGTGTAGGCAAATCCTAGCCATACACTTGTCAAAGACGGTAGAAAATTTAACTCCAAATTTCATACATTGTAAGAACTACACATCGAAAGTTTACTAAATAGATGAAATATTAGCCCTTGGGTGATTAGAACTTACTTGACAAATTTTAATTTATGTCAACCATTTAGCTTAGAGTGATTGGTCCACTTAAATTTAGAGAGCAAGTTACTTATTTCAATGTTAAACTTGCATGCCAACGTTTCTCTGATGAGTAGAATATCATACTAAGGAAAACAGATGCTACCATAAATTTAATCTTGAGTCTAGAATTTCATTTATAACCATTTTCTAACCTTCATACTATCATATCTCAATCCCAGGCATCTCTTGGTCTTGGTTGTAAGTTTCTCTAGATGGGCCTGTGGGCCCAAGGTTACTATTTATTTTCATCCTTTTTTTTTTTGCTCGTCTGCTAGGCCGTTCTTATTATCACTACATCTATTAAAATATTAAAAATTTTGTTAATAAAGTTTAAATTAATTTCTAAAGAAATCCAGGGTGTTACACACAACGCTCGCTGAGTGCCAGTGCTCAACGGTGCTTAAAAGACTTTAAAGAGTCTAACTCATTGCTAAGTGTTGTAGTGCTCGTTTAGCCCCATAGCACTTAACAAAACCTATCAGGGATGACAACACCATTGCCCCATTGCCATTCCCTCATAGGATAAAACCCAAGAAAGCAACTACCGTAGAACTAGATCAGAAGCTGGTAGAATCCTTCAGAAAAGTAGTGGTGAACATATCTCTCTTGGATGCTATCAAGCACGTAACACCCTGCCTACCATAAAGCTATGCTTAAGCCATAACCTTATAGTAAGTAGTTGTTACTTATTAACTTTACTTGACCTTGGAGGTGTATATAAAGTACTTAAATATGAGCCTGCTTTTGGAACAAATACAAACGGTTTCCTCCGTCGCTAAGTTTGAACATAAATTCTAGGTCGTAATAAAATAGCAATACAATATAATTGTATTATACAATGGCAAAACAATCATTTACATAGCTATGTCAACCCTTACCTTGGTTCACGCAAGAACACTCTAGTCTAGGTAGGGTACTACTCAAAATTTCATTAAAAGAAAAAAAAATCAAGACTGACTAAATTCCTTATCATCGGCTCATCAAGAGGTCTAACGTAATGGGATGCCAACTAAGAGTCTCCACAAAATAATCACCATCATTGTAATCTATGTAAAAATATGATAACGCAGAATGAGAATCAAAGATTCTATAGGAAAAACCCTAGTCTACTACATAGTGATTTCTGACATAGTATTAAAATAATTACAGTATCTTTGAATTTTTTTGAAATAACTAGCTTGCTTATTCCTTTACTCATTAAATAGAGTATTATGAGTACACTTATGCTTGAGAATAAAAGGATCATATGATTCATAAATAATTAATCAACTTTTGGTTGTTTATATATTAATTAGTTTCTTTGTTTCATTACTTCTTTGACATAATGTTATTAATAACTTTAGGCTTGAGAATAGAACTCATAGGATCTGTTAAGTAATTAATCGGTGTTTGGTTGTTTATATAATACTTAGTCTAGTTGTATCATTATTTCTTGTGATTCAATTTTATTAGATAATTTTAAGCTTAAAGGTAGAGCTCATAGGGCTCTTCATACTTCTCTATGGATCGTACTGTCAACGATGTAACATCGTCGCATTACAACTGATATAGTTCACTAGATGGAGTACGTCTATACATTTTATCTCAATAGCCTCGCTATTCTCAGGACATCCCTTTCCTCATAATGATGTAACGCCTCGTGATTACAACTTGATATAGTTCTAAGGGCGTAGCACGTCTACTATAAATGTGAATCCATGAGCTTACCACTAAGCAATTGATATTAAATTAGGCTTATTTTCTTAAGCTTTCTCTTTCATAAGAATCTTTAACACTTGATTAGGAAATCTTATGATTCTCAAATAAAATTTCTTCTTAATAGTTCTATATCCCATACTCTTGCTTTGAGATTTTCTTGAAATCTCTTTAACTCTTATAAGATTTTCTCAGTAAGTCTCCTAAATTACTTGAGACTTTTGTCTTGAAAATCTCCTAAATTTCTTTATGAGATATTCTCTTAGGATCTTTTGAATTCTTATGAGATTTTCTATTCAAAATCTCTTGAAGTCTTATGAGATATCCTATTCAAAATCTCTCTTTAATTTTTATGAGATTTATTGGTAAAATCTATTAAACTTTTTATGAGATTTGAAAGAAAACAGTTAACTGTTATGAGATTTTCCATAAAATCTACTAAATGTTATGCGAATTTTCTATAATGTAACACCATAATTTTCTTTATAAATTAATTGAGGCTTTGTTAATGAGAATATTAAGATTATGACAGGTGTAGTAATGATCAAAACGATTGTATGAATGAAAAAAAAAGTGAATAATGTTTTGTAGGTCCTGCAAGTTAAGACGCAGAAACCCTAGATTTGGGAACAGAAGATCCCGAAATTAGGAAAACATGGGAATAGGGTTAGAAATTAGTGGAAATAAAAATTTTATACTTAGAATTAATTTTTGGGTAATGTTTGATTACCCATGTATGGTGTTTTGCTTGTTCGGTGAAATTTTATGCAATTTCTAACATGAAAACTAGTTTAATCTTTATAAAATGAAGAAGCTTATCCATCTATATCAAATGAATGGCTAAGATTCAATCTTGAATTACAAGATTGAATCATAGCCATCCATTTTACTTTCTTAGATTCAAGATTATCCAATTATATTATATAATATTCATTTATTAATTACAAGATAAACATGAGCTCAATTCTCTTCATCAAGCCAAATCAAATTCGGCCATCACAAGGAGGAACAAAAACAGCCTCATTTCCATCTCCAAGAGCTCAAGTTTCCATTCAAAGCCCATAAACACTAGCTTGGTGTTGTTGAAATTCCAAAGTTCCCTTACTAAACCTAATCTATACCTCAACACCTCCAATTCTAACCGATTAAAATTTCTATTCTCCACCAAACGCACCTTGAGATATCATTTCCTCACTGCCTAAGGGAGGTGTGGGGGCCTTGGGGTCCTTAAGGTGAAGAGAAGATCCTTTGGAAAAGCCCTAAGGATTTGCAAAGTAAGGATTTCTTTGCCTTTCCTTCTCAAATTTATTCTGATGTGTTTTGATTGAGATAGGTCTGAAATTTCTAATTATATTGGTTGATATTATGTTGATATTGATATATTAATTTTGGTGGTGTGTTTCAATGGTGTTAGAAAATGGTTTTTTTCAAAAGAAGTTTTGACTAGGCTGCTGGATTTCCTGGTTTAGCTATAGATAGTAGATTGTCGTGAATTTTAGACCTATTTGTGGTCATCTTTATGAACTAAAAAAAATATATGTGGAAGCTAACATCTCAAAATACCTACATGAATTTTCTTGAGCATTTTTTTTAAGGTTTACAGCTGTAATAAAATCGGACACTAGAATGGACTGATGCTGCCTTGATTGTTGAAACTAAAGCAATAAGATTGTCTAATTTTATTACCATAGCAAATGATTGATTTAATATTTGAAATTTTTACAGGGAGTGGATAACACATATAAATATTACTGTAAATTTTATATTGATTTGCTTCAATCATTTGCTATGGTTAAAAATTTTGAAAACCCTGGCCTGAGTTGTAAATAGGTGGCCCCTGACCACTAAATTTGTACAATTTAGTTATGGGGTTAGAGAGCTCAATTTCTGTTGAAATTTTTAGGGCCTCTTAAACACATTGAAGTGGCATGGAGAATTTTTGTAGCCCTTGAATCGACTATTTAGCAGGGAAAATCAATCTTGCTACCTAAGCATAAATTCTGCCAACATGCTGAAATTGATTCCAAGTATTGATTTAGTGGTATAATGACTTGTAACTCAATTAGTATGTGAATAAATGCATGCTATGGACTTTAAAGATTTATTGATGATAAAAGAATGAGAATTTCATTGTGAATGAATGTCTACATATGGCTTATGCATGCATTTGAGAAAAGGAAAGGTACATGATGCAATTATATGCGAAAAAAGAATATATAAATTTAACTGGTGCATGTTTTGACATATGGGGAAAACAAGACAGTGCTTATATGGGTGGAAGAAGGAAGGCAAGAATAAAGACTTCCCTAGAAACTTTATGAGTCGGTAGACGTATCGGCTAGGAATAAATGTGTGGGATTCGAAAATGGAAAAAAATGAAGTCCAATGATCACGAATAAGAATGAGTTCATGTCCTAACAATCTATTATCCTTTGTGGAATTGTCCATTACAAACACCTCTTGATATGATATTAAGCCTTCCCTATGTTAATAAAAAGAGAAAATGCACGAAATGAGATTCTATGGTTCCAAATAGCAATGCATAAATTATTACTGCGGTTAATTTATGATTTCATAAGTCGTACATACTTTAGTATTGATGCCCATAATTTTTGCATGAATATTCTTATGTGAATGAATTTATTGTCGATTTTTGTATCGTATCTAAAGATTACCCTATTGAGAATTATATAGTATTCTCACCTCTCAAGTTGCATGTATTTGTATGGCTTAGATTTTACCAGATGCTGTCAATAGTATTCTTTCTTGACTCGCCACAGTGGGTGTAGTACTACGACCCAATACTAACTCCCTGTATGTTGTAGGTCACTCAGTTTTGTGTGTACGTACTTTTGGCCGTTCCTTCAGTGCATCTATTTTTGAGGAGTTTGACCCTACTTCCCTACGATGGTGTACCCCTTGATATGGTATACCCAGGAGGTATTTGAGGTTCTGATCACTCCACCAGCACCCCTTCACCAGATGCACTTGCTTCATCCTCATCATCCTTAGACTTGGACCACCAGGGTCCGAAGCCCAGCGGAGGTGAGGCTATCATGCGAATGGCCAATGGTTTCCTTGAGGAGGACAAGATTTCAGGGACTCTTGGCTTGTACATAGTAGTAGTGTAGCGTTAGAACTTTACCAAGCCTGATTGATGTACTACTAGATGTCTTCAGGTTCATTTGTATCTATATTTGATTTTGTTGGACAGATACTCAGCAGGCTAGGTTTTAGGTGATGGCTAGTCTTTTTGATACGGAGTCCCTTACTAGCTTAGGAGTTAACTAACTTGTTTGGGAGTATTATATATATATTGTAAACTTAGAGATTATGTTCATATATGTGAATGCGAGCTTTCCAATATACACGTCTAAATTGCTTTATTTCATTATATTTTGCCTAGTATAAATTATGAACGTAAGTAATACTCTACTAATTACGTGTTAACACTCGAGTAAAATATGGTAATTAGAAAGGTGTTACCTATAACATCTGCTAGATTGTTATGAGATTTTTCTGCAAAATATGCTAAATTGTGATAAGATATTTATGCAAAATCTGCTAATCTTTTATGAGATGTTATATCATCTGAAATTTGTAAAACTCCTTGGGTGGTAATTCTTATAAATTCACGGAAAATAAACCAAGTTTCTTAGGTGAACTTCAAGCCTTTTCTTCTATGAATCAAAAATCTCTTCATTTACTTAATAAATCTCTTTTATCAATTCAATATATCCACAAGAGTTTTATCCATTGCATCCTTTTTCATCAAACAAGTTCATATATATAAATATATATCTCTTGAAAATAATTTCAGATTTCACAACATAATTTCAAGCATATATCAAGAGTTTATTTAACAAAAATAGCCAAACAATCGCAAGCAACATACATAGAATCTTTCCTACCTTTCTTCCAAGCTTTTTTCTAAAATTTTCTCTAGCTTTTTCTCCTATAACTAAAGCTTCAAACCCATTTTCTAGCCACTATATATGATGCTGTTTGGATAGATTTAAGGGGCAAAAAGAAGGTTTTGGCTTGAGTTTGATGTAGAGGAAGTGTTCTTGAACTAGTTTAAGGATTAATTTAGGTGTATCCTTTAAGAACTTGAAGGTTTCATGGAGTTTCAAAAGGAAAACTTGAAGATAGTGAAGAGAGAAGAAGAGAACGTGAAGGTTGTTGCCAAGAAGAAGAAAATGCCACCTTTTTCATTTTTCCTTTATATAGAAAAACTTACTTGGAGGGAAAGTAAGTAGTATGTTTATTATCGGATCAATTTGCCTTGTATTATTAGAAACATCTATATTTTCAATTATCCTAAGTAAAAGTTATATGAGATTTAATAATATCTATTATTTATACAATTCAATATTTCGTGTACCAGTTACAATTTTGATGTACCGATTATTACCATTTGGTATGATCAACATAAAAGAAACTTTACTGTTAAAATATCTATTTACCATTATCTTTTTCTTTGTCTATGTCATTATACCAATTATAGGGTCTCATTCTATATCCTGATTAAAATATTATTATATTAATTTTTAATAATATTAAATTAATTTTCGCTTTTTTTCACAAACTCCTCATATTATTGTGATCATAAGTGTGTTTGTCGAAATTTCAAAATCCTTATAGATTATTCATAATTAATCATTTTATCACAACAATACAAAAAAATCGGGTCATTACATTCTACCCCTTAGAAAAAATTTTGCCCTCAAAATTTAATCCTCTTGCATACCTTACTCAAATCCTCACTTATACTTCTTGGATCATTCTCTCCATGCAATCTTTACAAAAGAGACAAATCTTTTTCAAAGTTGTTTCCTTAACAACCTAATATTTAACCCCAATACACCTAGGTCGTATCAAGATTAATTATTAGTTATTACTTCTCTTTAAATTCCTTTACAAAATACTTAGAGGAAAATACATGTAAATTTTTTTTTTAAATGATTCATATAAAACAAAGTGCGAGCCTTTATGTGTAACATAAATGTAACGTGAAGCGGAAGAATACATAAAACATACAGAACATAAGCATTGAAGAACACATCCATCATGAAAACATTCTTCATCACATTAGATAACATAGTTTAGTACAATATCATTGGAACGTAAAGGAAACATAAAGTCTTACCCATACTAGTGGGCAGAGCTTGCAGGACAATAGCATAACATAAGAAACATAATAACAAATACATGGAAACAACCCCAAAAGATACTCCCAAGCTAAGACTCTCCCTCCTCGAACTAAGGATGACTCCCTACTCATCCCTCGATGGCACATATCCAATGAATTGGGCAAGCTCCTCGATGCGTGAAGGCGGAAGGATGGGCGAGCATGCCCGCCATGGTGAGGGCGCATCTCCTACGTCGTGCTAACCTCTGCGCGTCACCATCTCCTCGCTACCCATCCCGATATCCATGGGTAGGCGGGGCGAAACCCTCCGAGAAAGGATGAGAAGGAGGATCCTCTGATGAGTCGGTCTTAGACCGTCTCCGGCGAGGCACGTACTGGGGTAACCTCGCACCGCTGAAGATGAGAACGGGCGGGCGTTCTACTCATCTTGGGGTCGCGTCCTCTCAAAAATCATGTCATCGCCAAAGGGGGAGGTTGGAGTGAATCTGAAGCTGGAGACTAGAAAGGCAAAGGGCGTCCATGTATGCAAAATGCGTATAGCACAATGACCCTCGAAGTGGTAGGAGTGATGATCCGGTCGTAGTGCAGCTCCCACACGGGTGCGTCAACAAAAATCACGAACGACGCCATGATGTCTGAAGACGTAACGGAAAGAAAAGAGAGAGAGGGGTGAGAATCTTGCTAAAGAATCTCATAGGGAAATCCTCTATCCTAGTGTCATCGTTTACATCCACAAGAACCTTGGGTTTATTATAAAAAGGTTAAGCATGAATAGGTTCATTATGAAGTTTTCACAAAAGATATTTATCCAAGGTCCATGTCTTTTATAATGAGTCTTAATGCATGTATGCAACATAATAGTTCATGGATGCATGGCAGTACTTTAAGAAAATCAAACAAATATCAAACAACATATAAGTGGCATGTAACTTTCTCTTGAACATCTTTCCTTTTTTCATACTTATGACACCAATCATAATAGTAACCGCACCCCTTAAACTAGGCTATGAGCTCATACCTTAACTAGTCATCACTAGTTCTTACTTATCCTCTTGATAAGCGAATCATAAACATAATCATATTCATCATAATCATCATAATCCCGACTCCTAGAGTACGGGTAGGGGCCTAAGGATCACCCATCAAGGGACTTGTTCCTTCTTCGAAACGCGTCGACTGGTTAAGACCAACACTTTGTCCGCTTTGGCAGGCTAATGTCTATGCCCTCACGGTTTTACCTTCTCTTCAGAAGGAGAAGTACGTCTCGGTGTGTCACCTTAAACATTATAGATTTTTCCTTCTTCGAAACGCATCGACTTGTTAAGACCAACAACTTTGTCCGCTTTGAGGCTAATGCCTATGCCCTCACGGTTTACCTTCTTTCATCTAGCAGAGAATACGTCTCGGCATGTCACCTCAAACATCATATTTCTCAAAAACTTTCTTATGTCCCTCAAATTTGATGGAAATTCGAGCATAACACTACTCTTTGAATTTCCTCAAATTTGAGTCATGCCACATAATCTCAGTCACATGCATCATTTTCATGGAACTTTCTCAATTCAATAACTTTCTAGTTCACATGAGCATATTCCTCAATTTCATTCATATTTCGAAACCTTATGCATCTTAAATACAACATTTCATCATATCACCATATCAATCATGCACATAAAGTTTCATGCTCAAGGAACTAACATAATTACATCATCATGAATATGCTCGAGGTTCATCATCATAGGTATGCTCTCTCTCGGCCACCTATCTCGTAGTATCTTATGCCTTGACCCTTACAGGCCTTAAACTTGTATTTGCATCTTTATTACCCTCAAGAGGTTAACACTTAAACTTTTCTCTAAGATTTGAACTCACTAAACAGCACTTCACATAAAAGGGCAGAAATATCATATGCTTACGGGGCTCTAAATCTCATTCGTGGCCCTTTTTAAGATTCGTCTTCGCCTAAGGCTCCATAATCAATTCCTGAACCAATGATGAGGATTCCTAGGCATGTTCTCTGAGTTATAAACCATTTTTCCTCAATCTAACTATGCTGGAATAGAATTATGTTTTGCCATGTCTAAGAGTGCTAGAATTTCTTAAGTTCTTATCATCACCTTAAGCTTTGAAATCAACACCAAATCATTTATGAAGAGATTTATACATGTCTTACTAATTATGAATTATTTATCCTTGAATCAATCATGCTAAAACAATTTGCATTTCTATGCATTAAGGTGTTCTAGAGTTCTCATCTCTAATCCCTTTCAAGTTCTTATTCTTTTCTAACTTTCTAAATTGATTCCTTGCTTCACTCAAACAAAATTTTACACATTTATACAGTAGCCAAACATAGAACCGAAACATGAGCTGATAAAATCACATAATCTCTTGAGTTGAAATGCATATAAGTTGCTAGCTTTCTCTTGGGACATTTTCAAGAACAAAAGGTGTTGGTAATCGATTACATGTTCCAGTAATCGATTACCAGGAGCTAAATTCATTCGGGTTCAAAACAACCGTGTAATCGATTACATAGGATGGTAATCGATTACTTAGGGTTAAGTCTTCAGAAAAATAAAGAACACAGGGAATCGATTACACTATCAGGTAATCGATTCCAGGGTTTCAAGACAGGTTCTTGGCATGAAGAACAGCCGTGGTAATCGATTACATTGCCTCTGTAATCGATTACTAGAACCAAAAGTCCTTTAAAAAACCCTTCTGGTAATCGACCCAAAACCTCGAAATTTGAGAAAACATGATTTTTAACACATTCCAAGCTATTTGAACACCTTGAGACCTCATAAATAGTTTTCCAACATTTTCATGAAATCAGTCATGCTTTTCACAAAATCAAACCATTATTGAATCATACTAAAACTCATCCATTTCTTTTGACTAGAGTTCCCTTTTTAGGATACTTGGGGCAAGTCTTTGAGCTCTAGAATATTTAGGTGATAACATAATCTTAAACATGCTATGCACTTTATTTTACTCTTCGTTAGAAAGTAAAGTGAGAGCATAAATAAATATGAGATGCAACTTCATTATTATCTTTAAGGATTAAGTGATGACTTGAAATATAAACATGAAATGCAAGCTTGGGAATTTAAATATAGTAATGCAAGTCCATTTATTTACTCTTGTGAAATTAGTGATGGCATCAAAATAAACATGAGATGCAAGGCATAAATTTAAACATGAATGCAACTTGAGTGTAATTGAAACAACACATGGTGAGGTATGGGCAAAGCATGAACTAGGCATGGTGGAAAACATGGCTCTTGAGTGTAATTGAAACAACACATGATGGGCTATGGAGGGGGGAAGTGGGGCCACCTTAAGGCCATAGGGAGAAAATTAGTTCATCTAATTGTGGGTTAATGGTGTGTTTAGGTGTGTCTTTGATTAGGAGTTTGTAAGAAGGTGTTTAGGTGAGGTAATTGGGTAATTAGGAAGGTCAAGACTTGATTAGGAGGGTAATCTTACTAGATTAGTAATTTAAAATAATTCTTTTAGTCAAATGAGGTATGGCACAATTCCTTAATTTAAGGAATTGGAGAGAAAATACTATTCAAGATTCCATGACTAGGAATCTTGAATTAAAGAATGCAATTAGAGTTTATCTAAGCAATCTTAGGTTCTAATTAACCTTAATAAATTATTTTGACTCTAGATTAATTATCAAAATAAATTAATCTTCGATTAGAGCCTAATATTGCTTAGATTTGCTTAATTGCGTCATTAGACTCATTGTACACTGTTCTAGGGGCAAAATGGTAATTTTATGCTAAAACCCGGACCTTTGGACTCGACTAAACATCAAACATTGCTCAAAAACATCATTCTAAACTTCCTGGAAAAGTTCAAGGGCTCAAACGACACCTTTTACAGGTAGAACAAGGGGTATTTTGGTTTTTTGAGCCGAAAGTTTAGAACGAGGTTTTCTCCTTGGATATCATTCATGACAGCATAATCCCTTTTAAACATCGAATTAACCCATTTATTCCTGGGCAACTCCTTTAATTCGGTAAAAATGACCTGGGGCATTTCGGTCATTATGAAGGAGAAATCGGGGCGTTACATTTCCCGCTTCTATCTACTATTTGTACTGTGGTAACTTGAACGTCAAGCCATCCTGTCAGTGGATTGATTCCATATATGACTAGAATCATGGTTGTATTTCTGAAGTTGTGGTCCAGGGAATACATCATGAATCTTTGAGGCATGGAGCTAAAACTATTTGTAACGCCCCAATTTTTACTATCATTACCGAATTACCCTAAGTAATTCTTACATAAAATTAGAAACCGAACAATCCTCAATAAGGAATATAACATTAGAAAAGAGGTTATGGGCGATTTGTGCAAGAGTTGCAAACCAGAATTTCTGTACGTGTAAAATGACCAAAATGCCCCTGAGGTTATTTTACTCAGAAAATGTGGATCGTAGGCCCCACCCATCCTCAAGGGGATGTTTTGATGATAATAAGGGATTGTTTGTGTTATGTGTGTTAATAGAGGAGAAGATCCTAATTTTGAGCTCAAATGCGAAATGACCAAAACACCCGCTTTTAACTCCGATTTGCGTGCCGACTAGCCCGAACCTCACTAAAATGTTTTAAAACATGTTTTTAAGTTATGATTGTCCATTGGTTAAGCTCGGTGGTCTCGGGAATTTTTAAGCGAAATGACCATTTTGCCCCTCTTTGTAGTTTTGCGAATTTTGAGATTTTTGATTCGTCTAATGAAACCTAAGCAATATTAGGCTCAAATTAAAGCTTATTAAATTCTAATTATTAATCTAGAGTTCAAAATTATTTATTTAGATTGATTAGAACCAAAATTGCTTAAAAACACTCAAATTGCTTACTAATTCACCTAAGCCCTTAATTGTAAATTCTCTAATTGCAAGAATACCTTACCTACACCTAAATAATACATGGAACACACAAATTTCCTCTTCCATGGGCTGTAATGGATGAAATTATTGGTCCATAATGCATCAGAATTTGTCAAAGAATGCACAAAAACCAAGGTATGAAAACAAGGAACCATGAAAACATGATTCCATGTTTTAAGCCACCAAACAAGATGATTTTTCTTCCTTGTTTCTTCCTCAAATTTGGTCAGACTTTCCTCCTTTTTGTCCATTTATGAGCTTCAAAATCTTCTATAAATAGGCATACTTGAGAAGTGTTAGAAGCCTTGAATCATAGTTACACATTTCTAGTTTTTCCAAAGCTCAAAAGCTCTCATCTTTTTCCTCCCTTGGCTGAAACCTTAGCTTCAGTTTTTCAGGAGATTTTGTTTCATTTCATTCAAAGAAACCAAGTTTTCTTCCTTTCCTTCAAAACAAATTAGGTAGGGAGTTGTCTTTAAGCTTATTTCTATGCTTTGCTAAGTGTTGTTCTTGGTTCAAAATGATGATTTCATGGACTTTCTCTAGCTTTTCCATTCAGTTTTCTTCTTTCTTTTCCTTTGAACATTTCAGCCATAAGGCCTATATGGGAATATGATGATAGCTTGATGATGAGGACCTTGAGTGTTGGTTGTAAATCCATCACAAGTTAGGCCTCTAAAGCTTGAAAATTCCACTTGATGCAAAACTTTAAAGAATGATGTTTTTATGATGTAAAAATAAAGATCTTAAGTTTAGAACTTAAAAGATGTATTTTTCACTTTGTCTTGCTAAGATATATTGGGTTGAATTTATATTTCTCTAAAGTCTTGGAGGAGCTCTAGTAAAGAAATAAAATGAACTTGCATCCATGTTTAAGTTTATGCCTTGCATAACCATGTTTACTTTCTATGTCATCACTAAATTCTCAAGAATGAATAAATGAACTTGCATTCTCATGTTTAAATTTCCAAGCTTGCATTTCATGTTTATGTTTCAAGTTGTCACTTAATCTCTAAAGATGATAAAAGGTTGCATCTCATATTTATTTTATGCTCTCACTTTATTTTATAATGGCTAAAAGAATCAACGCATGGTATGTTTATTATTATGTCATCACATAAGAATCCTAGAGCCCAAAGACTTGCCCAAGTATCACAAGCAAAGAAATAAGGTTCTTGGAACCATAATAATAAGAACTTTAAAACTCACTTTCAATTTCCTTAAGATTATTGGAGTCAAAGAATTCATTCTTTAAGAAGTCTTGAGTTTGGAGCTTAATAAGATGTAATAAGAATTCTTTTCTCTTCAGGTCCATGGACTACCGCCGCTCCTTTCTTATTTTCTTTTATTAAGATTCTCTTCTCTCTCCACTGGTCCAGTGCACTACCGCCGCTCAGTTTCTTATTTATTTCAAGCTCTTGCATCATGTTTATATTTTCAGCTTGCATAATCATATTTATATTTCAAGCGGATCACCTTAATTCGTGAATATAATAATATGGACCTGCACATCATGTTTAAATTTCAAGTTATCACCTTATAAAGACAAGATTAAAATGAGGTTGCATAGCATGTTTATGATTCTAGTTATCACCTAAATCTATAAAGCTCAAGACTTGCTCCTTTTATCTTAAGTGAGAATTTTAATCATGAAGATTCTTTCAATATATAAATCGGCCTCATAATTAAGGTAGGCCCAAAGTGCTTTTAAATGATACTGATTTAGTTCTATAATTTCTTTCAAGATTAACAAAAAGAATTAGTTTCTAAAAGAGTTTTAAGGCTTTGCAAAGATTTTACAGGAAACTAGTATCTTACATGTACTTAAAATGTGATTTTAAGCAATTATGTGAGGTTCATGATTCAGCCACTGATCTAAGTTTAGTACTACTATATGATGATGGTTTAATATGTTTGAAGTTGTGATAATTATGGTTTATTGCTAAGGGAATTCTATGCATGTTAGAAATAAAACTAGCTTCCTAGAAAAACCGTAAAAGCAAGATTTCTAGAACTCTAGAAAATGAAATTTATGCATTCTATCCAGAACCTTTAGGCCCTAAGAACCAGGTTCTATTATGTTTAGATAAGGGAGAATGATTCATAATTGGTTTAGTAATTAATTTTAGCACCATAAGGAAAGCCGTAACGAGAAGGGTTAAAAATGCAACTTCTAGCACATAGTGAAGCCTTAAATATAACTTGCTGCCTATGCTGTCCCATATAGTTTAATAATGTTCTTAAGGCTTATAATTAATGGTAATGATGATAATGAATCCTTTAGATGCATGATTAATTAGTTTGATAATTAAGGTTACCCGATTCTAAAGTTTCAGTTGTTTAAGAGGTTTTCGGTAAGAATTTATGATGATGGTTCTTTGAAGTTTGAAATGATAAGTCTATGTAGTGATTTGATGCTTATTAAGTATTTGATATCATTGAATGATTCCCTGGCTTGCATGTTATAGTTGCTGTTGCAAACAATGAGAATGTTTATGCATCCTGATGATTATGAATTGAGAGTTGTATTATGATATAACATGCAAAGATTTAATGGTGACTTAAAATGATCCTTTGGACCCATCAGACTATAGGTGGTGAAAAGTGATTCTTGCCCCTAAACCGTTCTCTCAAAAGGGTAGAGTCGGATTTTAACTTATCAAAAGGGATAAGTATATGCTAGTGACGACTAGTAAGGTATGAGCTCATAACCTAGATTACTCCCAAAAGGGTGGAGTATAGGGTGGCCCAGGAAAATGATGATGAAAGTAACTTTAAGTCACCTAAGAAACTAAGTAAATACATTATGTGAATATGATGTTCTGCTATGCATAGTATTTATGAGATGATGATGAGAAATATGATGTTCTGCTATGCATAGTATTATGAAATGATGATGAGGAATATGATGTGATTTTATGCATAATTATGTTATTATATATGAAAGGAAAAGTTCATTATAAACATGACATGCTAAGTTTATGATGCATTATAAGACGCATGATTAAAAGAACCGTAAAGTATATTTTCGAACTTAATAAATCAATCTTAGCATGCTCACTATTTCATAATAACCCCGAGGTTCCTGGGGACGATGATGATGACACGATGCATATGAGGTGAGTACCCTCCTGAGATTCTTTTATAAGTTTCTCACTCCCTCTCTTTTCTTTCCATCTCGTCTTCAGAAAGTGATGGTGATGTTCGTGATTCCGTTGATGCTCTCACCTGGTAGATGTACTTGATCTGGTGAACCAGCTTATTATCCTTGAGGAACATATCGCTAAACTTTGCATGAGCTTGGATATCTATTCCTATCTCTGAAGTGTTATTAGTAGGTGCCGTTAATGGATATTTTTCCATCGTATACTATTTATGTTGGTTTGATTGCCTACACCTAGCTTAACTCTTTGGTAGGCAAAATATTTATGTGTTATATAACATCCTCCCAAGTACAATGTCATTCTTAAGCTATGATATTATACTTAGAAGTTGTTACTTGTTAATTAGCGGACCTCTCTTAATTATCTATAGCAAGCTCGATTTACGTAAAAGATAACTAAGGGTAATTCTATTAAAACATATTACAAGTAAACAACAAGTTTATTAAACATACAGCTAAAATACATAAGGAAGCTCCTCTATGAGCTTTAGTACATGTCTGTCTTCTAATGCATTTACATACATACTCATTTCACTAAGTAGAGCAGAATGAACGGTAACTGTTATACTCCAGCAATCCTACACTCCTTGCATGGCGCATCTTATGCCCTGGCTTAACCTGGAAGCGACCCGGAAACAAATACATAGGGGTGGAATATTATAAAATTCTCAGTAGGTAGTTCCCATATACTACACACAGTAGGCATAAGCAATTCATGCATATACAATATTCATACAAAATCATACAAAATCTTGAAAACCATCCAAGGAACTAAGGATAATATCACAATAATCGATCGAGTAATCATATGTACAATTAGAAACTCCATTCCTCATATCTTTCTCAATTTTCTCAACATAGGGAAGGCTTATTCTCAGAGAGATACATTCACAATTCACAATTTCAAGGACCATAGACTGCTAGGACATGAGCTTATTCCTATTAGAGATCACGAACTTCATTTTCCATTTCCGGATCACTCAGGGTCTATGCCTAGCCGATACGTCTATTGACTCATAACTTTTCTAGGGAAGTCCTTCTTTTTGCCTTCCCTCTCAATTCTTTCTAAGCCTTGTTTCTTTTTCCCATATGTTTCAAACATACACAGTAAGATATGTACATACTATCATAGAATTTCAGCCATTTCCACATCTCATTATTCTGGCAGAATTAATATTAGGCACAACAATTTGTTACCACACCAAACAACCATTCCAACCTTAAGGAAAATTTCACATGACACTTCAATGTGTCTAAAACAACCTGTAAAAATTTCAGGGCAATCAGAGTTATATAACCACTTCAATAAAATAGGCAAATCTGGTGGTAAGAAGCCACAAATTCATAGTCCAGACTTGTGTTCTCAAAATATTTAGCCCTAGAATTCAATAGAATCATGGTACAAGAAAATTCACAGAGGTATTTCAACATGTTATTAGTTTTGTGTAAAAATTTCAGGAGCTATCTCAATCAATTGCTATGATGAAAAATTTGGGCAAGTTTGTTACTTCAGCCTCAACAATTCAACAGGCGCAGTTACCATTAGATCCTAATTTTTTTGAGGCATCAAACCTTAGAATTAACCCCTAAGAAATTCGTGTGTTTATTTAAGAGGTTAACTACAACATATAATTTTAATGGCTCATGAAACCACCCACAAAATTTCCAGAAAATTCGTGAAAAGTTCTGATTAATAAAAATTGAGTCAAGTAACCTAGTTCCAATTTCACTTGAGAGAAAACCCTTTTAAAATCATCCAAACACAACACAAAAATTGATTCATCAATATCAATATGTTAATCATCAATATCATCAAAATTTTTGGAATTAGGGCAAGCTAAAATGAATTGAAAAATTCCACAAGAAAGGCGCAAAACCCTACTCTTGAAGGTTAACCAGTTCTATCTCTAGCTTGCTTCAAGGTGGGATTTCTTCACAACCAAAACTCCCACACAACTTCAAACCCTCCTCTGATCAAATGATGGATGTGCAAGAAGGATGAGGTTTTTGAAATTCCAATTGGTTATAATTGTAGAGGTGGAAGTGTAGATCAATTTTTGTGAAGGAAGATTTGGGTTTTGATGATTCTAAGCTAGGTTTTTGTGAGATGAACACAAGGTGAAGCTCTTGGCTATGGAGGACTTCCAACTTCTAATTTCTCCTTGGAATGGCAGAGAATGATGCTTGCTTTGGGAGGAAGATTGGTGACTAGGCTTGTAATAAATACAAGCCAAGATATTTGTCCAAGATCATGATGAGTTTTGATGACTAGGCTATGATGGACGGCTAGGATTTGATCTTGGATTCCAAGATTAGATCTTGGCCTTCACTTGTCTTGATTAGGTAGATATTATTTAGTTGTAGTGATGGAAGTGTCTAAATGTTAAAAATCGCACACGAAATCTCACCAAACGAGTAAACACCGTACCCGATTACTAATATTACTAAATTAATTCTAAATATAAAATTATCATTTCCACCTATTTCTAACATTATTTCCATGTTTTCCTAATTTCGAGCATCTCAGAGCCCGAATCTAGGTTTAAGCTGCTGGCGAGCAGATGGGGCCTGAGGTTACTATTCATTGGCCAGAAATTTTTTTAAAACTTTTTTAAACGTTCGTTGGCCCCCTCATGATGTTAACTGTTATATTTTTAAAATTACGCTAACAAAACTCAAATTAATTTTTAAGTAGTTTTTTTTTCCAGGTGTTACATTACATGTAACAAAGGACGAGGAGTAATCGCGTGCGAGAACACGGACAAGGAGCGGCTCCTCCTCCAAGCGGAGGGGTACATGAATGAATCGATTACACAAAATGAAGGGATCCTAAGTCTGTATAGGTATGGGATTATACGTTAAGGAAGACTTATATGAATTGATTGGTACTACCTATGCCACAAAGATGCATCTTTCTTTTCAGTAGCCCATCACGAAAGAACTACAAGGTCAGCGTGCTTGACTTGGCGTAATTTTGGGATGGGTGACCTCTGGGAAGTTTTCCTAGGAAGCGTGTAAGTGAGGACAAAGCAAGCTGAAAACCAATGTTGGTTTGTGGACGAGTCGGCATCCATAAAGCGGAGATGTTACAAATGGTATGGAGCCTACACCTCTCCCAGTACGTGTGGTCGAGACGAAACCAAGCGGAAGTTGGTGGGCATGTAACGCCCAGGGACGAAGCGGGAGTGATCGCGATCCGGGAGGCGCGGACAAGGAGCGGCTCCTACCTCCAAGCGGAAGGTACATGAATGACTCGATTACACACCCAAATGAGAGGGATCCTGATTTATAGGTATGGGATTCTGCGGTTAAGGAAGACTTATGAATTGATTGGTACTACCTATGCCACAAAGATGCATCTTTCTTTTCGGTAGCCTATCACGAAAGAACTTGAAGTTAAGCGTGCTTGACTTGGGGTAAGTTTGGGATGGGTGACCTCCTGGGAAGTTTTAGGAAGTGTGTGAGTGAGGACAAACACGTGGAAGACCCAGTGTTGGTTTGTGGGGACAGTCGGCAATCCATAAAGCGCGGGATGTTACAAATGGTATCAAGCCTACACCTCTCCGTACGGTGTGGTTCGAGACGAACCAGTGGAAGCTGGTGGTGCAGCTGGGACGAGGCGGGGAGTGATCGCGATCCGAAGGCACGGACAGGAGCGGCTGCCCTCAGAGCGGAGGGGTACATGAATGAACCGATACACACCCGAATGAGAGGATCCTGAAGTCTCTATAGGTATGAGACTATATAGTTAAGGAAGGCTTATATGAATTGATTGGTACTATCTATGCCACAAAGATGCATCTTCTTCGGTAGCCCATCACGAAGAACTTGAGGTCAGCGTGCTTGACTTGGGGTAATTTTGGGTGGGTAACCTCATGGAAAGTTTTCCTCGGAAGCGTGAGTGAGGACAAAGCACGCTGAAAAGACCCTTGTTGGTTTGTGGGATCATCGGCAATCCGTGAAACAACAAGACATGTTAAGTAATTATGGATGTTATATGATGGAGCCTGTAACGCCCCAATTTTTACTGTAATTTTTACTATCATTAGGAATTACCGAATCCGTAGGTAAATATTATATAAAATTTGAGACCAAACAATCCTTAATAAAGGAATATAACGGTAAAAGAGAAGTTTTGAGCAATTCGTGCAAGTATTGCAAACCCCAAATTTCTGTACGTGTAAAATGACCAAAATGCCCCTAAGGTTATTTTACTTAGGAAAATGAGGTCGTGGGCCCCACCCATCCTCAAAGGGATGTTTTGATGTTAATAAGGGATTGTTTGTGTTATGTGTGTTAATAGAGGAGAAGAATCCTAATTTTGAGCTCGACGCGAAATGACTGAAACGCCCTTACGGCTTTTTTATTCAAATTGCTGCCAAACTTAAGCAGAAACCTCACTAAAATATGTTAAAAGGTGTTTTTAAGCCATGATTAATCATTGGTTAAGCTGGGTTGTAACGCCCTTTTTACTGTAATTTTTACTATCATTAGGAATTACCGAATTACGTAGGTAAATATTATATAAAATTTGAGACCAAACAATCCTTAATAAAGGAATATAACGTTAGAAGAGAAGTTAGGAGCAATTCGTGCAAGTATTGCAAACCCCAATTTTCTGGACGTGTAAAATGACCAAAATGCCCTGAGGTTATTTTACTCAGAAAATGAGGATCGTGGGCCCCACCCATCCTCAAGGGGATGTTTTGATGTTAATAAGGGATTGTTTGTGTTATGTGTGTTAATAGAGGAGAAGAATCCTAATTTTGAGCTTCGACGCGCGAAATGACCAAAACGCCCTTAGGCTGTTTTAACTCCGATTTGCGTGCCGACTAGCGAACCTCACTAAAATGTGTTAAAAGGTGTTTTTAAGCCATGATTAACCATTGGTTAAGTTCGAATGGCCTGGGATTTTTAGTAAAATGACCATTTTGCCCCTCTCTTGTGAGTTTTGCAAATTTTGAGATTTTTGATTTGTCTAACGAAACCTAAGCAATATTAGGCTCAAATTAAAGCTTATTAAATTCTAATTACTAATCTAGAGTCAAAATTATTTATTTAGATTGATTAGAACCTAAAATTGCTTAAAACACCCAAATTGCTTAGTAATTCACTTAAACCCTTAACCGTAAATTCTCTAAATTGCATGAATACCTTGCCTACACCTAAAAAATACATGGAACACACAAAATCCTCTTCCACAAGGCTGTAATGCACGAAATTATTGAGTAATAAGTCAGAAAATTATTACACAAAAATCCAAAGAATGAAAACAAAGAATCATGAAAACATGGAAACATGATTCCATGTTTTAAGCCACCAAACAAAATGATTTTTCTTCCTTATTTTTTTTCTCTAATTTTTGGTCAGATTTCTTTCCTTCCTTTGTCCATTTATGAGCTGCAAAATCTCTATAAATAGGCATGCTTGAAGATAGTTTAGATGCTTAGTTCATAACTTACACAAATTCTAGTTTTAGGAGCACCAAAAGCTCTCATTTCCTCCTCCTCTTGGCTGAATTCTTTCTTCAAGTTTTCAAGAATATTTTCTTTCATTTCACTCAAGGAAACCAAGTTCTCTTCCTTTCCTTCAAATCAGATTAGGTAGGGAGTTGTTTTTAAGTTTATTTCTATGCTTTGCTAAGTGTTGTTCTTGGTTCAAAATGATGATTTCATGGATTTTCTCTAGTTTTTCCATTTGGTTTTCTTCTTCCTTTTCTTTGAACAATTCAGCCATATGGCCTAGGTGGGACTAAGATGATGGCTTGATGATGAGGACCTTGAGGGTGGGTTGTGAATCCATCACAAGTTAGGCCTCTAAAGCTTGAAAGTTCCACTTGATGCAAAACTTTAAAGAATAAATTTTTATGATGTTTTTATGATCTTGAGTTTAGAACTTGAAAGATGTATTTTTCACTTTGTCTTGCTAAGATATATTGGGTTGAATTTATATTTCTCTAAAGTCTTGGAGGAGCTCTAGTAAAGAAATAAAATGAACTTGCATCCATGTTTAAGTTTATGCCTTGCATAACCATGTTTACTTTCTATGTCATCACTAAATTCTCAAGAATGAATAAATGAACTTGCATATTCATGTTTAAATTTCCAAGCTTGCATTTCATGTTTAAATTTCAAGTTGTCACTTAATCTCTAAAGATAATAAAGAAGTTGCATCTCATGTTTATTTTATGCTCTCACTTTATTTTATAATGGCTAAAAGAGTCAATGCATGGCATGTTTATTTTATGTCATCACCTAAAAATCCTAGAGCTCAAAGACTTGCTATGAATCATAAGCGAAGAAATGAGATAATTGGAGTTAAAGAATTTATTCTTTAAGAAGTCTTGAGAATTGGAGCTTAAAAAAATGTAATTCTCTTCTCCCTCACCAATCCTATGCGGACTACCGCGCTAGTTGCTAAGATTCTCTTCTCCCTCTCCTAGTTCCTATGCGATTCCGCTCCAGTTTCTTGCATCATGTTTATATTACAAGTTCTTGCATCATGTTTAATTTTCAAGTTATCACCTTAAATCTTAAAGATAAAGAAATGGAATTGCATATCATGTTTATAATTCCAAGCTATCACCTTATAAAGATAAGATTAAAATAAGGTTGCATAGCATGGTAATAATTCAAAGATGTCACCTAAATCTCTAAAGCTCAAGACTTGCTCCTTTTATCTTAAGTGAAATATTTAATTATGAACATTCTTTCAAGTTATAAATCGGTCCCATGGTTAAGTTAGGCCTAAAGTCCTATGACTTCTTTCAAGTTTAACAAAAAGAATTAGTTCTAAAAGAGTTTTAAAACTTTGTAAGAATTTTATGGGAAGCTAGTAATTTATGTGTACTTAAAATATGATTTGATGCTTATTAAGAATTTGGTGTCATTGATTGATTCCCTGGTTTATATGTTATAGTTGCTGTTGCAAACAATGAAAACTTATGCATGAAATAAAGACATATTCTATTTCCTGGAAGAAAGTGTATTACCTAAGAGTGCAATTTGGAAAGATTCTGGCTAAGGAAAAATTTGGTATTTAAGCGTGTCCATTGTGACCCACCTCTCTTTCCTGGAAATCTCCAGATGCATGATTCCAGTTGGTATATATTATCGGCATAAGACTATAAATGAGAAAATGTTATGATGATTATGAATGAAGAATTGTATTATGATATAACATGCAAAGACTTAAAGGTGACTCAAAATATATGAGAAAATGATCCTTTGGACCCGTCAAACTATAGGCGGTGAAAGGTGATTCTTGCCCCTAGTCTGTTCTCTCAAAAGGGTAGAGCGGAATTTTTACTTATCAAAAGGGATAAGTATGTGCTGTGACGACTAGCAAGGTATGAGCTCATAACCTAGATTACTCCCAAAAGGGTGGAGTATAGGGTGGCCCAGGAAAATGATGATGAAAGTAACTTTAAGTCACCTAAGAAACTAAGTAAATGCATTATGTGAATATGATGTTCTGCTATGCATAGTATTTATGAGATGATGATGAGAAATATGATATTCTGCTATGCATAGTATTATGAAATGATGATGAGGAATATGATGTGATTTTATGCATAACTATGTTATTATATATGAAAGGAAAAGTTCATTATAAACATGACATGCTAAGTTTATGATGCATTATAAGACGCATGATTAAAACGACGAACCTCGGTAAAGTATATTTTCGAACTTAATAAATCAATCTTAGCATGCTCACTATTTCATAATAACCCGAGGTTCCTGGGGACGATGATGATGACACAATGCATCATGAGGTGAGTACCCTACTGAGATTCTTTTTATAAGTTTCTCACTCCCTCTATTTTTCTTTCCATCTCGTCTTCAGAAACGGAGGAAGCGTTCGTGAATCACATTGAGGCTCAGGGTACCTGAACTTAAATCCTGCTAGTTTCACTCGTATATTTAGATATCTATCCCTATCCCTGGAGTGTTATTACTAGGTGCCATTAATGGATGTCCTTCCATCCATATATTATTTATGTTTTATTAGATTGCCTACACTTAGTCTTATTCTGTTGGTAGGCAAAATATCTATATGATATGTAATTATGGATGTGTATGATGGAGCCAATATATTATGATGTGATGTTTGTAAATTCCTATGTGTCTTTTAAATTTTGCTAAATCATTCACGTTAAGCGCGCTCACGTTTTCAATTATGTTTAAAAAAAAAAATGGCTCGTAATTTCACTAAGTATTTTCAAAGCATGATTAAGGAACTGAAGCAAAGAGTAAAGTCTAGTAATTAATCAAATACTGCCTAGGTGTATTGGGTTAATTATTAGGGTGTTACA
>JAMLFY010000020.1:3784928-3801928 GCA_030441495.1 Dalbergia oliveri
TGGGTGATGTGGGAGGAAAATCGAGACAAAGAGAGGAAGATAATGGAGGCTTTAGAGGATGTGCAGATGATGATAAATGGGACTATGAGGTTGAGGATATGTGTGGTGGTGTAAAGTTACTTGGAGGAGGTTTTTTTTTGGTAAGGAGGCAACTCTGGGAGCTTAAGCGATACAAGTGGCCAAAGGGAAGGAGATTTCTGGGTCTTGGTGGGAGGAGTACCGTGAGAGAAGGATAAGGGAGTATCATGATGATGATGATTCAAGGTGAAGGAGAGGAGGCCGCGGCCCCTTCCTCTAATTGCCCTTTTTTATTACTGAAATATTTTATTTCACATGCTCTAAGCTAGAATTTTTGAATTGAAAATGGGCTGTTGAAAGTTGTGACTTTGTAATTATGGATATTATACATGATGAAGTGAAAACCAGGCTTCTTTGATTTTGGTAAAAATGGACACTTGAAAAGAAAAATCAATCAACAAATAATTTACCTAACTGTGTGATATTTCTTTTCTTTATTTGTTGCAAGATATTCCCAGAAAATTTTCCAATATTGAAATGGTTCCTAAATCTCTCCCTTTATGATTTCTCTTTTAAAAAAAATTCGAAGATCCCCCTTCCCCCTGTGACATTCTATCTTATTTATATAGCTGCATATTGATTATTTTTGCAAGATTTAGTCAAAAATGTCTGTGATATGGCTGAGCTATTTTTCCAAATTGCAGCTAATTTCATGGGATTTGATGCCGTTATTTCTGAAGAATTTCCTTTGTTTTGTACGGCCATCATCATTCCTCTTGCATGCTTTCCCTGACCACTTCCTCTTCTTGTTTTATTATTATTATCTTTTAACAAAGGACAAAAATGAGATCAATGCAAAGAGCCTTTTCTTTTCTGACTCTTTTGTTTGGTTGCATGCTCCCGCCTTTCACGCCTTCTGTTGTTTTCATTATTTATTTTTAAAAGAAAATGCCAAAAAAGAAAACGGTGCAATCATGCACCAAAACAACCTATCCTCAATCATCATTTTTGTTTTATTTTTAGAAATAATGAAAAGTGACAATCGGACTAACAACTCAATCGAAATGAATTTTATTCCCTTTTTTTACAATCAACAAAAATAAAAATAAAAATTGAAATTGAAATGGGCCAATAATAATTTAGCAACAGATCAACAAAAATGAAATTTTTTCTTTGTAAAACAACAAGCAAACTGAAGGCAACATGGGCCCTGCTTTTTTTTTTATGTCACAAAACAAAAACTAAAAAGAAATGAACTTAATGTATCAATTCAAAAACATGAAATGGATTTAATACAAACGATCACACTAAAATAAATGAAATGGATTAAGAGCTTTTCACATGGACTGAAAATTAAAATTTTTATTTTTGGGTCTAACAAAATCGGGTGTTCACAACATATAAATGGAATATGAAGTACCACACTTTTAGTTACATATTCAATCATAGGTAAAATACTGAATTAAGGGATGTTGCAATTTGGTATAAGTTGTTCATCCTTTTATAGCCTAAGGAATGGACCTATGCTTCATCATGTCATAAACATATTAGTGAATATCATGAGTCTAAAATTTTATTGTCTAAGCTAGATTCAAGGTTTAGTATGCATGATTGCTAGTTGTGATTGTTATGGGTTACCGCCATACTTAGCTTAATATTGAGCCTAATCAACTCAATACTTTTGTTTGGTGTGACGGACTGATGGCTTCCAACCGGCATAATGGGAATGATGGAGGGAGATGCGAATGAAAATAAAGTAGGAATGATGGACACTTTTCATGAAATGGCTATTGCAATGAGAGATGGCTGAGTGTGAAGGATGATGGAAACATTAGAGAACTTGGAGGAAATCCAATTGGGAACCCAGGGAAGGGCAGAGTGGATGTAGAATACCAAAAATTTGCTGAATTTAGGAAGGCTAACCTGATGCCTTTTAGAGGAGCTTTTAAAAGGGTGGGAGAGGAATAGATCAAGGCAATGGAGAAGATCTTCTCGATGTTGGCCTGTACGAAAGTCGGAAGGTAGCCTTTGCTACGTATATGCTAGAGGTCAAGCCGAGTTTTGGTGGAATGGGACTAAGAGAATGCTTGACGCTCCTCGGATGGAAATCACTTGGGATACTTTTAAGGAGGCTTTTTATCAAGATTTTCCTTCCTGGAAGAAATGCAAAGGAGTTGGAATTCATGATGCTTAAGCAAGGAAATATGAGCATAGCAGAGTATCCTGCAAAATTTGAGGAGTTGTGTAAGTTTTCTACTATCTATCAACGTGATCCTGATGAAACCTAGAAATGTATCAAGTATGAGGGTGGATTATGAGAGGATATTGAAGCTTTTAGACTTTCGAAGATTAGGGACTATGAGCATTGGTGGACAAATGTCAATTAGTGGAGGGATATAATAGGAAGTTAGCAATTTCCAAGTCTGCAAAGGATGGCTCTAAGAGAAGATTGGCACCACAAGGACAAAGGTTTAAGCTTGCATACCCATCAAGAGGGAGATTTGCAGTAATCAATAGTAAAGGGAAGCAACAACAATAACCACAACAATGCCTGAAGTGTGGAAAGAATCACAAGAATATGCCATGTTTAGTAGGCAGAATGTTTGTTTTGGCTTAGTAAACCAGGACATAGAATTTATGAATGCCTACCGAAATCCAGCTTAGCTCTAGGCCACAATACCAAGGGCGCGTTTTTACTCTAAAAGCTGAAAAAGCTTCTCAATCCAGATCTAATCCAAGGTAAATTTGAAATGAATGGTAACATCTTAAATGTGCTGTATGATTCAGGTGCTACTCATTCTTCATATCCCATGACTATGTACATACGTTACAACTACCTGTATCTATACTACCTATGATTTGATGGTCTCCACCCTACTAAGAAGTCTGTTAAAACTAGTCAGGTATGTATAGACTTTTCTTTCCAAATAGACGGTAGAGAATTTGTGTTTGACTTAATATGTCTTCCCTTGTGAGGTTTAGATGTAATTCTAGGTTTAAACTGCTTTCTACTAACCAGTACTTACATCGTGATAAGACTATTCATTTTGTTCAGCCTCTTTGTTAAACTTGTGACTTCCATGTGTTTTTTATTTAAATTCAATCATGTTAGACCCTAGGAAAGTTGAGAGTTAAGGACATGTTCTCCTCTTAGCAAGTGAGGCTGAAAGTGAGAAGAAGCTTGATGAAATTTCATGGTTAGGGAATACCCTCGTTTTCCCATAAGATATTCCTGGAATTTCCTCAAAATAGGGAAATTGAGTTCTCCATTGAATTGGTACCAGGAGCATCCTATTTCTATTTCCCCATATAGAATGTCTCCCCTTGAATTAGCAGAGTTGAAGGCACAGATTGAAGAGCTTTTAAAGAAGCAATTTATTAGACCAAGTGCTTCACCGTGGGGAGCTCTTGCCCTCTTAGTAAAGAAGAAGGACGGAGGCATGAGGCTATGTATTGATTATAGGCAACTAAACAAGGTAACAGGAAGAAAAAGTACCTTTTGCAGAGGATTGATGATCTTATGGATCAATTACGAGGGGCAACGTGTTTTCAAAAATTGATCTAAGGTTAGGATATCACAGATTAGGGTATGAGATGAAGATATTCCCAAGACAGCTTTTAGGACTCATTATGGACATTATGAGTATCCTGTAATGTCATTTGGGCTAACTAATGCTCTAGTTGTTTTCATGGATTACATGAATCGGATTTTCGACCTTATTTAGATAAGTTTGTAGTTGTTTTCATAGATGACATACTTATCTATTCAAGAACCAAGGAGGAGCATGCCGAACACCTTAGGATAGTACTTCAAATTCTAAGGGAACGGAAACTCTATGCCAAGTTGTCAAAGTGTGAATTTTGATGGAAAAGTTCAAATTCCTAGGACATGTGGTGTCCCAAGGGGGAATTTAGATGGACCCAAGTAAAGTAGAAGGGTCTCTGTTGGGAAAAGCCGACGACAGTTCAGAAATTTGAAGTTTTTTGGGTTTAGCTGAATATTAGAGGAGGTTTATCAAGGATTTTTCTTAGATAGCCTTACCTCTAACAAAGCTGACTAGGAAGAATGCCTCATTCTAGTAGACCCAGAATATGAAAGGAGTTTTCAGGAGTTGAAATAGAGGTTAACCAGCACCAATGTTGGTACTACCTGATCCTCATGAACCATTTGAAGTATATTCTGATGCTTCTAGTAAATGATTAGGGTGTGTATTAATGCAAAATCGAAATGTAGTTGCTTATACTTCTCAACAATTAAAACCACATGAGGTGAACTACCCAACTCATGACTTGGAACTCGCAGCTATAGTCTTTGCTTTAAAGATTTGGTGAAATCACCTCTATGGAGTAAGATTTGAAGTTTTCTTTGATCATAAGAGTTTAAAGTACCTCTTTGATCAGAAGAACTGAATATGTGACAAAGAAGGTGGATGGAGTTCCTTAAGGATTATGAGTTTAATTTGAATTATCACACTGGCAAAGCTAATATTGTAGTTGATGCATTAAGCAAGAAGTCTTTAAGTGTGGCATGGATGATGATTAAAGAGGAAGAACTTGTGGAGAGTTTTAAGAATCTCAATTTAGGAATTTCTATAACTCCCTAAGGTATTTCCTTGAACCAGATAAGGGTGACAAGTGAATTCAAGGATCTAATTTTAAAGGCACAACGTAAAGACCAGGAATTCCAAAGGACTTTGAACTTAGTTCGCATAGGAAAGTTAACAGGATTTAATTAGGATGAACAAGGGCTATGGAGATACAAGGTCAAAATATGTGTACCTACAAGTGATGATCTTAGGAAAAGAATTTTGCATGAAGCTTATGAGAGTGACTTCACCATGCACCCTGCAACAAGTAAGATGTATGCAGATCTTAGGAAGATGTTTTGGTGGCCAAAAATGAAATCAAACATAGCAAATTTTGTCAGGAAATGTTTGACTTGTCAAAAAGTTAAGATAGAACATCAGAAACCTAGGAACACTCCAACCTCTAGACATTCCTGAATGGAAGTGGGAAAGTGTCTCAATGGATTTTGTGCTAGGATTACCAAGGACATCCTCAGGATACGATGCCATATGGGTTATAGTGGACCGATTAACTAAGTCTACACACTTTTTACCCATTAGAGCCAACTATCCCTTAGAGAAACTAGCTCACCTATACATTCAAGAGATAGTATGGCTACATGGTGTCCCTTCTACTATAGTTTCAGAGACCTAAGATTTACTTCAAGATTTTGGGGAGACCTTCAAAAATCATTTGGAACTAAGCTTTGCTTAAGTCCTGCTTATCATCTTCAAATTGATGGGCAAAGAGCGAACCATACAAACCTTAGAGGACATGTTGAGAGCATGTGTCCTTGAACAAAGAGGGAGTTAGGATAAATTATTGCTATTGGTTGAATTTGCTTATAACAACAGCTACCATGCTAGTATTGGCATGGCTCCATATGAAGCTTTGTATGGTAGAAAATGCCAATCTCCCTTATATTGGTATGATTTGAGAGAAGCAAAATTGTTAGGGCTTGACTTGATCAACCAAACCACTGAACAAATATTAGAATTCAAGGCAAGACTCTCATCTGACAGGTTTGGCAAAAGAGTTATGCTAACATTCGAAGGAAGCCTCTAGAGTTCCAAGAAGGAGAACATGTATTCTTAAAGGTCACCCCCACCATAGGTATAGGTAAAGCTCTAAAAGTTAAAAAGTTGTCACCACGGTTCATAGGTCCTTTTCAAATCTTTCAACGAGTTTCAGTTACGTATCGAATAGCTCTACCCGTCATTTGTCAAACCTTCATGATGTCTTTCATATATCCAAGCTTAAAAATATTATTAGACGAGTCATGTATTAGAACCTGAATCTCTATAGTTAAGAGATGACTTTACGTTTCAAGTACCTCAAATTCAGATCATTGGAAGAGAAACTAACAGCTTAGGAATAAATCTGTCATTAGTAAAGTGGTTTGGGCAAGGCCAGAAAATGAAGAATATACATGGGAGCTAGAATCATATATGAAGAAGAATTATCCAAAACTAATTCAGGAATGAAATTTTGAGGACAAAATTTTTCTTAAGGGGGTGGTAATGTAACACCCTGGAATTATTTAGAAATTAATTTAAACTTTATTAAAATTTTTTTTAATATTTTAATAGATGTAGTGATAATAAGGATGACCTAATAGACGAGCAAAAAAAAAAAAAGATGAAAATGAATAGTAGCCTTGTAGGCCCCACAGGCCCACCTAGAGAAACTAAAGGCACCAAGAGATGCCTGGGATTGAGATATGATAGGATGAAGGTTAGAAAATGGTTATAAATGAAATTATAGACTCTGAAATTAAATTTATGGTAGTATATGTTTTTCCTTAGCATGATATTCTACTCATTCGGAGAAAGGTCGCTGTAAGTTTAACACAAAATAGGTAACTCTCTAAATTTAAGTGGACCAATCACGCTAAGCTAAATGGATGACATAAATTAAAATTTGTCAAGTAAGTTCTAATCACCAAATATTTCATCTATTTAGTAAACTTTTGATGTGCAGTTCTTACACTCTATGAAATTTAGTGTAAATTTCTACTGTCTTTGACAAGTGTATGGCTAGGATTTGCCCACACCTTTGCCTTTATTAAGGGCCAATGAGAGCACTCCAAAATTATAAGATTTATCTTTAAGAAAATTATTTTATATACTAGATATTTACGTATACCTTATCTTAAGAAAATAAATAAATAAATAACTAAAAGGATAAGACTTACCATTTCTTCAAGAACTCTTCAGCATACATATCTTCAACCTCTTTATCTCCTTCTTGCACCAAACCTCATAAGCAAACCAAAAACTTCATCCTACAACACCAAACATCCAAGACTTGAACACAAACCACATACTAGTTCCTGATATCCTCAGATGAAACACCAATAGAGAATCATCACCTTACTTCACCATCAATAAATTCTATTGTGTTGACCGTCTAAGAAGAATATTTGAGTGGATTGAATCAAAGATTGGGTGTAAAGCTTTTGAAGGGAACCAAGAACAAGAACAAGAACACATAAGTAACAAGTAGAGCCTTGTTCATCCACTTTTCTTTCAGATTTATTTTGGAAATTTCTGATTTGAGTGAGCTTGATATTTTTGGTTTTATTGGTTGATAACATATGAGTATTGATGTATGAATTTCGGTAGAGAGTTTGGATGATGTTAGAAAATCATTTTTGTCAAAATATGTTTGAACTATGTTGCTGGAAATCCGTTTAGGGCAGGTGAAATTATTGGAATTTTCTGACCAAGTTAGAGACTTTAGATTGAGCTGAAAATTTTATGGGATGTAGCTAACATGTTGAGGTATCTGGTAAAACTTTTGAGGAATTATGCACACTTTTGCTATATTTAAAAATTCAAGAACCAAAGTAGCCAAGATTGCTACCTACGGTCCATTCTAAATCACTGAATTTGTTTAATCTTATTATTATATCAAATGATCAAATTATACTTTAAAATTTTTACAGAGTGTTGAGAACATCTTGAAGTCCATCTCTGAATTTTTATATGAAGTTCTGGGCTCATTTCATAGGATAATAAAATTAGGACTTTTGAATACTAGCTTATTTGAGTAGTTTTTGACCTCCAAATTTGTGGAATTTTATTAACATGGTTAGAACCTTATTATTCTTTGAGATTTTTACAAGATCTTATAGACTTGTTGTACTAACTATGAAAATTTAGTTTGCTCTGTTTTGGTGAGATTTGATAGCTGATCCATAATTTTCTTTAGATCTAAGATTTTGGACATGCATGAATTGTTGAATCTAAAATGAAATATTAATGATTTGATCTCATTTATGTTATATGCATCTATGAATAATATTAAACATATCAATATGAATACTTATTACAATTTCTGATATATGAAAGAAAGCATAAAATGTTATTTCTTGGGCTAGAGAAAGTAAATCCAGTTTGTTAGAGAACGTAAACCTGACTACCCTTGAAATGAGTCGGTAAAAGAACCTGACTAGGAATAGGTCTTGAGAATTGGAGAAAGTAAATCCAATGATCGTGTATAGGAATGAGCTTAGTCCTAAAAAGCGGTCTATTACCTAGGAGTGGAACAAACCACCATAGTCAAGGGCCAACACACTAAAGTAGCAATTGTTTTAAGTTACTCTTTATGTTATGTGTTAAATGAATAAGATTATTATTTCATTGAGACCATAATGTTTACTTATGAGATTGACATTGAAATTATATACTCTACGAGATAATGATTGAATAAAATGAACCTACTTTGGATTAAGATTTTATAAACCAATATATCCATTATTAATTATGTTCCTTGCATGCAATATTTTTATAACCAAACCGAAGCGCTGAGGTAGATAATGATGACATTTGAATGTGTATGGGAGTACCTACTGAGAATTTTAGAATTCTCATCCTATGTGTGTTCTATGTCTACCTTAGATCTTAGCAGATGGCGTGCACTAGAGGGTACACGGAGCTTAGTCGTCCATGCTATGTTAGGATTAGAAGCCCAGATACCTTCTTTGATCAATAGATTTGATTTAGATAAACCCTTTTGTATCTATACTCCGATGTACTCTAGCTACTGGATGACTGTATATTATACAAGTATACTAAAAAGGCATGACTACCTATTTGTAAATAAATAAACTATTGTTATGACATATAAATGGAATATGAAGTACCATACTTTTAGTTACAGTATTCAATCCTAGGTAAAATATGTAATTAAGAGGGTGTTACACTGTGGCACTCATTTGATGTTCACGTATTTAGCTAGTTTTGGCCCTTAAAATATCCGAATTTGTCCTTAGCACTAGAAATAGTGATTATAGCCCTTTAAATAAGTTTACCAATGCTACACACATCACCTTAATCGGATATTTGTAACTCCAGATATTGGTAAAATACGAGTTGGAGGTTAGACTTGGACAACATCAAAACATCAACAATCTTTAATCTTGCAACTTGATTTTCACCAATACGCTTGTAGAACTAGGTTTTGAGCTGAATATGAAAGTTTTAGAGGACTTATTGAGCTTTCCAAAATATCTTTATTTGTCTCAATCTGATATCTAGAGAGAGGTATAGATTTTCTATTCCAGTACTTTCTACAAATGTGCTCAAGAACTTTTCTATTTAGCTCCCATTCTCCCAAATTGATCACTGCTACAAGCTCATACACCTCTATGATCTTTACACACCAACATGGAAAGTCCTTGTAACAAAATTACTTTCAAAAAGAGGATTAAAAGTGCAAGAAACTCCAAAACATATTTATTCATCAAAATAGTGCAAATGATCATGATTATACTCAATGATACCCAATGAGAACTAAATACAAATCAACCAAATATCAATCAATTAAGCACATAAATGATAAATATTCGTGTGATGATCATTAGAGGTACAAATGCTACAGGCCTTATGAACTCCTCCATTGCTACCTGGTTGACCACTAATCATTTCATGAGCCCAGAGCTCCCTAAAGTTGGGTCAATTTTGGATTCTTTGTTTGATTCACCTCATGAAGGCCTTTAGTTGGTGGCCATCCAGGAACTAAACTGCTGAAAATTTAGGGCCATATTCTCTATCAAAGCACGTGCCTCTGCTAGTGTCTTGTCTAAGAGTGCCTCTCCACTAGTAGCATCGATCATGCAGTGTCAGGAGGCACAGCTTGAAATGCTCCCAATTAATGTAGAGTCTAGCATATCCTAAAGATATCCTTTTTGATGGATGCTACTCAAGAGCGGGAAAATACCGCTCCAGGAAAAGTCCCTTCATCCCTCTCTAGTTATTCAGCCCTATCTAGCAAGTTAAAAAACCAATTCTCTATAGGCTTCTAGGGAAAAGGGGAATGCTCTGAGTTTGACATCATCCACCTCCACCCTATTAGGTCTCATACAAAAGCACACCATGTATAGCATCTTCAAATGCTGGTATGGGTCATCTCCAGACCCATGAAACTTAGGTAAAGCATGAACCATATACCCCTTAAGCTCTAATTCATTGTCAAGCCTAGGATATACAATAGCCAAGGGCGGCTGGTTTAAGTCCAGCGGCAAGCTCCCTAAGCATTTGGTTGTGATCTCTAGATGTGTCAAATGGGCCAGCCCACGTATATGGCCCTAGCCCATGTTGGCCAGGGCCAAAAAGCCCACGTAGGCCTTGTAGGCCTAGGCCAAGGGCCAGCCTATGGGTCAGCCCACTTATAAAAATTTTAAAATTCATCAATGCTTAAATTAGCTGGATGGGCTAGCCCTTTTAAATTAAGATCATTTAGCAATATATTATTTACAAGAAAAAGCAAATGTACCTGCTTTTTTTAATAGCCATTTTTCCTTTCTTGTTATATATGAATGAAATTAGGAAATTTTGAATGAAATTGCTGTGTCTCTAAGATATAAACAAATAATGTAACTACAACTTATGTAAAGTGGATATTTAGAAAGTATGTATACATTGCATATAGTTTGCCTTTTTTTTAAAAGGGTCACTAATTGTAACATCCTAAAATTTAATTAAAAATTAATTTGAGCTTTATTAATCATAATTTCAAAAATATAATAGTTTAGTAATGATGAGGGTGGCCCAACACCTGTCAAAAAAAAAAAATTCGGGCCTGAATAGTAACCTTGTGGGCCCCATCTGCCCGTGAAAGCTTACCTATTCGGGGCAGAAGGTGCCTGAAATTAGGGAAACATGGGAATGAGGTTAGGAATATCTGAGAATGATAATTTTATACTTAAAATTAATTTTCATGTAATATGGAGTTAATGGTACCTGTTTACCGTTCCCGAGATTTCTGTGGAGTTCTTACATCGAATGAAACTTGCATAGCAAGTTGCCACCTAGGGAGGAAAGTGTGTGGCTTGAGATGTGCCACACAATTACACCTTTATGACTAACCAATAGGAATTGCACAAAATTACACTAATTATCTTCAAAGAAAACATTTTGGACTTGAAAATTCTATGTATTTTGCCCTAAACTCTAAATATCAACATCTTATCATTCCCTTCATCACAATTTCGGCCAGACCTCTCTAAGCACCCTTCCTCCATTGTTCTTCCTCTCAAACTCCATTAACAAGCTTCAAGCTTGCAAAACCCTAGCTCAAAGTCACTAAAACCACAAACTCTCTTCACTAAACTTATTCTATTCATCATAACCTACAAATCTAACCGATTATAATTTGAATCCATCACTTTTTCCAACTTTGAGGGCACACAATCAGAGGTTAAAGGAAGGGTTTGATGTTGGTGGGAAGCTTTGAAGTGAAGCAAAAGCATTCTAGAGCATCCTTTGGAGCATAGAGCTCAAGAGCTCTCAAAGTAGGGTTTTCCTGCCTTTCTTGTGAAATTTTTCAATTCTGTTTAGCTTGCCCTAATTCCAAAAATTTTGATGATATTGATGATTGACATATTGATATTTATGTGTGAATTTTTGTGTTGTGTTTGGATGGTTTTAAGAAGGGTTTTCTCTCAAGTGAAATTGGAACTAGGTTGCTGGACATTTCTGTTCTGGAATCAGAACATTTCATGAATTTTCTGGAAATTTTGTGGGTGGTTTCATGAACCATGAAAATTATATGTTGTAGTTAACCTCTTAAAATAAACACACGAATTTTCTTAGGGGTTAATTCTAAGGTTTGATGCCTCAAAAAAATTAGAAACCGAATTGTAACTGCTGCTGTCTGAATTGTTGAGACTGAAGTGACAAAATTGCCCAAATTTTTAATCATAGCAATTGATTGAGATAGCTCCTGAAATTTTTACACAAGACTAATAACATGTTGAAATACCTCTGTGAATTTTCTTGTACCATGATTCCATCGAATTCTAGGGCTAAATATTTTGAAAACACAAGTCTGGACTATGAATTTGTGGCTTCTGACCACCAGATTTGCCTATTTTATTGAAGTGGTTATATAATTCTGATTGCCCTGAAATTTTTACAGGTTGTTTTAAACACATTGAAGTGTCATGTGAAATTTTTATAGGCTCTGAATTGATTGTTTGAAGGGCAACATAATTCGTGTTACAATGGTCTAAAATCTGCCATTATGCTGGGAATGCAACAACGATTTGAATTGATGAAGTAATGGAATTTTTGGTTCTAGAATGACATAAGTACTTGATGTTACCTTTTTGGCTGTATGTCTTGTGACATATGAATGTATACTAGATAGTTTAAAAGATTGATTTATAAGATACAATTTAGAATTTCATTGTGAATGGATGCCTGTATGTGTTTTATGCATGAGTGAATGATGTATTGAATTAAATTCTATGATCACAAGAAACTTGAGATCCTCTTGACTTGTTAAGGGCAAATAACAAAACATGAGATCCTCTTTGACTTGTCAAGGGCAAATAATGACACACAAGATCCTTTTGACTTGTCAAAGGCAAATGGAGTGGATTGAGATCCTTTTGGCTTGTTGAAGGCAAATAGAGAGGGATGTGATACTTTTGATTCATCAAGGGAAATCAAAGATGAATTTCATTACATTGGGCATGTACATATTTGTGTATATTGGTTCTTCTTGGTTTCCATAACTTACTATGAGTATGAGCTGACGGTAGAGGTGTATTAAGTGATTGGTTTTTCTTAAAAGTAACCCACTTCGAAAAGATAGATTTTGAACTTTAAAAATGAATAGTCATTATGTAATGCATGATCACATTTTGTTAAATAAATCAAAGTGGCTTGGGCGGTAACGATGACATGAACTTCAGTATATGTTTTGGGAACGCCTGAGAATGTTAGAATTCTCACCCCTATGTATTTGTTTTTCCGTGTCGTCCCAGGTTGATCTAGAAGACGGTGAGGCCTGGAGGAGAAGATCAAGTGGATTTGCAGGAGTTAGTAGTAGAACTTGTGTGTTTTTGTACTTAAGTGTATGTATATGTCTAAAACATAAGAGATAACGGATGTACTATAAAGCTCTTAGAAGAGCTTCCTTTTGTACTTGATTTGTATTAAATAAATAAGTTGTTTCTGGCTATATATCTCGATAGAACCACGAGTTAGTTAACACGTAATTCGATCGACCCTTATTATAGATAATTAAAAAAGGTCCAGAATATAAGTAACAACTCTTGAGTATGATACCATGACTTAAGGATGGGGTTGTACTTGGAGGATGTTACACTAATCCCTCTCACTTCAAATGGATTGGCCTATTGGCTGAAGAAGTAGTAGCTACAAGATAAAATAAAAAGAATCAAGACAACAGGGTAAAATGGGCAAGTAAAGTCTATTTGTATAACTAATGTAGAAGAGAATGCACCAACCAGCATCTGTTGACGATTTTACACAAATCTCATAATACACTAGGGCAACTAATCTAGGCTTTAAGTCAAAATGTTTATGAGCTTTGCTACTGACCATAGAACAAGCAAAGGAGAAGTCTGAAACTCCATAATGTAGGCCATCAAAAATGTAAGCCAAAGCGTTATAGGCTGGCTAGCACTTACAAACTATTGAAGTATTTTACATAGAAGAAGGCCTTATAAGTGTGAAAAAGATCGTCAAAAAGATAACTAAATAACTTCAAGGGAGCATAACTACGTTTTATTTCACATGTGTACAAGAAAGAAATGATCAATAGCAGGACATCAAGGTAAATGTTCTTACCAGGAAGCCAAATTTAACAATGCTTAGGACCTTAGTGTCCTTGGTGAAAAGGGTTACTAGAGAACCAAAAGAATCACCTAATATAATAACCAACATGACTCCAGGATAGTCTTGCCTGGGAAACACAAAATGCCAATTAGAAAATCAAGCTCACTGGCCTTCTTTGCTAGAATTTCATCAATAAACTTTTATCTAGCAACTAAAAATTAGACTACTTCATCATTCTTCATATACATCTTCATCTTCTTCATGCATAACTAATGTTTTATCCCCAAGAGTTTTACAATCATCTCCATATGAAATAAGCACAAGATTAGAAACAATTAAAAGATCAAACAAGATTTGTCAATTGGAAAAGATAATATAGAGCATATTAGGACATTACCTTCAGGGTTCAAAACAAAGCCATGCAACCAATTTCTAGTGCAAATAAGCAGTTGGACATATTTTTGGAAGAGTTGAACTTCTATATTTTGTAAGAACATGTCCACCAATGCTAAAAGCAAATTCTGATGCTAGGAGTAATTGGAATACTCAAGACATCTATGGCCATAATTGACATGTAGGTGTCACAACCGAGATCGTGATGGGGACGGCCAAAAAGAATTGTTAAAATTGGAGTCGCCACCAAGTTTTATTTAATTGGTAAAAACATGGAAAAATCCATTTTTATTCTAGAAAATAAATGATCTTTGCAAAGTATTTGAGTTCGGATTCGTTATGCATAGGGAAGGGTATGGATTTAATCCTTCAGCACCCTAATACATCCGTCTTTAGACGATACCTTAATTGATTTGGGCAAATTATTAATAACCTTTCAAAGTATTTATTTTATTATTATTTTTATTTTTATTTACAAGAAAATTTAAAAAAAAAATTTAATGAGATTTTGGAATATCAAATCATCACGATTTAGATGTCCAAAATACTAAGTCAATAAGCTATCACGGCTAAATTAACCTTTTCTATTTGAAATGAAATATTTGACAAATAAATGAAAATTTAAATTAAATAAAATGTCTCATAAAAATTTTATTTACAAGTAATACAAAAATTATGAAAATTTAATTTTGACTTGAGAGGATGCCTCTACGTATTTTCTGTATAAAGAACTCAAAGTCACGTAGTTCTGGAGAAAATAAGTGTGTGTCTGATTAATTTTAATTTAGAAAAGGAATTTTGAATATAAGGTAGCTAAAATATTCTAACGTATAAAATTAACAAACCGTCTCGCCTCAATTAATTCTATTTATTTAATAAACAAAAGCAATTCATTAATTAATGAACTAAATAAAAAAAATTTATAATAAACAAAACACTCAAGTGTCTATTTTATGATTGAAAATGAAATAAATCCTTTTTATTTTAAACTCAAACTAAACCAATCCTAAAATAAGCAAGTCTAAAAATTAAAAATAAAACAAACACCAAACCAAACAAGTAAATCCAAATCTAAACAAATACTCAAAAAAATTATTTCAATAAAATAACACTAATTTATAATGTAATTAAAACTAAAACTAAAAACTTAGAACCCAAAAATTCCTTATTTATTTTATCCTATTTTCACTTAAACTAAATTTACAAATTTAATTTTATTAACTTAATATACTCATTTTTCCCAACACACATACACTCTCTATCAATAACACTAGCTCATGTACCACACACATATAAACCAAACTTCACCCACACAACCCACACTCACACACACAAATACACGTGCACACACTAAAACTAACCCACCCATACACACATATCTCCTCTCATACCCACATACACAAGTATATGCAAAAAGAAAATGAGAGATAGAGTTAGAAATAGAGAGAACTAGAAGAAAAAAGAGATGGAGTGAGAAAGAGAGAGTATGAAGCCCGAAGCGAGAGAGAGAGGGAGTGAGAGGTTTGAACCAAGGCATGGATCGGAAGGGAGGTTGAGGCTGCACGCTCAAATGACAGGCGATGGAGGAGAAGAGTCGCGGCATTTTCACACAAGGGTGAGGTTGTAATCGCTGGGAAGGAGAGGAAGGAGGCCAGCGATGCGATTGTGAAGCATCGAGGAGCGATCATCATGGAGCACATCAAAGGGGGAAGTGGGCTGGCACTAGTGGTATGCAGGGAAGGAATGAAGCTCAATGTAACAAATGAGAAGAGCAGATAGTCAATGGGCAAGGCCTAGAGTTGGTTATAAGCTCTCATGTGGCAGGCCTCGCGAAGAAAAAGAAGCAAGGATGAGCACTCAAGCTAGGAAATATAATAGAAATCTGAAGACTATGTGGCATAGGAGTATTGTGGTATATTATCTTCCTTTCTTTGTGTAACGCCCTGATTTCCGCCGTTAGAGTACAAATGACCGAAATGCCCCTGAGGTCATTTCTACCCGAATTCAGGATAGTTGCCCGACAACCCTCAAATGGGTCAACTCGATGTTTAAAGGGGATTACGTTGTTATGAATGATATCCGAGGCGAAAATCTCGTTTTCTAAATTTTCGGTTCAAAATGACCAAAATACCCTTACTGTGTTCTACACGGGTAAAAAGTGCCGTTTGAGCCCGGAACTTTTCCAGGAAGTTTAGAATGATGTTTTCAAGTAATGATTGATATATAGTCAGGCCAGAAGGTCCCAGGTTTTAGCGTAAAATTACCATTTTGCCCTAAAACAGTGTACAGTGAGCCTAATGACGCAATTAAGCAAACCTAAGCAATATTAGGCTCTAATTGAAGATTAATTTATTTCGATAATTAATCTAGAGTCAAAATTATTTATTAAGGTTAATTAGAACCTAAGATTGCTTAGATAAACTCTAATTGCATTCTTTAATTCAAGATTCCTAGTCATGGAATCTTGAATAGTGTTTTCTCTCTCCAATTCCTTAAATTAAGGAATTGTGCCATACCTCATTTGACCAAAGGAATTATTTTAAATTACTAATCTAGTAATATTACCCTCCTAATCAAGTCTTGAACCACCTTAATTAACCATTTTCTCACCTAAACACTTGCTTACAAACTCCTAATCAAAAGCCTAATCAAAGACACACCTAAATACATCCTTAAACCACAATTACATGAACAAAATTCCTTCCCCCTTGGCTGATGTGTTGGCCTAAAATCCTCTAAAAATGGTGCCACATGTTGATTTTTCTTGCACTCCAAGCCCATGCCTTAGGCCATACCCAAACCCATACCTCACAATGCCTTGCCCATGCTCTCCACCATACCAATCAAAGAGATATTTCTTCTCTCCTCCCTCCTCACTTGGCCGGCCACTCCTCCCTCAAAGGCCATCCATGAGCTCTCCATCTTCTATAA